>JAXCLQ010000001.1:14525201-14548630 GCA_035584115.1 Cedrela odorata | reverse complement strand
TATAATCTTAGCCCACTTAGATTTTATTTTTAATTCATTCATTTTAAAATTTCAAAAATAGCCTTGTTAACTATCAAATTCCTATTTCATGTCTACTAAATTTCCAAACTTACAAAACTAGGCACATATAGTGTTAAGCGTAAATTACAGATGTTACACCTTGTGCCTAACTTAGTCTTTTTCTTGGATTCTCGTAGTCTAATACCACAAATACATAAATCATAAATTCTACTATTTAAATAATTAAATATAATGTATTAAATGTAATTCTCGTGAAAAACTTGGCTAAAATTTTTTAGTTTAACACGTATCATATAACTTAACTAACTAAAGTCATTTACCTGATTTCAAACAATGAAATCCAATGGCCAACTTATTTTAATTTCATATTTTTATCTATGATGAATATACACTGTTATGTCAACTTCCCATATTAAGCCAAATATCAAAATTTATATTTCAAATCAATAATTAATCACATATCTAATCATCAGATTAGCTCGATAAACTCAAATAATCACATATATATCCATCAAAATCTCTATTTAACACCATTTAATATTTCTTATGTAACAATCATTAAAATCCCTAAATAAATAGTAAATCCTAAAGTCCAATATGTTAAAAATCTTAAAATTAAACTTATAATAGGTTAATAGACTTACTAGTAACTTGTAAGAGTCCTTAGAATCCTCAAATCGACTACTAATCGGTAAAACCCCAAATTTCGTTGAAACCCTAACTTACTTCCTTATTTTCTCTTACTGTTTCCAGTCCAAAATGGTACCAAATCGAAAAGGGAATGATGGGTAATTACTTGGTAACATAAATCGAAAAGAAAAAGTAAAGGATTTGTTGAGATCTAAGTGATAACGAGAGAGAAATAGAGAGAAACATATTTTAGAGAGAGAGGTAAAGTAATACGAATGAAGAAATACTGGGAGTTAATTCCCCCTCATGTGTATATATATAATTGGATAAAAAAAACCAAAATATCCTTAATAATTTTTAAAAATTCCTAAACTGCCCCTCAAATTTTTACCAAAATTTGCCTAATGTACCGATACCTTTTAACTTGGGTATCAATATATTCATTAAAATTCGATTTTGAAAATTTCTTGGACACAATGTATCGATATATATTCGAACTTTCTAACTTACGATGTATCGATACCTTCCGATAAAGGTATCGATTTGAGCTAAATGTATCAATACTTCTTTCAAATGTATCGATCTAATCTACTTGTAATTTCTTCCTCAGTCTCTGTCTTTGCAATGTATCAATCCTTTCTTCATAGGTATCGATCTATTTGCTAAATATATCAATACATTCTTCTCGTATATCGATACATTTTCTCTATCTATCCTTCATTTCTAATTATTGCTTAAAACCAATTCTATTTTTCTTTCTGGGGGCTTCACCCCTTGCTCTTTCGCAAGGGCGCTGCCTCTTGACCTCGCTTGTTAACCGACTAGCAGATCGTCGAATGCGTAAGCATACGGCAATATACAAAAATCTAACATATACTAAATCCAAATCAATTAATACATTCATTATACGCGTATCATTAAACTAACTGAAGTTATCTGAAGCCTCGATCATATATCAACTATCCATGAATAATAACTGTACGAAAATGAAAGTCATTCAATGACTTTTAACCCTTCGAACATAGGGTTGACACACTAAGCTCCTCAAAAATCTTCTTTTAAAGAATATAAAATAAATTCTCACATAAATCTTATATACCTATAACTTAGGCTTCCTTCTTGATTAACAAATTCTAATATTTATAATCAATCCTTATAAATCTCTAAATCAAACAAATCCAAAGTAGGTTCATAATCAAAAATCACTTAATACAAATTCAAGATTATAACTAGGATAACTCTTTTCACAAAGATCATAAAATTTATACTTAATACAATCACATAAAATAGGATCAATAGTTTTAAATATTTTCCTTACTTTTCTTAAATCATAAATAATCAAAATGGGAATATTAAAGAAAACAATTATACTTTTCATGTCCCAATTTCAAACCTTAACATCTTGCTTTTCACCTAAGATATCATTAACATTCTTAAAAAAGACTTCACTGTACTTCTATAATAAGAATAAATCAAATCATCATTTTTTAGAGTTTACAAAGATGATTTGTTATCTTTGAAAGGGTATTTCGAGGATAACCTGACTTCTAAGAATAATAAATTGACCTGAAACGATCTCATTGTTAATGATGAGGACTTCTAATGATGCTGAGAAGAGTTACTTGCTTACGCATTTGGCAATCTCGCTAGTTAGTTAACGAGCAGGGTCAAGGGACAATGCTCTTGTAAGAGAGCAAGGGGTGAAACCCTCGAAAAGAAAGCCCAACACATACTAAATCTAAATCAATAAATACATTCATTATACTCGTATCATTAAACTAACTGAAATTCATCTAAGCTTTGATCATGAATCAACTATCTATAAACAATAACTGTGCGAAATGAAAGTCATTCAATGACATTTAATCCTTCGAACATAGAGTTTACACACCAAACTTCTCAAAAATCTTCTCTTAAAGAATATAAAATAAATTCTCACATAAATCTTGTATACTTATAGCTTAGACTTCCTTCTTTGTCAACTAATTCTAATATTTATAATCAATCATTATAAATTTCTAAATTAAACAAATTCAAAGTAGGTTTATAATCAAAAGTCACTTAATACAAATTCAATATTATAACTAGGATAATTTTTTTCACAAATATTATAAAATTTATACTTAATATAATCACATAAAATAGAATCAATAGTCTTAAATATTTTTTTAATTTTTCTTAAATCATAAATAATCAAAATGGGAATATTTAAGAAAATAATTATATCTTTCATGACTCAATTTTAAATATTAACATCTTATTTTTCATCTAAAATATATATTAACATTCTTAATAGAGATTTCTTTCTACTCCTACAATGAGATAAATTAAATTATTATTTCTTAAGGTTTACAAAGGTGATTTAATATATTTGAAAGAGTGTTTCGAGGACAACTTGAATTTTAAAAATAATAAATTGACATGAAACGATGTCACTGTTAATGATGAGGACTTCTAATGATGCTGAGAAGAATTTCATGCTGACGTAGATCATTCCTATTAAACTGACTTAGATGTGATTTAGCTGATGGACGACTCAGACTGAACTGGATGTGATTTCGCAGCTGGACGACTAAGATTTACTCCTCTCAAAAAGGTGTAAAAGCTAATTTTCTCTCTCTCTCCTCGTTACTTTTCTGCACTTTGTTTCGCTTCTAGAAAGAGAGAACCGCGACTCTTAGTGAGAGAAATTTGCATAAAAAAAATTGAGATAAATTTATCAAAACATCTCATTATTTTAGATAAAGATTTAAAAAAAATAGTTAAGAGAGAGTAATATTATTGTTATTTTACATAAATATGAAAATTATTACAAAAATAATTATTATTTGTGATTATAAATAATAGTAAAAATAATAATGCAATAAAAAATAAATAAAAAGAACAGAAAAGGTGCCTCTAAAAAAATTTCCACTTATTTGATTGAAAAGTAACCATAACTTGTTAATAAAATAAAATCTTAATTTAATTAATTAAAAATTTATAACTAAAAAGAATTGATCCTAATAATTGTCTTATCCATGTACAAAAACACTCTATATCTATATAGGATTCGTTCTCCACCACTACTCATAACAATAATAATATATTCAAATAAAATTTTCCACTTAACATTAATAAATAATAAATTTTAAATTAATATTTATACATATATTCTAATTTAAATAAAGTTAAGTTAAAATTTATAAATAAATAAATAAATTAGATAGATAAATTTTGATATTAATTCTAATAAATATTTTAAATTACGTTTTATAAAATTAAAAATTAAGAAAAAAAAAAACTAAGTAAGCAATACTAATTTCACTAATTCACGAAGCTTGATTTTAAGAATGAAGATGATATATCTAAAATTAAAATTAGGAGGTGAGAATGTTCATTCCTTGATCTATTTTATTTTAAGGAACAAATATTAACTATTTTGTCTATAATCTAAATTTTAGATGCTTTTATTTGTCTTATATTTTGCAATTTCCTGAATGCCTGAAACAGAAGCGGCCGGCCAGGCCACGGATTTTACTTTGAACCACGCGTCGTCACGCCTAAGATATTATTGCGAGTGATTTACTGGGGACATTCTTGTCATTTCATTGGCTTACTCCACAATCCTACATAAATAGAGATCCTCTTCTATTTTTCACTCGCCCACTTGAATCCTGTGTACGGCGCCTATCTGTAAGCTGTGAAAATGGCAGGAAAGGTTATCATGCACGCGGTTCAGTATGATAGTTATGGTGGAGGAGCTACTGGTTTGAAGGTCATTTATTTATTATTTTGTCTGGGTTCTTAATTTTTTTTGTTTATTATCCGTTCGTATATTCGTTTGTTATTGCGCCAAAGCTCAAGATTAGGTATATGAACTGAAGGTATGAAGTCTACATTGAAGACTCTTTTCACTGATTCTGTATTCTTATGTCAGCTTGTGTAGTTGTTTTTGGAATTAAATTTGTTCAAATTGTACTGGGGTTTTTTTTTTTTTTCCTTTTTGTTTAATCATTTATCTAAGTGCTTGTTACTTTACTCACTACATTAGTTATTGGTTATTTAGTAAATCATTTTACTTTCTTTATCATCACGATCGTTTTTATTTTAATCATGGCATGTTTGGAAGTTTCTCTTTTTTTTTTTTTTTTTTTGTTGAATTTTGATTTTTGATAAACTTGATCCTTTAATAGTACTAAAGATAAATGTATCATCGTGTTTATCCTTCAAAATTAGGATATTGTAAAAAAGTTTCAACATTTCGTTGTGGTGTTAGCATCTGTGAATATGTTTCCCCTATTTCCCACTTGCTTTATACAATAATCAAGGTATTGAATGATATCACATAGTCTGGAACTGCTCTAAATTGATAATTATGTTATAAACATATGTTGGTTGCAGCATGTCGATGTACCAGTTCCCACTCCAAACAAAGATGAGGTTTTGCTGAAACTGGAAGCAACTAGTCTAAATCCAGTTGATTGGAAAATGCAGAAGGGCATGCTACGACCTTTTCTGCCTCGCAAGTTTCCTTACATACCTGGTAAATTAGTTTTGCCTCTGATTATTATGGACTGGAATCTTTTAATAACTTCTATCCTTATAGAATGTTCTTTCATATGTGTGAATCTTAATTGTGCCTCAACTTGTAACTATTAATTCATTATTCAGCTTGGCCTTTTTGTTTTTATAGTAAAGTTTTAAAATTACAGTGATTTACTGAAAATCATCTTAAGTTCTAACATGATAATGTGTTTTTCATATGATGAAACAATATTATTTCCTTTTTCATCCTACTAGAAATGTGAAATTCTTGAGTGTTTATTTGTTAATTGACTCAAGATTTATGTAATATGTTCCTGAAAGGTTTATGCTAAATTTGGAAGCTTTTGTGTTATGGCATGGCATTTCTCACTTGGTCTTTTCTTAACAAGGTCTTGTTTGTCTTGTGGCTGATTGGGTTGGTGCAAAACAACTACTATTTGTTACCAATAGATATCAATCTCTAAACAAGCTACATAATCCTCTATGATATGGAGAATTTATGTCAAGTCATGATTATGAACTTGAAAGAAGACATAGGTATTGAAGTATCGTACGTATGGTACTGACTGATTTTGCTACAACAATGTCAACACCAATCTTCGATAGATATTCATTGATTGAAAATTGGGCCTTTCTATTTTATTTTATTTTATTTTATTTTCTTATAAATTGAATATCTATGAGTTTTATTCTGGTTTCTGCTGTATTAATTTCTCTATGCATATTTGTAGAAATCAACAAGAAGCACCACATTTCTATGTTCTAATTTTGGCTGAATATCTTTTGTTGGAACAGCAACTGATGTAGCAGGAGAAGTCATAGGGGTAGGACCAGGAGTTAAAAATTTCAAAGCTGGTGACAAAGTTGTTGCGATGCTTAGCCACCTCGTAAGTGCACATTGGTGTTCTTTTGGTTTCATCTCTACTTCAATTTATTTTAGGTTATTTCTAATCTTAAAGGTTCTTCGTTATTAGAAAGCTTAAAATTAAGATCATGAAGAAGACTTTGATGATTGTTGATAAGCAACCAATATAATATCTTCTAGTTGGAAAGAACCCTCTTCAGTTAGTTGATGGAGTGAATAGGAATAAATGTTTTGCCTCTCTTTCTTATGTCGTGCTTTTGTCGATCATGAAAAGCAAGAATGTGGCATTTTTAGGAATTGATCTCACAACAACATTGCTAAATATTTTATTGTTGTCAGATCAGATTCCAAAATGAAGAAGAAATGTTTTGAACTTCATGCTGTTGCAATTTTTGGATTGATCATCAACAACTTTGTATCAAATTGTTTAATTATAATATCTTTCATGAGATATTTTCATAGATAACCATATAGTTTGGCCAAATATCAACAATATCCCCTGGGTGTCAGAATTAGCCTCCAATTTCCCCCAGGTTTCGAAATAACCTCCAATATGCATACCATTACACAAATTCTTTTTATTTTTATTATATTTTTTAATTATTTTTTTTTCTCTTGGTTCTCATATGGAAGTTAATGTTTCACCTACGTTCATCATACCTTGATGATGTGGACTTCATATGGCCATTTTTTTCAGTTTTGAAAACTTTAATCCTGATGACAGAATGGGGGTGGATTAGCTGAGTTTGCTGTGGCTAAGGAGAGCTTGACAGTTGCCAGGCCGCAAGAAGTTTCAGCAGCTGAAGGTGCTGGCTTACCTGTTGCTGGCCTCACCGCTCACCAGGCCCTTACTCAATCTGCTGGTATCAAGCTTGATGGAAGTGGCGAGCAGAAAAACATTCTGATTACTGCTGGCTCAGGGGGTGTGGGTCACTATGCTGTTCAGTTGGCAAAGCTTGGAAACACACATGTGACTGCCACATGTGGGGCTCGCAACATTGAATTTGTCAAGAGTTTAGGTGCTGATGAGGTTCTTGATTATAAGACCCCAGATGGGACAGCTCTAAGGAGTCTGTCTGGCCGGAAATATGATGCTGTGATCCATTGTGCAACAGGCATTCCCTGGTCTACTTTTGAACCAAATCTGGGAGCAAATGGAAAGGTGATAGATATCACTCCTGGGCCCAGTGCCATGCTGACTTGTGCTTTGAAGAAACTTACATTCTCCAAGAAGCAGCTGGTACCACTGCTCTTGATACCCAAAAGTGATAACCTAGATTTTCTAGTTAAGTTGGTGAAAGAAAGGAAGCTTAAAACAGTGATAGACTCAAAGCATCCCCTCAGCAAGGCTGAAGATGCTTGGGCTAAGAGTATTGATGGCCATGCTACTGGGAAGGTCATTGTGGAGCCATAAAAAGTGAAATGTAATTTTACTTAAATTTGCTTTATATCTTTTGTGAAATAGTTGGTTCTGTGAAGAACTTGTAAAAGGCATTGGATATGGTCTATCGTTTAGCAGTTTCTTTGAATAAGCTACTGTAACTGATAGCTATTGTGTCCAATAAAGGATATATATGTATAATATATACATGTATATCTCAGGGGTGTAAAACTAAAACTGCAGTTGAAGGGGTTTTTATTTTGCAGTTGCATGGGGCCTTGCCTGCCTTTATCCTCGGCCCTGACTTACTCTTGCAGCTATAAATGACAAAAATTCTCATAATTATATTTTTTTAATTTCCTAACCAATAATCATTCAGATTGATTTTCTTCAAAGGTGGCAAAGGTGTTACAACATGAAATTTAAATTTATTTGTACTTTGTCTTGTTTGTGTTTAACTTTTATTTTTAAAAAGTTGGTTCACTTGATTTATAAGTCAAGCCAATTAGTGTCATACTAATTTATGGACTTTTCTTATATTTAATTTTTAAATATTTTAAAAAAATATTTAATTAACTAAAATACTCAAAATATTACTACATTTGACTTATATACAATTATTATTATTATGTGTATTGTTAATTTTTTTTATTTTTAATTAGTTATTTGCACTTTTATTTTTTAAATATTTTAATTATTTATTTATATTTTTATCTTACATGCTAATTTTCGTGCTTAAAATATTAATCGGTTATTTTTGTGTAGAATGATGTGTTTGGGGTAGCAATTCGAATAAATGAATCAGATTTATATTGACATGAATATAATTTATTTATTATTCGATTCGATACGAATACGATTCATTTATTTTTCATATAAAAAATTTAAATCCGAATACAATTCATTTATTTAGACACGATTCGTTACGATACAATTATTTATTTAAATTTGTTTATTCGTTTAGATATGTTTATTCATTTAGACACAATTATTCATTTAAATTTGTTTGTTTGTTTAAAACCGTTTATTCGTTTAGCACGATTCATTTAGATATAATTAAATTATAACAAAAATAATAAAAAAACTAAAATAATAATAATTTAGTGTTATCAAGCATATAAATTAAATATATTTATCCAAACTTCTTCTAAGTAAATAGAAAAAAAATCAATTTTCTATTCACATAGCATATTCATCATCCATAAACAACAAACAAATAATAATATAAACTCAAATCTTAATTTCCTAATTCCAAATAACAATACTAACAAAAAATAACATAAACAATATTATCATTGTCCTTAAATAACTAATAAGTATCATTCTTTTCATACAAAATACCTACATAGAAACATATCTCAATATGATTTAATTTTTTCTCATTCTTTCCAGGAAATAACTTAAAGATTAAAGTTGTTCTATTTATGAAAAATTACAAAGCATTGTACTACTTTTTAAAGATGCAGTACTAGTGATATTAATATTTATTAGATCTTCAGTACACTCATTCAATTTGGCACTGTAACTTTCTGTAACAAAAATAAAAAGAAATTATTATAACTTTTAAGCAACAAAAAAAATTAAATTAATTATATAAAAATTAAAATATCATTCTCCCCATACAACCAATCTCTTATTCAAACAAACGTCTTCACCGTATTTGGCTTAAGTGAACTTCAAAATTGATTAAGTACTTGACCACTAATGCTAAAAGCATATTCTGATAATATAGTAGATATAGGAATACTCAAAATATCACGAGCTATGAAAATAAAGTTAAGATAATGAAAATTATTTCCTTTTCGAAAGCTTAAAATGTCTAAATTAACACTTCTATCTGCTACTGGTTTATCCAAATGAAGCTCCAATTGAGTTTTCTGACTACAACTATTATAATTCATACTCAGAAAGTCATTAAACTTCTACAAGACATATAGTTATATATAAGTTATAAGTAAATATTAAATATTCTAAATATAATAAATATTAAATAAATATAAATTTTACCTTTAGGATATCCATAGTGTTGTTGAATGAAAGGTTATCACTTGCCATATCTAAACCAACAAATTGAGCTTGGGTAGAAATAGTGGATGTAGTGGTGGTAGTGACTGATAATTGAGACAAATTAATCATATAAGCATTGAACAAAAAAAATAATTTATTTCAAACGTACTTGAACTCTGTTGAATTTGGACCATAAATTTTATTATATGCAAACTCAATAAATGACATTTTGTATCGAGAATTACGATAAGAGCAATTGCCAATATAGTAGAAAATTCTTACTAATACTTTAAAAACTTAGACATTATTTTTTCTGTCATATCTCTCATATAATCATCCTCAAATTCCATCAATTGTCTCAAAGTCAATTGAACCGCAAATATTTTGGGAAAATATAAATTTGAAGTTGGGTACTTTGTTTCAGAAAAAATACAAATAATCTTATTAAAAATACTCAAGAATTTATGTATCTTAGTTACTTTTTCTCACTCGTCTCTTGAAAGATAATCTAGTAATTAGAATCACTTAATTGCAAGTAAAAAAAAATATTCTTATAATAGATAGCACTCTCAAGCATAAAAAAAATGGAATTCCATCTCGTCGGAATATCTTTTTTTAATCCATTTTTACTATCTAGAGATACTTGCCTAATACACTCTAAAAATTTTTATTTTTTAATTTGTGACCTTTTGATGTATTTAACACTCTCACGAACTTTTTCCACTTCTTCCTTAATTTTTGTTAATCCCTCTTGAAATATCAGATTAATAATATGTGCACAACAATAAACATGAAAAAAATCTCCATCAGACAACAATGTTCTCCTTATTTTCAATTGACATTTTATCATTTGAATGCAGACATCATTACTTGAAACATTGTTTAAAGTTAATAAAAATATTTTCTTCTCAATATCCTAATCACATAATAATAATAATATTTTATCAGCTAAACAAATCCCAGTATGTGGAGGTAACATACTGCAAAAATTTAACACTATTTTTTGAAGTTTCCATTCTTTGTCAATAAAATGTGATGTCAAACACAAATAACTATTCGTGAATAGAGAAGTCCATAAATAAGATGTTAAAGATATTCTACCAAGAACTCCTTCCAACATATAAATGATATTTTCTTTTTTATTTTTTCATATCTTTAACGCATTTGATTTTATAGTGTTTCTAGATATTATCGACACTTTTTTTTCCAAGTATTTAAAAAAAATTCTAATACCCTCGTACTCAACAAATTGAAAAGGTAAATCATGTATCACCAAAGTATTAGATAATAATTCACGATACACATTAGGATTAAATTTGGGAACACGAGCTAACATAGATATTTGAACATTATTTATAAGCATCTGCTTAGGATTATGTGACATTATCAATTTAGGATAATGAGTCATGTGTTTTTTCATATTACATGTACCACTCTTGCTAGGACAAATATAGACAATGTCATACTTTCTACACTTTGATCTTTATTTTCTATCCGAAAATTGGCTAATTGGTAATTTCTCGAATAATGTCAAAACTTTTGATGTAAGTCTCTTTTTGTGTTTGCCATCATGTTGTGAACTGCTTTGTAAGTCTCTTTTTGCGTTTACCATCATGTTGTGAACTACTTTTATCAGTATTCTCTTTTAATTGAATTATATTATTTATTTCATCATCTCCTATACTTACAAAAGTATCAACTATATTAGTCTCAGTTGAATTCATCCTCTTTCTGCAATATAAAACAAATTAAATTAAGTTTTTATCAATTTATTGGTTTAGGTACAAAGCAGAGCAGGTAAACATTTCATATATTGATTTAAAACTGATCAACAAGCTATTTCATGGAACCAGCATGATAAACTATATATTGCCATTTGAATATCTGCCCTTGAATGACATGCAAGTACAATAATAGACCATATGTATGACTCAGTTCAAATTCTTTAGAACTTTCCAAGTAGGTCCTTGAATTCCACTTCCATTCCATGCCACTAAGACCTATCCTATCACTTCATACCTCTTTTCCATTTTCACTGGCAAAGAGACCTAATAGTACTTCATATATCTCAGTTGCATTTATAGGGAAATTATCTAATAGTAATCTCTTCTTTTTTTTTTAAAGTTAAGAGATCTATTTTGATCTCATCAGTCCTAGCTGATTTTTGCATCATTGATTTGCAAATACAATCAACAACATATATGATATCATGTAGCACAAGTATCGTATAATAACCTATACTATGGCAGGCATATTGGAATGAAAAATACACGCATGTTGGCCAATTTTATACCTCTAGTCTACATCATCATCATGATTGTTATACAAATTGAAACATCATCTTATTCTACTACTTTTATATGTGGAATTGTTCAAATTTCAACTAATATTTAATTACACTCATTTTAATTTGGAAACAGTTGACAACATTTTACATTAAAGTACAAAGGTTTGTTTAACATGCAATATCTCAACCATAAGCATAAGATGATCAAAATATATATTATCTTGAGTTAGAGGGTAAAGCTAGTTTGAAGAAAGCTCAAGATGCCAAACTTATCAAAGGTAGAGCTTGTCTTCCTCGTACAGAACTATTATTCCATTCCTTTAATATCAGTATTCAATTTGTGAAAACATCAGGTTCAATACCACAAATTTCTGATAGTAATGGCAGGCATACAAGTTTCTACACTTATGTCTCAGCCAATATTAACGAGAAGACATTTTGTACGGTTTGAAGATGTGAACATATAAGGAAGTGTCTTCATTGAACCATAAAATTTATGAATGTGATTCCAGGAAACATGCAATCTACTTCACCAAACTAGTTCAAAAATTCCATTTTCAGAATATAAACAAACAACTCATACAAAGAAACTGACTACCTATGAAGTCCCAAACAACCAAGATTCTCACTAAGTGATCTCCAGTCAGACATTTACCAAGATAAGAGGTAGTTTCAAAGAACGTACCAGCCACATTCTTAAACCATGTTTTACATTAAAAGATAATTATAGATGTCCTAACATGTTATCTCAATGAAAGAAAAGAGAATAATTTTACAAATAATACTTACCACAAAAACGATCTTTCACGCGAGAAGTGAGAATGAATTGAGGTGGAAAATCTTCAAATCAAGTTAACTGAAACCAAAATCTTTGAGTGAACGATTGTAATTTACATGTAAAGGACAGAGGTAAGAGGCAGTGGAAATAAAGAGTGGAATTAGGTATTGTTTTCTTTAATTTATATATCAGATCAAAACAATATTATTTTGATCGTGTCCTAAACGAATAAATAAATTAAGTGGACCAGACACGAATACGATACGATTATTTTTTATTTGACACGATTATTATTCGTATTAATTTTTTAAATTCGAATCTGTTTAATTACATCGAATTCGTATCGAATAATTATGTTGTGTCCCAAATTGCTACACCTAGATGTGTTTATCCAGATCTTTTGCTATGTTTTAATTTTTATAAATTAATATTAACTTTAAAATGTAACTAATTTGAACCTATATGATATAATAATAATAATTATTGATGCAGCAAAAATCCTTATTCAAATCATGTGCACTAGTAACGATCTCTTTCTTTTTGATCAACTATCTAATTAACCTATAATCACAATTGAAAGCTAATGGGATAAAAGCCGGTTGTCTGACGAAAACCCTCTAATACTTAAGTCAAAGTTTTTCTTTATAATGTGAGAGAATAAGGAGAAGGAAAAATATAGGTTCTTAACATCAGAATTTCATGATGTGTACCTATTTGTCATTTGCTTCATTTTATAAATGTTTATGTCTCTCTAATTTAATAAAATTTTATAGAATCTAAAAACAAAAATTTCGTTGTACGATAATTGCGAAGATTTTATTTGATAAGCATCGGTTTCCCTAATTTTATAGAATCTTGAGCCTTTCTTGTAGAATGTATTTATTAGGCGTGAATCCTTATTATGAAATACATTTACTAGCTCAATATAAGGATCCAAAAGAATTTTTGAAAGGAATGAATCCTCTCAAAACATGTAACTATGATGAAGTTTCGAAAGTCACTACTCAAGACTTTTTATTCGCCTGAGACAAGTTTAGGTATTACATACTTGAGACTTTTACTAACTATGCCTGAGACTTTTATGAGAGGTTTTGGAATAAGGTTCTGACCCGTAATGTTTAGTAAGATCTTAGAAAGTTTCGACTTTTGTTACTCTTAAAATCTTTGTTATTCTTTGGCAACTCTTTTTGGGCCAAGCAAGTTACATAATATTACCCATCTTTTCATGAGATTCTATTACGAGTTTGTGGCTAGTGAACTTCAAGTATATTCGGTTGTATCCCAACAATAATAAAAGAGTAAAAATATCATTTTTATTCCGATTTATTACTTTTTTAAACTTTTTCGTTTTTTGTTCATTTCTAAATCGCGGATTTGCGGGTCTTTTAACCAAGTCTACCCGCCAAAAAGCCAAAAGAGAACGAGAGGAAGAACATACACTACACCATTTCCAAAAGTAGATTGTCTATCCTTCTCCAGTTTATGGTCAGGTCACCTCATTGTTTCACTTTCTGGGTTTTCTCTCTCTCTGTTTCTTTCTCTGCATGTTGATTCATCTAACCAAGCTCACCAAACATGGGTTTAGACCTCATGTGTTTCAGTCTCCTTACAGTTACAAGCTCTTCTCAGTTTCTTCCTACAACCTAAAAGACCCAGAGACCATAAAAGACACAGCGTACCAAGTATCTGCTTTCCTTAACAAACCCAAGTGGCAACAGATCAACCTCCTTAAATCTCTTGTTTCTCATATGACCCCACATGTTGCATCCCAAGTTATACTTCTTCAAGGCAACAATGCCCACCTGGGTGTCCGGTTTTTCAATTGGGTTTGCAATCATTCCGCTTATTGCTACGATCTAGATAGCAGAATCCTTTTATTGAATTTAATTGCGTCTTGTAATTTATATGGAGTTGCACATAAAGCTATTATTGAACTGATTAAGGTGTGTAGTGATGGTGAAAATGACATTTTGAAGTTAATTGATGCTCTTGTTGACTTACGCAAGGATGGGTTTAAACTTAATTATCCTTGTTATAGCAGTCTTTTAATGTCTTTAGCTAAGTTAGATTTGGGTTTTGTAGCATATACGGTTTATGTAAATATGATTGCTGATGGCTTTGTTGTTGGAGCTATTGATTACAGAACTATGATTAATGCTTTGTGCAAGTATGGGCTTGTACAAGCTGCTGAAATGTTCCTGTGCAGGGTTTTGAAACTTGGGTTTGGTTTAGATACTCATATTTGTACTTCCTTGGTGTTGGGTCATTGCCGGGAAAACGATCTCCAAGAGGCATTCAAGGTGTTTGAGATAATGTCCAAAGAGGAGGAATGTAGACCCAATTCAGTCACGTTTTCTACACTAATACATGGTTTATGTGGTGCTGGTAGGCTTAAAGAAGCCTTTTCTCTCAAGGAAGAAATGTGTGAGAAGGGTTGCCAGCCGAGTATTCATACATACACTGTACTCATCAAAGCTTTGTGTGATTTTGCATTGACTGATAAAGCATGGAGTTTGTTTGATGAGATGGTTGCTAAGAGATGTAAACCAAATGTTCATACTTACACTGTCTTGATTGATAGATTGTGTAGAGAAGGGAAGATTGACAAGGCTAATGGGATGTTTAGAAAGATGCTCCAAGATGGGTTGTATCCTAGTGTGGTAACTTACAATGTGTTGATTAATGGATATTGCAAACAAGGGCGGATCATTGCTGCTTTTGAGCTACTTGCTCTTATGGAAAAAAGAACATGCAGACCTAACATTCGCACCTATAATGAGCTTATGGAAGGGTTGTGTCGAATCAACAAATCTTACAAAGCGTTGCATCTATTGCAAAGAGTAGTTGATAATGGCCTATTTCCTGATGAGGTAACTTATAATATTCTAATAGATGGATTCTGCAGAGAAGGTCAACTCGATATAGCTTTGAAGATTTTTAATTCAATGAGCTTGTTTGGTCTTGTCCCGGATGAATATTCTTTCACCTCAATAATTGATGGGCTCTGCAAACAAGGAAAGCCAGAGCAAGCAAATGGGTTCTTTGGTCTGATGGTTAAGAAGGGAATATCCCCTGATGAAGTAACAATTACGGCCCTAACTGATGGGCATTGCAAAAGTGGTAAAACTGGACATGCTTTAATGATTTTTGAGAGGATGGCTGAGAATTTGATTTTTAAAACTCCTCATGTTTTGAACTCATTTCTTGATGTTCTCTGCAAAGAAAACAAATTGAAGGAGGAATATGCAATGTTTGGAAAGATCCTAAAGTATGGCTTAGTTCCATCTGTGGTGACTTATACAATTTTAATTGATGGGCTCTTCCGAGCAGGTAAGTTTCCCCTTGCCTTTAACGTGATAGGAGTGATGAAGTTAGTTGGCTGCCTCCCTAATGTCTTCACATACACTGTTGTGATCAATGGACTGTGCCAAAATGGCAGAATTAAGGAGGCGGAGATGCTTCTCTTTAAGATGTTTGATTTAGGAGTATCTCCAAACCACATAACATATACCATTTTAGTGAAAGCACATTGTAGTGCTAGTAAATTAGATCATGCTCTTAAAATTGTGAGCATCATGGTTAGTAATGGTTGTCAACTCAATAGTCGTATATTTTCTGCTCTATTAGCAGCGGTTGTTACTTCAAACAAGGCCAGTGGAGTACAAAGTGTTGTCACTAGTTGTCATCTTGATGATAATTCACTACATTTGGAGCACAATGATGATGATTATGAGCCTTCTTCCAACCATTTTTTAAGGGAAATGGATGTTGAACATGCCTTCAGACTTACAAATGAGATTGAGAGATGTGGTGGGTCTACTACAGATTTTTACAACTTTTTAATTGTGGAATTATGCAAAGCAGCGAGAATTGTTGAAGCAGATCACATTACCAAAGATATTGTCAAATCTGGTCTCTTTCCAGACAAAGCCATTAGTGTGATCATAGATTGCTACTGCAAGGAGCGCAAATATGATAATTGCATAGAGTTGATGAATCTAATCCTGAACAATGGATTTGTTCCCTCTTTTGCATCTTATTGTTCAGTGATTCAAGGTGTTTACAATGAAGGGAAGAAAGAAGAAACTGAAAGGCTGGTTTCTGACCTCTTGAGATCCAATGGCATCGAGGATAAAACTTCTTCAGTTATACCTTATATTGAGTTTGTGTTTAAAGAAGATGAACTTGCAAAATCCCTTGATCTTCTAAATCTAGTTGACCAACTGCTCTACAGACAGAGACCAGTTGTTTAGTGGCAGTTCTAATATGAATATGCTTGTAAATTTTGCAATACATTGAAGTAATGTCATACTGGGAAATGGTTCATTGTTGTTAATGGAACGCAGGGAGCCATGCTTGTTTGCATATTTGATAAGTGTATTTGATACTCTAACCTTAACCATAGGATTATTACGAGTATTGTTATATAATATATAATTTTTATACAAATTTACCTATATAAATTAATGTGAGACGTCCTAAATTTTATGTGAGAAAATGGAATTTTCACAAGAGAAAAACAAAATAAATTATATATGAGACAATAGTTTACATTAATAAAATTTGTATATAAGTAGGTAAAGTTTGTTTTTTATTTAAATCCGAACTAAGCTGAAATATGAATATTTGAATGTTACTAATTATTGAATTTGAAAATTTTGTTTGCTTATTTATCTAAAACTTTAATATTAGTATTATGTTGTTTATTTTTTCAAATAAAAACATCTGAAAATTAATATTTCATTTTAATTGTTAAATAAACAATAAAATATTTTTAAAAAATATAAATAAAATTATATTAACTTGTACATAAATAAAATTTATTGTGATGTGAATTCTATAATAATTGATTTTGTTGATGCAGTAAAAATTCTTTTAGGAGCTATGTATAGTAGCGATAGTCTTCTTCGTCTACTTGAATATTATTTCACTTGAAATTACAGTAAGATCTAAAGAAGTAAAATCGATGATTCAGCAAAATTTCTTTAATGCTTAAGTTAAGATTTTGCTTTAATATATTTGAGAGAAAAATAAGAAAATGACACTCAAAACTTGTATTGAATATGTTGTGTTCTTAATGTATGTAGTATAACGTGAGTTAACATAACGTGAGTATTTGGTTTCCTTTAGTCACCTTATGTTAAGTTTCTTAAATTTATTAAGATTCTAGATAATTTGGAAATTATGATTTCAAACGTATTCAAATTTCGAAAATCACGAAAATTTAAATTTATAAACATTGGTATTTCGAAAATTGAGGGATCTTGAACCATATTTGTATAATACATCTACCAAGTGACTAATCTTTATTATAAAAAGTATGAAAAGAATTTGAATTTTTTGACAATGCGTAACTGTTGAGAGGCCTCGAAAACATTTTGCTTAATATTTTTTGTTATTAACTTAAAATAACCTTAGACTTTATGATATACTTGAGACTTCTATCATATTATACTCAAGATCCTCATAGTCAAAGGAGATTTCAGAATTCTATGTCAAGGTTTCAGACTTCTTTTTTGAATTTGGGAGGTCTCAAACCTTATCGCACTTGAGGTCCTTGCCACTTTACAACCAAAATTCTTAAGACTCGAATTAATTTTAGATTTTATTTATTCTTTGCAGAATTTTAGTTTGGATCCTTATTACCCTTTTGTTTAATCAAAATTCGTTAGGTTTTATTTATGTCTCAGATAAATCCTTAAATAAATCTTATATAAAAAAAGTAAGTATATAATTTTTTTTAATTTGTAAAATAACTTTAGTATTAATATCAATAATACAATTATTTAGCGGAAAAAATAATAATAGTAATAAAATAGATAATTTAATAAAATAAATATAACGATGTTCGTGATAAATTTAAATGAAAATGTATTAATAGTCACTAAATGAGTATGAATGAGACAGAGTACCACTAAACTATCCATCAAAAATCTTATCCTACATTTATGAGTGATGAATGTTGATTTAATTTTTTTTTTAAAAAAACAAATATATATATATATATATAGAGACACCATAGAGAATAAATTTAATTTAATTGAGATTAAGACCAAGGTTGTTTGTTTGATTACAAATTTATATTTACCAAAAAGATTAATTATCTTATCTTGCAAGAAATTTCATCCGAATGCACACTCGATTGTCACGCGCTTAAGTCAATGCCCCGAATTCTGAACCGCATCAACCACACGCCAAACTAATAACTAAGGGTACCGAGACAATACACTTTTGACGAAAATACCCCAGAATATTGTCTTTATTTGACTCTTTCGTCCCTCATATATGTCATTACCGGCGTCGTCCTTATCCATTACTTCGGGTTAATGTCGTCAATAAAACGAAAACCCTCGTAATATACAAGTAGTTGAGGGAAATTCCAGTCATTTAAAAATAAATACTAATCTTTTCACCATGGGGACCACCTGTATTCCCTACCACAACCAAGCATTTCTTCGTTTTAATTTTTTAAAATAATATTTTAATAATTAATAAACATCTGATTTATTTGGTTTCTTTTCTTTTGCTTCTTCTGCGGAATCCTCTCTCATGGCTTAACCAGTAATCTGAATTTTCTCTCTCTATAAATTTTTATGTTCTTCTTTTTCTTGTTTCCAACGAAATTGGTTTTAACGCATTGTTGGTGATCTATTTCTTTAGGTCCTTGGTATTATCTATTAAGCATCAATGGGTGAGTTTAACGCTATACGTTTTTTTTTTCTTCTTAATTTTACTTTTGTCTTTTTGTTTGTGTTCAGCTGTAATCTGCCTGCTTGTTGAAATGCAGTTGAAGTTTTTGGTTTTATTCTGTGTTTGGTTGCCGAGAAAAGGAGCTTTTGTTTTGTGTTAGCTTTACCTTATAATACAATTTCTAGAGAGAGGCTAATTTGATTCAGCTGAGTTTGCAGTGAGTGGAGGTGTTCATGAACTTTTAATTTGAATTCAGAATTTTAATATTTCCGGCAATTTCTTAGCTACCAAACATAGAAACTTTTATCAAAATTTTCAATTGATTGTCGCTTTGCGTGTTATTCAACTAAAATATTTAGAGTGATTCTATTATAGTTTATTGTTTGGATTTGAAATTGGCAAATTATCGCTTTTTTTTCTTTTTTTTTATTTTTTTATATCTTTTAGATTGTGAAGGTATTGACTGGGTAATCTGGTGATGCTTCACCATATATGATGTGATTATGATTTAATATTTGTGTTTATGGTATTACGATTATCACTGTAGCAATAGTTTTACATCCAGTGATTCTCATGTAACCTTTTGGTATATTTCTTATAAATTTTTGTAATTGTATGATTGCCAGTATTTGTAAATCTAAAAATTGTTGATGCACTTGTTGCTGGGACAGTAGACAGGATCTACAAATTCAAATTAAACTGGATTAAACCAGACTAATATCTTGTTGGTTAGAAATCAAAAACTATTTTTATACCTATAATTTTTTTTTCCTGAGAAAATTTGGCCAGGCTATGCTTCTGGCTGGGACGAGAAAAGAAAACTGAAGAAACCAATCACTGAGTTATTAATTTTCCAGACTTTTCACTTGCTGTTCATATAATACTATGATAAGAAGGCTTTCATCGTAGAATTTCTTTCATTTAGATTAATCTTTGTTAATGAGTTATACTTTTAATTTTTCAATAGAGGTGGTTTCTTCCTCTTTTTGTTTTTATTTTAACCAAAAAGTCGTAATAAAAGAAGGTAAAGGAATTTGGTCTTTTGTTTTCTTTTTCAAATGATCATTTCTATTTCCAGTGCTTATACTGAAAGATTTGGGTTGTTTTTATATTGATTGTTGATCTATTTTGCCAGCTATCTCCTAGTTTTTGGAAGATGGACAGTATTGGAAATTCATTGTTGCATTGAATTGAATTCTGTTTCAGCTGAAGTTCTACCAGAGGACTCGGATAGTGGTTCTCTTTTGATGATAAGAGCTGATTGCAGCTTCTAAAAGCTGCATTTAAGAATGTTGATAAATTTTTGGCTGATATTCAATCACTCCTACAATGAGAAGCAGGTTCCTGTCAACATCTTACATTTCAAGCTACAGCTTAGCACTAAACCATATATTCCATCTAGTGAGCGACACTCTGTCGATATAATAGACACCGCTATTTGGAGGTTGTTAGAAGTTCATTGACAAATTTGGTTGTCATTCGTTACATCTGAAAATAATGGAAAGGTGAGTTTCTTGTTTGTGCTTTAGATTGTGTAAGATTTTCAGACAATAGTTTTGTGAGAATTACTGTGGAGGTGATCTGATCCTTTTTTTTGGCCCCATTTTCTCCCAGGTATAAAATTTTGGAAGAGCTTGGAGATGGTACTTGTGGTTGTGTATATAAGGCCTTCAATGTTGAAACTTATGAAATTGTAGGGAACTCCATCCATGAATAACTTTTGAACTTTTATCATGCTTGTTAATTACCTGTTTATATCATGCATATCCATCATTGTTATTGATTGTTCTGTGAGAAGCACTTGATCAGGGTTAATGCTTTGATGAACTTTTATATTCTTCCTTGTAGTTAAAAAAGTTTGGCTCGCTTCTGTAGAAGATCAGCCACTTTCACTGTTGATAAGAAAGGCTGATTTTATTTAATGTTGTGCCATTGTTAAAAACCGTATCAACTGCTCATAATACAAAGAGATGGGATACGATGAGCATATAACCCTAAGATGTGGTTGAGAATTTGAATTATGAAGCCTCTTATATTTCTCGGTGAATTCTTTTTCTCTTATAAAAAAATAAAAGATAAAAAACAGCTTTCATTATTGAGAAGCCAAAATTATCTAAGGAGCAGCACCATATCTGAAAAATTTGTTGGGATAATGGATATGGCTACAATGGAAAATATCAGTTATGTTTTTTGGCATCCCATGGATTTTGTTGTAAAGTTGTTAGGAAGTAGGATTCCTTGTGCTGTTTTTCTCCTTTGATTATCCTCTTATGGTTCTGTTCTCTGATATTAGGTTGCTGTCAAGAAAATGAAAAGAAAGTTCTATTTTTGGGAAGAGTGCATGAATTTGCGAGAAGTTAAGGTATGTGTTAATGTTCATTGAATAGTATATACTGGGTATTATCTTGTAAGTTATGGTTCGATGAAGTGTCATGGATTATAAATCATATATCCACACTCAATTTGTCTTAATCAATATTAATAACATTATTTTCTGCAGGCCCTTCGTAAATTGAATCATCCCAATATTATAAAGTTGAAGGAGGTTGTCAGGGAAAACAATGAACTATTTTTCATTTTTGAATACATGGTGAGATGGTTTTCATTCCTGTTTTTGTTATTTTTGATGTTTCATGTATTCAATTTATGATATGCAATAACTGCAGGTTATTCACACCGTCTTCAGATGTTTGCACATCATCATTCACTGATCATTTGACACTATAGCGTAATTTGTTGTTGTTTTATCACGTTTAAATTTATTGATACACATTCTCAAATTTTAATGTTAGCAACACTCTTGACCACTACCCTTGGCTTAGGTATGGGTGCAAATGCACATTACTGTAATTAGACTGCAAATATAGGTGGTTTTACCATTCACTGAAGTTTAGTCGAGACAGTTATTGCAACATATATGTTCCTATTCTTTTTCATGGAAGTCCATATGCTGTAACTAAAGTGAAGGTTGGATGAATGTCATGTCATTGTAACTCAGTGCCTGATTGTGGACTTCTACTTATCAGGAACATAATCTTTACCATATAATGAGAGAACAACAAAGACCATTTTCGGAGGGAGAGATACGAAGCTTCATGTCTCAGATGCTGCTAGGACTTGCTCACATGCATAGGAATGAATATTTTCATAGGGATTTAAAGCCCGGTAAAAATTTGACTTTAACCATTTTTTTTTCATTGCATTAAAATTGTAATTATCATACCTGTAGATTCTGTAGTTTAGTTTTCCTATTGCATCTCCATGGAGGCTTGTTTAGATTTTGTTAACAAGTTTATAATCAAATATTTCTCTTTTTTGAAGAGAATTTGCTGGTAACAAATGATGTTCTCAAAATTGCTGACTTTGGACTGGCTAGAGAAGTGTCATCAATGCCTCCGTATACTGAATATGTTTCCACACGATGGTGAGTCATCTTCGCACATTCATCTAATTTAACAAGTTTTGTCTACACATGCACACCGACGTCGGTGTGCATGTGATCCACTGATTATGCCATTAATTCAATATTTTTGAGATAGTATTTGACGAGCTTAGTTGATAATATGCCAGGTACCGAGCTCCTGAAGTTTTGCTGCAGTCCTCATCATACACGCCTGCAATAGGTATATAGTATTTTTTTTTTCTTCACTTATTCTTTGAAAATTTTCTTTATTTTTAAAATTTTAAAAGCAACTGCTTCTGCTCTCTTGCAAAGACTAGCAATTGATTAGGTAGATTAGTTAAGTTTCCCTTTCCAACTTGAACCCAGCCCATCAACTAAGCATGGTAGGAACTTTCCGTGTTCAAAGTAAACCTGACTTCTTCAAGCGAAGCCTTCAAACTTTCTTCTCAAAATTTGAATAATAAAAATCACAATTTACGTTCAATTCATTTTTATGATTTGTAGATATCAAACGAATAGTATTATGAAGTGTTATTAACCTTTTTGGTATGTTAAAGTAGAAAAGGTCCAACGGTTGATTGTTAAGATGGTTTAGTCTATAATGATGAGTCATGGTCTGGAATTTCAACCCGAGCCTATATCAGCTTAGATGGAAATTGCAACCACAATTATCTTTTTTAAATGGTTCAAAACCATGAAAATTATGAAATATTTTGGCTAGTTTGGGAATATTGATGATTTTGGTGAAGAATTGCATCAGTAGTCTCTCTCTCTCTCTCTCTCTCTCTCTCATAGGGAGTGTGTGTGCGGGCACTTATTCATGTGTATGTGCTTTTACAC
>JAXCLQ010000001.1:14504058-14525101 GCA_035584115.1 Cedrela odorata | reverse complement strand
TCTCTCTCTCTCTCTCTCTCTCTCTCTCATAGGGAGTGTGTGTGCGGGCACTTATTCATGTGTATGTGCTTTTACACTGTCACAAGCTCATGGTAGTTGAACTTTCTAGCATAAAACAGTGCATATTTTGCTATTGCTGAGTTGATTTATTAAGCACATTTTCTTGAGATTTACTTGTTCCAAATTTGTCTTTTCATTGCTTGATGATTCGCAATTGAATTTATTTACAGATATGTGGGCAGTTGGCGCAATATTAGCTGAGCTTTTCACTTTGTCTCCAATCTTCCCTGGTGACAGGTGATTTTTATGTCCTATGGTTTATTCTCAGGCTTTTCTTCTTAGGTAATAGTGGGAAGAGGTTCAAATAAAGGCATTTCTTTTTAAATACCTACAAAGCCTAGTTTTTCAATCCTATCTTTAATCATTTTCCCTTTTGTATGTTATGTGCATTGGTATGAAACTCGTGTATTCTTTTTTATTTCTTAAGGATTTAAGTTTTTGGTCTTTATTCAGGCCATTTTTATGTTCACTGGGATAAAGTTGATAAAGATTAGGATCACTGTTTTCGTAAAAATTGATGATGGTTGTTCATGCACTTTGATTGTGCTAATGTTGGCAATTTTAATCATGGTCAGCGAAACTGATCAACTGTACAAGATATGCTGCATTCTTGGTGCTCCTGATTGGACTGCTTTTCCTGAGGCAACAAATATCTATCGGTTGATCAATATTACTTATTCAGAGGTAAAATTTTGTAATACGTGATTATTTTTCCTAATTTCATTTACTCCAAGATTGCATTGCCCTCACTATATCTGATCAGCATTATTTATTTTTACATTTTTGTACAGATTTTGCCTATCAACCTTTCTGACAGCATTCCTAATGCTAGCTTGGAAGCTATTGATTTGATCCGGGTGTGTGTTTTCAATGCATTATATTTTCATTACTGACTGAAATGACTGATTATCATTGACTAGTTTATTTGTTAGTAAAGTTTGCAATAATTGACTCCTAATGTCCCCCCCTTACTTTTTGACCATCCATAGCAACTCTGTTCATGGGACCCTTTAAGCAGGCCAACTGCAGATCAAGCATTACAACATCCATTTTTCAAGGTAACATTCGTTCTCTAGTGTTTTTTTAAGCATCCTTGCTATGTTTATTTACTAATGTATGGTGTATAGGTGGGTACATGGGTCCCATATCCTCTCCATGATCCTCTTGAGCTGAGGCTAAATAACATGCGTAAGTTTTTGAATACACCATTGGTTTTCACGATGTATATATGTTCTGATTTTTACTTTATTGGGCTAAATGTAGATTTTTCTTTTTGTATTCTTCTGCAGGCTCTAAGCCAAATCTTGAGCTGAATCTGTGGGACTTTGGCACAGAACCTGATGACTGTTTTCTTGGCTTAACGCTGGCAGTAAAGCCCAGTGTTTCCAACTTGGGTAAGTATTATTGTGCCTATGGCATTTATAATGATTAATTCAGTATTTAATTTTAGGGGTGGATAGAAGTAGCAATGGCCAGGGTATATCAGAAATTTTCTCTACCTGCCACCATCTCTCCTTCTTTACTTGTTAGTTAACATACACATTTACCATCTCTTGCATACTCTTCTTCTCAATATAAAAATTGTCATAGTACCCATAATCTCTGTTTGGCCATCTGCTCCAATTGCCCACTCAATTTGCGACTCTTTTGGTTAAAATTTTCTTCTTTTTCTATTCACGGGTAGCAAGGTAGGTAATAAACTTGTAAATGAAGTCTCAGCTTGGCCCTTTCTGAAAAGTTGATGTGTGAGCTTTCAAGTGCACCCTTGGGCTGCATAATGAGTATCCCTTCAGTATTATTTCTTTTAAACCAGTCTTTGTTGATGTTCTTTAATTGATTTCTTTATTTAAGCATCTTCAAGTAATGTATTTCGCAAGGGCCAAAGTTCGCTGGATTCCAATATTAGTTTTGGAGTGCA
Organism: Cedrela odorata; assembly: GCA_035584115.1. Lineage (NCBI taxonomy): Eukaryota > Viridiplantae > Streptophyta > Magnoliopsida > Sapindales > Meliaceae > Cedrela > Cedrela odorata. The sequence continues at coordinate 14,523,123 of JAXCLQ010000001.1, read as the reverse complement.
TTTGCTTTTCTTTGTGTTTGTTCTCTTTCTAGGTTCTATTATATTTGGTTTTCAGTGAAACTTGATAGTTTTTTAACTGAGATCATCTTCTGCAGAAATGGTCCGTAATGTATCTCAAGGTATGGGAGAGGTGAGTTTGGGATGCTGCCATCTGAAATGATGCTGTCTCGATTTTTGCTTGAGGCTGAAATCACTTTACATCCATAATCATATTCTGAAATATTGTGAACTTCATGACACAGGATATACTTTTTTGCTCTGGTCTCAAAGATCATTCAGAACAGTCAGGTAATTCTTTGTTTTTTTTTCCTCTGATCTCTCCTTTAACTGATCAATGATTAAGAGGGTTTGGCCTTAAAAGGGAACACAATCATGAACTTCACTTGCAGTCTTTCTGTTTTCCGTTGGAAAAGTAGTTCTTTTAAGAGAATATCTTACAGTATTGTGCCTTAAGTAGTCTTGGTGTGTGTGTGTGTTTGTTGTCTTTTGGTGGTGTTTGGGGAATTTTCTAGTGTACAATTGGAAGAGAGCCTATTGGAAAAATGACATGGCAATAACAGACTACACATAGACTAATTTGAGATCAGTTGTCTTAATAGTGAATTTGACGGTATGCTTTTTATGAACTTAAGCTGTAACATACACTGCCCCAAGGCATAAATTGCAAGCTCCGTTGAAGTCGGAAGAGTTATTTGTCTTGTATCATTTCAATTGTTTCTTGGGAAGAGAACAAATTTTTATTGTTCCTCTTTATTGTGTGATTTTGCTAATTAATTATAACTTGTGTTCCAGTTTTTTGGTCATTACTTTCTCCGGATCAAAATGGAATGCACACACCAGTTGAATCTTCCTTGTCTCTGTCGTTCAGGTTAGTTCATGCATCCTGTAATCTCTGCTCGAGGTAAAATTAGTTTGTGTCTTGGCTATGGAGGTTGAACATTCTTCAAAGCTTTGATAATATTATTGTTCTTGTGCATCTGTCGTATCGGTCAAGATAAGTGTTTGCTGACCGTTACCCATGCAGCCATACCTGGACTCTATCTTATCCATTATAACCAAACAATCTTGACTTCACATGCTTTGATTAGTGCTGTAACATCACAGTGAGTGTTGCAGCGTTTATTATTGTTGATATGAACCTTGGTTAAAAGTAGCTAAATTAATTGTAAGAACCGAAGATCTCTCTCTCCCTCCACCCCCAATCCCACCAGGGTGTGTGCACCTGGGTCTCAGATAGTTTTTAGTTAGTTTTTTCACTTTCTGTTTGCCTGTCTTTGGCACAGTCATTATGTTTTTATGTTCATCCTTACCTATTTTGATAATCATATACATCATAGGAATCAGTTATCTGGGAAAAGAAGCGGAACTTTATTGCATGAACATGCCTAGAAGATGCTTAAAAATAAGATACAATTGCCTGTAAATGGTTGCTTTACTCTTCCCCTTGTGTGCAACATACGATTGACATTAAATTTGCTTTGCTGAAATTCTCCTGTGGCAGTTCGATTCAACATCCAGTTCCACAATCAGCTGGGTTCACAATTGCATCATTACAGCCTAACATCCTAGATTGTCCGTTGTTGGCTGTGTCTTCCCCCTTGCAGCAAGGTCACTGCCTTTGACTGAGATGATGATTGTTGGCTGTGTGATCTAATAAGGAGGGGCTTGTAGAAAATATTTGTAATCTATCTCATTTATTTCTTGTAAAGCGCTGTTTAGCACCGTGATTGTCATAGTTTCTGTTTCTATTGTTTGCTCCAAGTGCGAGCACTTGTCTAGGCAAATTACAAATCCTGGGGAAATTGTTTAGAAAGGATAAATCTTATTAGCTACAAAACAATTCTCTTAGTGTATTATTGTCTTTGCATCAAAAGATTGTCCAAAATTGATTCGATTCTCTTAGTCTTGAGGGGAAAGGATATCTAATGCTACGAAATTGAAGTTTTAGTACTTTGAATATATGATCATGTATGCATGTGATGTGCTCTTAAAAGGGATACAACTCAAAATGTTCTAAATAAACATTTGAATCTATAAATAAGGGAAATTTTTTAAAAGTAATCACTATTAAAACATTATAAAAATATATCATTTTCAGTCATTAAATTAGTGGATTTTGGCAAAAAAAAAAAAAAAAAATTGAAAGTGAATTTGGGTGACCCAAAGGTAAAAGTTTTGAATAAATTTTTTATTTATGTAATTATTAAATAATAATAAATTATTTTAAAGTCTTACATATTATTACCCAAATAAACTAAACTCCTAAATAAAAATGTGTAAAATATTAAAATATTTTGTTATTATTCATTAATTTTAAAAATTTGAGATTAATTCAAAATAAAAAAAATTGTTAAATTTTATAGAGTAGACAATATTTTTGTTTAAATATAAATTTTTAGATTTATTTAATAAATAAATTATGAAAGTGACTATTTTAAATTTTAATAAATTAATTTATAAATATGATTAATTAAAAAAATTTCCTGGCTATTGTATTTATGGCCCAATCTCCTCACTTGAGAGTTGGTTGTATTATTTGTACTTCAATAAAAAATTTAAAATATAGAGAATTTTATAAATTTTGTTTTAGATGATTTAACTTTCAAGTTTTGTGCTATTAATTTACTTTAGATTTTACTTTTTGTGAGTATTTTTAATTTATGTGAGAGATTTCAAATTTTGTACCAAGCATTTAATAATAATAATAATATAATATAGATTTCTTTTAAATATTAAATCATAAATTATACATTTTAAAGCTAGAGCATGTACTCAAGCAGTACAAAGGTTACAGGGGATGCTATTGGAATTTTTTCAAACTCCTAAAATCTCTTTTTTTATTTACTCATTAAAATATGTTAAATATATATATTTTTATTATAACTTATTATTTTTATTTTCATTTTCATTTTGAAGGATTTGTTTCATTACTGCAAGGGTATAACTGTAAATTCGGACAATTTCTGTAACCTTCATTAGCTGATATTGAACGTTGGGATTTTATGAAGATAATTACTCACTAGGCCTTTTTTTTTTAGTTTTGTTAAATACTAGAGACCTGAATTGTATTACGCAAAACAAATCTTACGAAAAAATGTACAAATTTTCGCGCCTCCATCTCCCCTGCAGGCTGCAGCTCTCTCTCGCACTCGGTTGCAGTATAGTTGACACCGACGGAAATGGAATACGTGAGCCCCGAAGGCCTTCGTTTTAACGGTGGCCGCCCAACTGAGGTATAAATCTCCCTCTCTCTCTCTCTCTCTCATTTTAACGTACAAGTTTTTTTTTTTTTTTTGGAATATTAAATTTTGTATTTATCTCAGATGAGGCAACTTCGAGCAGAAATTGGTTCAGTGGCCAAAGCAGACGGGTACTCCAATCTTTCTTTAACGAATGCAATTTCTTGATTTCGATACGTTCCCTAATAATTTCGAAAGCACCTAATTTCGATTGGAATAGTATTCATCTTTAATTTACTTTTTGAGTTTCAATTTTCAGTTCTGCTGTGTTTGAAGTGGTTAACACTAAAGTCATTGCTGCTGTCTACGACTCCAGAGAGGTAACTTCAATTTTAATTGAATTGGGTTTAAAATTGACGCAAACTTTTGCTTGAACACATTACCATGTTTTCAGGTCCAAAATAAGAGCCAGCAAATGATTGACCAAGCCAGCAAACGAGTGAACAAATTTATGCATCTTGTTTATAGTGGTATATTTGTTTTTTTAAACAAGAAGGTTTTAATGTTTTTACGGTACAGTTAGGTTGGTGTGTCAATTTGAATTATCGTGTTGCATTCGTGTCGTGTTAAATAGAGACTAATTTGAATCTGATTTGTTTATTAATCGTATTAAAAAAGTCAAATATAAATACGATTCGTTTATTAAATAAATGATTTGAATATGATTTGTTCGACATAATTAATAAACGAATCATAAACGAATTGAGATGATACGAATTCGTTTATAATCATTTTCTTCTTTTATAATTTGTGTTTTAAACGAATTGAAATATCTTTTTTTTTTTTTTCTGTTTATAACACAAATTAATTTACGATTCGTTTATTCATTTATTATTTATGTCTTAAACGAATTTGGTAGTTCAGACACAAATACGATACAATTATTAAACTAGTAATATGAATACGACTTGTTTATTATTCGTGACAAAATTTTCAAATTTAAATCCATTTATTTTCTTTGAATTCGTATTGTGACTTATATTGTCATCCCTACACTCAATCAATCACTAGATATATAATTGATTATTTGCCAGACCATGGAAGCATGCATATTAGCCCATTTAATGCCTCGTTCTCAGTTGTTCTAAAAATCCTTCGAAGCCTCTCCTAATTCCTATTCAATATTTGTTTACTAAGTGATTCTTTATGGATTTTTCTGATAGATATTTTTGTACAAGTTCTGCAAGCAGATGGAGGTAACTCAATGTTCAATCACAAGTCCCTATGTTAAACCCAATGAAAGCAAGCTCTTTTATGATACCAATTTAATCTCCTCTTTCCCTCTCTCAACCTCTGATTGTATCTATTTGTTTGACTGTATATTTATATACTTTCCTTTTCTTTTCCCTGTTTTCCACTACAACATTGATGTGAGGAGTTCATCTTCTGAAATAGGAAAAATCTCTCATTGATTGGGAATAAGTTGTCTGCAGGGACGAGATCAGCGTGTGTTAATGCAGCAACGTTGGCCTTTGCAGATGCTGGAATTCCAATGCGTGAGCTGGTTACTTCGTGTAGCACTGGATACCTCAATCGCACTCCTCTTCTTGGTATATTCATTTACTGTCCCCCTTTCTTCAATTATGTATGCTATTGTTTTTCCATTAATTATAACTGGTATGGTGTGAAAATTTGTTCCGAAGACCATCATACTAAGGATTTTTCATATGCCAGATTTGAATTATGTTGAAGATAGTGCAGGAGGAGCTGATGTCAGTGTAGCATTCTACCTACATTGGACAAAGTTACCCTTCTTCAGGTTTGTCTGAAATTCTGTTTTTCTCGTTTCTTTCTCAGTTTATCTAGTAAGTTAAAATCTGTGCTTTCTTTTACAATACTTCTGTGGTCATGTAAGTTTTGGTTGCAGCAATTTAGTCTCAAATCTGTGATATAGAGAAGTGTGGTTACGCATCATCTTTATAAAATGTTGTTTATATGAACAGTTATGTCTTGTTTGTACTGTGTGTGGTTTATTATTATTGTAATGACTAGAATTTTGTTATATGGCACGTTATTAAAGGTGTATATCCAACTTACCAACAGCAAAAACACTGCTGACATAGTAATCAATGAAAGGCAAGGCGGATATTCCACTGTGCTATGGCGTGTTAAATCAGTGCTAGCTATATTAGCTTCTGATTTTCTTCAGATGGAGTGAAATTAACTCTCTCTACAACATTTGCTTCGCTTTACTTCAATTCCACCTCTCAATTGCTGAATTTCTATCAGCCATGCCAGACCCATCTCCTCTTGGGCTGGCACAAATAGATCCTGCATGAATTCATTACTGGTTAATGGATGGTTTATGTTGGGTTGCGAGCTGTTGTAAAATAATTTCAAACTTAAATGTAACATATTATAGATTCTGATTTTTTTGTGCACTTCTGTCACTATAGTTTCTTATACAATGTTATATTGTATTTGAGGTATAGATCTTAATCCAGACTGTTGAATTCTATCCTGTTTTTTTGTCCAGCAGTATTAATTTGTAGTTGAGGTTATTCACACGTTGATTAGCACCGTTCTCCAATTATGTAGTCAAACTTCTACTTGTAGACCTTTCATTTACAATGCTTGTTTGGCACAGATGGATGTTAAGTTACCAACAGATACCTTTAAAGATGTCATGCAACTTGCAATTTAAGGCTGTAAGGCAGTAGCAAATCATATTCGAGAAGGAAACTTTTGCTGATAGCTGCTGGTTTTAAGGCAATTTCTGTTTATATATTTGGTCTTGTCTTTGTTATTTGAATTTATTTTGAAGAACCTTTGTGTTTTAACCATTCCAAATAGTGTCCATATGTTTACTTGCTCCACTGTTGGCTTCCTAAAGACATACCAGTTATTTATAGGACTATTTGGAATTACTAATTCAATTGCTTGGCTGGTATTACAAGAGAATACCAAGCAGCTGGAGTGTTGCTGGGGTTTATAGTAAGTTAAAATATTCTATTGATTGCTGTTAAAATTGTGTAAGTCGTGTTTTTGAGCATAGAGTGTAGCTCCATGCTCATTTCTAGATAACTGAATCTCACTTTCAATATGTTTGGAGAAAGAAGAATAGAAAGAAGAAAAAGCTCATTTAATCTTTATAAAGCACAGTAAAATCATTCCCTGCGTAAGATGCAGCTTTGTTGGTTCCACTTGTTTGCTCAATATCTGTTTCACTCGAAACGAAACAGATCTGGGAACCATTACCTGTTGCTGACAGGTTTGAAGTTTCTAAAATGCAGGTAATTGTTCTTTGATTGTTACGTGACTGGTGCTTTTTGGACTTTGAATCGTACCACCTTTTTCTTGGAAATATGAAATCATGCATCGATTGCAGAACTACTATCTTATCGTTATCTGACTTTGGTTCCTTAAAAGAATGGTTGCTTGATGTAGCAAAAATCCTTTAGTGGACTCCGTGCACCAGCAAAAACCTTATTCTCCTTTTTTGATTGATTATTTAATCTACAACCACAACAGAATTTAATGGGATAAAAGCCGGTTGTTCGGCGAAAACTCTTCAATCCTTAAATTAGGATTTTGCTTTGTATTTTTAGAATAAGGAGAAGAAAATTATAAACTCTTGATACTAGAATTTCAGTCATCATATTTGATTGTTATTGATATTCTTCTATAGACGTTTGTATATCTTAAGTTTGGTAGAATTTTATGGAATCTAGGAACAAAGATCTCATTGCGCTAGAATCACGGAGATTTTATTAGGTAAACATTGGTTTTTGGAATTTACGGGATCATCTGTCATTTTTGCCTAGAATGTGTCTACTGGGCTTAGGATTCCTATTTTGTAAAGAACTTTACTTGTTAAAATTCTTTGTTGTAGAGTAATTCGGGAAAAATTAGGAAAGAGATCGAATTCTTCGCAAATATGTAACTGTAGCGAGGTCTCAGAAGCCACTACATGAGACTTTCCTTTTGCATGAGATGAGCAAGAACATTGTGTGCCTGATACTTGTATTGGCGAACCCGAGATCCCTGTGAAGAGGTCTTGGGATGAGGGTTCAAAGGTCTCGGATGAGATTCTAAATCAAGGCCTTCAGTATAACTTTTAAGAAGTTTCGGACTTGATCATTTCTGGGGTCTCTTGTCTGACGTTGGATTGTTGAGGTTCTTTTTCCCTTGGTCAACATATCTGGAAATTGATTGGGCTTTAGAGCTCTAACTACGCAGTTAGTCCGGGCCCACTACTCATTGGGCTTTTTTCATACCTCAGGCTATATCCCTAATATCAAGCCTTCTAATTTTAGTAAAAAATATATATTTTTGACAAAAACTAAAAACTATTATTTGAAGAGACATATCCGCTTGCTAGAATTAAATGCTTAATCTTGAAATTCGTAAGTCTCTTAGACGTGGCGGATTGCAATTGGTTCTTGGGATCTCGACGCTTTGGGCTCTAAAATATCATGCCGGTTCTAATGATGGCCACCTCTTTCTACATTAATGAAGAAAACCCTTTTAGCTATTTTGTAGACGTGGCATCATTCTAACCCCTCATCTGTAATGCATACTAACGGCTGGGGTTCTTTTGCTTCATTAAATACTTTAACTTTTCACCTTTTCACCCCTTTCTATCTTCACCTTTTCGTCGCCATTTGAGTGTTTCAAGTAGTGTTCACAGTAGCAAAAATCGAGCTTTTTATGACGTCTTTGTGTTCTTTTCTTCAACAACGATAATTAGCAAGTCTCAATTTCTTCTCTTTTACTCATTTTTTGTTGAATTTGTAGTATTATTAATTGCTTGTGGCCATTGTTAAATAGTTCTTAGGATTAGAGACCCTAGGCCTTAACCTTCTGAGTTATCAATGATTTTGGAGCAGCCTTTGATTGTCTTATTTTTTTTTAATATAAATAGAGATGGATTCTGTTGATGATATAACTGTCTCTAGGCGAGATAACTCTGGAGAGGAACAAGCCATTGTTCTTATTCCTCCTACTGTTATGGATAGATAGAACTCGACTCCATTCGAGGCAAATTGGTATCATTCACTCACTACAGAATAGGACTTAGAGATGTATACTAGGATCTACCATATACCTGAGCGGGTTTATCTTAAGGTACCAGAAGCAGATGAACTTTTGAGTTGTTAACCTGAGGGGGAGATAACTTTTAATGAGGAACTTTTTCATTTAGGTGTTAGGCTTTCCCTCCAACACTACTTTGCCTAAATCTTTACTTCTTTCAAGATTCCTCCTTATCGATTAAATTTGAACAGTTGGAGGATCTTATTAGGTCTGTTTATCTTGTAGCATCAGATTTCTGATTTTAACCCATCTGTTGAGGAAATTGAATGTGTATGTATTGAAAAAAAAAGCCTAAAGAACAACCTGGGTTGGTATTACCTTTAAAACCATCCCAAAAAACAAAATCTAATTACTAGCAACTCCATTTCCAACAAGAACTGGAAAAAGAAGTGGTTCTTTGTTGGTGGTGATTGGAATTCCAATCCTAACACCCACGTGTCGAGACTTTTTGGAGAGGTAATCACTTGGAATGCTTGCCTAAGTTAGACCTTCGTAGCCGAGAGAGGGTAAGACTGGCTAGATCATTAATGTCTGACCATAGTATTTTACTTTCGGACGATGAGATAATCTTGTCAAGTCTTGTGGGTTTTTATGTATTTTGGGATCAACTGGTCTTGGAAAAAGCCATCTAATGGGGTAAATGTCTTGAATTTTATATGTTCTTGTATTTTGGACTACGGTTTCTAACCTTAATAACATTTGCTTTGCAAGAGAGATGACTTTTGAAGATTATGCCTCCAATCCGTTTGAGGTGCTAAAGCGTTTGGTGAAGGTAAAATAGGTTAAGAAGGCTTCTAAAACTCCAAAAACTGCTTTAAAAAGCCTAATTGGATCCTCTGCCTTTTCTAGTGTTGCTTAGCCACCCAAAACTAGTAAACCTCGAGCTCCTAGTAAGGGAGTGGTGATCCGAGACGCTTCTGCACTGCCTCTTTTTGCTCTCCAAGCGGACAAGGGCAAGGGAAAGAGAAAGGCCATGGTCGACGTGAACGTGGAGAAGTCTCAGAAAAAGAAGCAGATGTTCGACTGGTTTGATAAAGAATTAGCCGAAACATCTAAGCTTCTTCTTGAGGACCTACCTGCAAAGAAGGGGGAGTTTTTCGCACACTTCCTTCCTTGCATAAATTGGCAAGCCCAGAGCATCGATCTTAAATACATCGAGGATCTTGCTAGGCTTTTGAGCGAGACATTGCTAAATTACCAATTGAAATGGTCAGGTCGGGTAAGTTGCTCTCCTTAGTCTTATAGGAGATATGTCTTCTTTAACTTTGCTTCTAACCGTTTTGCGTTGATGTTTTTCAGCTTTAATATATGACCATGCTTTAACAAGGTGATCTTGTGGATGACTTCTCAAGAGCATCTAAGGCTGAGAAGAGAACTGAGAAGGCGGAGCAGAACTTGGTCTTGAAGAGAGCTAAATTTGAATCTGACCTGGGCAAGATGGCTCATGAGTGAGAGGAGCTCTGACCTCTCCAGGTTAGAGCGGCAACAATGGAGTCTTCTCTTACTGAGGCCAATAGGAGGTTTGGCTTTTTGGAGTCGAAGCTCAATGGCTTAAGGGAGGAAAGTCATAGGCGCCTTTAGGATTTTGATAAGGCGTGCGAAGAGCTGCGGTAGAGCCTAAGTATGGAAAGGCAATGAAACTTGCTCTTGGCCAGACAGGTCGTTGAGAATAATAAGATGATGCAGACTCGGCTTCGGGAGAGGGTTAATAGCAGCATTGACCTAACTTGTAAGATGTTGCAGAGCGAATACCTTTATCTCGATATGAGTTGGTTATATAAAGCCTTGGGGAGAGAGCCTCCACGTTAAGATGCAGAGCCTTCAAATTACCTTTTAGAAGGGGATGAGCACCTCAACTGGAAGACATAACGCGTACCTCCCGTGAAGTTTGTCACTAGCACTTTCGTTGACCCGCTTAAGCAGGTGGAAGTTTTTCCTTCTGAGGTGGTGAAGTTTCCTTTTGCTCTCGAGGCTCCTCTGCTTACCGAGGTCGCCAATGCTCTTAAGGCTGTTCTCGACCTTAAGGCCTCGCCTATCGACCCAACCAACTCTCCAGTTGATCCTTCAACCAACCCAACTCATTGAAGGCTTAATTTTTCTTTTTCTTTTCTTCTTTTTTGCAATGTAATTAACCTCATGTATAAAACTTGCTCATTAATAGAATATTTTGAACTTATAAGCCCTTGTGTTGTCTTGTTTTTGTTATGTTTTTTTTTTCTTAATATGCAACACTTAGTTCAATCCAAAGGCTTCAACTGTTACCAAGGTTCAAAATGTTGCCAAGTGAGATCTGATCTAGAATGTAATGAGTGAATAACGAAGGACTTGTTAATATTAATCACCTAATCTTTCCTATCTCAGATTAAACATCCTCAAGTAGGAACTGCGTTAGTTTTAACTCATCTTTCCAAACTTAACAAATCTTGGATACTATTCCCATGGCTTAAAGTTGATGTCAACATGGTGCTTGTCCTTCTTTTGACTTTATTCTCAAAGTTTAATAAGGCCCTAGGTATTTCTTACTCCTGGGCATTGATGCGCTTTGACTTGTTTTGAAGTTGTGTTCGAGACGTTCATAGACAATAGACATTTTTGTTCCGAGGTGTTTTAAGAAATAGGTTTCTTCTTCTTGTAACCATATTTGCTCCGTGTCCGAGGTCTTCCCCAAGATTCATTCGGGCTTATAATCGTGAGTTGATCACCTAAGAAACCAATTTGTTCTTTTGTAGGCCTGAGATTATGCTCAGAGTTTATTCAAACCGAGTGCCTGAAAATTATGTCACCCATCTTTTAGGCTTTGGGAGGAGATTGCTCTGAGACGTTTGAGAGATAGTCATCCGAGAACCTTTTTTCACTCTTGTACATCTTGAGATCGTGCATAGGGCTTATTCGGGTCGAGGATACTAATATCTCGGGGTGAATAAGAATGTGATCTTTCGAGGACCTTCTTGCTCTTGTACGTCCTGAGGTCATGCTTAAGGTTTATACGAACTGAGGATATTATTATCGGGTTAAATGAAAGGTGAATGTTTGGGAACCATGTTGCCCATACTTGGGTTTCAGGAGGAAATTACTCCGAGACGTTTGTATTCTTTTTGCTTATCTTAAAGTCATGTGCTAATTAATGCATTTTTACTAGGGTTGTTTAGTAAAAATAATAATTTTATTAATTCATATAGCAAGAAATCGTTACAAATTTTGACGATTCTAAGGAAATACAATTTCAGGCGTTCAACATTTTATGACTTTCGAACTCTAATTCTTATTGGGGATTCCAGCTTATAGACTTTGGGTTTGAGAATTTGAATGATTTTGTATGGTCTTTTATAGTTGGCTTCGAGAACACTTTTTTCTGGTATTTTAGTGTTAAGAGTCACTTGTCTCAAGATTCAATCATCTACTTGAAAGGAACGATGCCAAACGTATTTGTTGTAATATCTGGCAACTCTTTGTTGGTAGGTTGCTGTCTTTATCATCACCTGATTTTTTTTTCCTTTAGCAAGTCTAACTCCAAGCGCGAGTTTTTGTCATTGGATGCTTCGTCATAGTTGCTAACCCAAAAAGTTGGAATATTGACCTTGATGGGAATTATTACTTCACATTTGAAAGCCAGGCTATAAAGGGTTTTGCCTGTGGCCACCTTTAGGGTGATTCTATACGCCTATAAGACCTCAGGAAGTTTGTCAATCTATACACCTTTGTGCTCCTTGAACTTCTTCTTGAGTATTTAATTAATGACCTTATTGGTTGCTTTCACTTACTCATTAGCTTTCGGATGAGTTGGAGTCATAAAAATCATAGCTCAATTGAGAAATCTGAACAGAATTCTCTAAAGCTCAAGTTATCAAATTGCTTTCTATTGTCAGTAATCAATACGTGAGGTATCCTAAATAGATATATTATGTTCTGTTTTACAAATATTGTAACCCTTTTCTCAGTAATGGCGGTTAGCGGCTCCGCTTCAACTCATTTGGTGAAATAATCTATAGTTACTATGACATACTTTGTGTTGACGCGTGCTGAGAGTAAGGGTTCGATTAAGTCGAGTCTCCACTAAGAAAATGGTCAAAGGCTCGATAGAGAGGTTAGGCTTTTTAGGGGTTGTCTCAGACTATTGTTATACACCTGACACTCATGGCAAGTTTTTATTATTCGTGTTACATCTTGTGAGAGTGTTGGCCAATAATACCATTGCATTAGGATTTTGTAAGTCATGGACCTAGCTTCTCTATGGCTTCTACATACTCCACATTGAATTTCGTTTAGAATTCAAGTTGCTTCGTTGGGTTTGAGGAATTTAAGATACGGAGTGCTGTAACCCCGTTTATATAATTTTCTATCAATAATAATATATCTTGTCGATTTATTTTTAACTTTTCTCACCTCATTCTTACTTTCTTGGAGTTTTTCCTCTTGAATATAAGATTTTATTTCCTCAATCCAACAAGGAGAAGAGTCCAAGTGGGCTATGCAAGGCTGGTTAGCGTCTTCATCATTGCTCCTTTACTTCAATACTTCTATTGGGACTAAGGTTGGGACACTTTCTTTACAAGTAGAGGCCAACTTTGCTAGCATGTCAACTCTGAAGTTTGACTTTAGGATCTGTTTTATATTAATAACCTTTAAAGAGCTCAAGAGTTGTCTAACTTTTTTCAAATAAGCTTGCATGTTGTTTTCCCGGGGTTGGAACTGCCCATCAACTTGTCTTCTTATTAGTTAGGAATTATAGTGGATATTCAAGCTCGTGATTCTTAGAACCTTAGTCAACTTAATCTCAACAATCATAGCTTTGCACCTCGCTTTATTATTGGTAATCTTAAATTTAAATTTTAAGGAATACATCATCTTGGCTCCATTCGGATTTACAAGAATGACACTAGCCCCTTCTCCTTGTGTATTAAAAGCTTCGTCAATGAAGAGGCTCTAAGTTGGTTCGCTGAGATTTAAATCCTCTTGCCCTTGAGTAGCATACCCTTCCTCGATTTGATAGATAAAAAGGTGCTCTGCTATCAACCTTTCGGCTATGAAGTCTGTCAAGGCCTATTCCTTTATTGCCTTTCTAGATTAATAGTTGATATCATATTCGTTGAGCTTAACTAACCACTTTATTAGTCGACCTGAGAGGTCAGGTTGGTGTAGGATTTGTCTCAGAGATTGATTTGTCAGCACTACGAACTGGTGGGCCTGAAAGTATGACTGCAACTTTCTTACTGCAACTATCAACGCTAGTGCCAGCTTCTCTGGTGGAGAGTATCGTGTCTCGGTATCCAATAGTGCTTTGCTAGTGTAGTAGATGGAGCGGTGGACTTTTTCCGAGTCCTCATTTACCAAAACTGAATTGACTGAGTGGTCACTAACTGCCAGGTAAACGTATAGGACTTCCCCTACTTCGGGGCTCATCATATGTGGTGGGGACGTGAGGTATTGCTTAAGCTCTTGAAAGCTTTTCTCGCACACTTTGGTCTATTAAATTCTCTTTCTATTTTTCATGATTTAAAAGAAAAGAAAGCTTCTGTTAGTCGCCTTGGACATGAATATACTCAACGCCACCAATCGTCCCGTTAGGCTTTGAAGTTCTTTGAGGGTAGATGGAGACTTTAGATCTAATATGACCTTAGTCTTTTGCAGATTGGCTTTGATGTCGCGTTCACTGACCATATATCTCAAGAATTTCTTAGCTCAAATTCTGAACGTGCATTTCTCAGAATTTAGCTTCATGTTGTATTTTCTCAGATAGGAGAAGATCTCTTTTAAGTGCCTTGAATGGTCTCGGGCCTTTAGACTTTGTGATTATATCATCCACGTAAACTTCCATGGTTTTTTTCAATCAATGACCTCAAGACCTGATTGACTAATTTTTGAAAAGTAGTCCTTGCATTCTTTAGATCGAAAGGCATTATCTTATAGTAGTATAGTCCTTGATCGGTGATAAATGTTGTCTTCTCTTGGTTCGACTCATACATTATGATATAATTGTATTTAGATAATGTATCCATAAAACTCAACAGCTCATGTCTAGCCATAGAATCTACCAATTGGTTAATCTTAGAAAGTGAAAAGTTGTCTTTGGGGCACGCTTTGTTTAAATCTATGAAGTCCACACACATTCTCTACTTCGCGTTGACTTTCTTGACTATTACTACGTTCGAAACCTATTTCGAGTACTGCACTTATTTAATGAATTTTGCTTTCATTAGTTTATCCACCTCGGCATACATTGCTTCTTTCCTTTCAGCATTGAACGACCTTCTTTTCTGCTTCACTAGTTTGTGTTGAGGTTGATTGCAAGACGGTGAGAAATCACTCGAAGATCAATCCTTGGCATGTCATCATGTGTTCATGTGAATACATCCATATGTCGTCTCAGAATGTCTTTAAGTATCACCTTTTATTCTTCTAAAAGATGAGAGCTGATCTTGACAATCTTCTAAGGAGTTTTTGGGTTTAGGATAACAGACTCCAACTCCTCTATAGGTTATAGTGTAGGTGGCTTGTCATTTGGCTCAGATTTCTGATTTGACCTTTTCGTCACCCGTTTATCTTGTAGGCTCTTGTCATCAGTTTCTAGAACTTCTGCTCAATGATGCTTTGACAAACAGTACCATTTTTTTTAAAGAGGCTGCAAAACACGAAAGAGCTTTTTTTTGGCTTTTCTTAACAATTCTAATTTCTTATTCTGCTCAGAATTTTAGTTTCAGATAATGAATACTTTCTACTGCTTTCATAACTCTAAGGAAAGGTTTCCCGAGGATTATAGTATACGGCATTCTGAGATTAACCACTTGAATTCAACCTGGTAGTCTTTTGATATGGCTTTTTCTCCCATGGTGATTGGTGGTTGCACTATTCTTAATGGGTAGACACACAATTTTCCGAAACCATGAAAGGCAGTTTACGCGAGCCTCAACCTTAGATCCTTGATTCTTAAGGAATCTAAAATTTCCTTAAAGATGATGTCGGCTGAGCTTTCCGTATCGACCAAAATTTGGCCTGACCTAAGCTGTTCCCATTGTCAAAATTATCACCAGAGCGTCATTATATGGGTAATGAACTCTTACTTCGTCCTCATCTATAAACATGATAGGTACTGAGATGATCTTTTATTTTTTCTCAGCCCGAACATTCATGATGTGGATGTCTGAGGCAGCATTCGGTAGCGAGTATGGTAAGGTAATTGTTTTGAATCAAGATTTCAACTTGATTCTTGAGATCGAAATATTCATTTGTCTTTGGATATAAGCTATTCTTTTCGCCTTGTCCCTTCTCGGTGAGCGATGTTCTCTAAGAGAAAATTCGTCTCTTCCACCTAAATTTTTATTTTGCTTTTGGGCTTGTCTACCTTTTCTTCCCTCAATTTGAAGGCGATCTAATCTTCGATCTCAATCTCGTTTAATATCTTCTTTCGAGCCATTTCATAGGTAGTGATAGATGGCTTTTAAACAGTATACCACCTTCTATCCACTCGCAGGCCTTTTCTGAAACCTTCTAAAACCAAAGAGTAATGATATGCCTCTAACTCCATCACCTCGTTATGGTATCTCTTTACGAAGTTTCTGTGACTTTCACACTCCTCTTGCTTCATGAGCAGTAATGAACTTAGAGTTTTGAGACAATAGTCGCCCCTCTGAACTCGTTTATAAATATTTTGTATAATTGTTTAAAACTACAGATGCTGTTAGGGGTTGGTGAATCACTTCGTTACTTGTCATTTTAAAGTCAACAGGAATAAACGACACATCTGAGACTCATTCAACCTTTGGATTAACATCATCTCTTTGAAAAGATCTATATGTAAAGATGGGTTAGTTTTCCCTATAAAAGGGTTAATTTGTGGCACCTTAAACTTATTGGGAAGAATAAGATTTAAGATCTTTTGCGAAAAAAAGGATCTGGAATATAATCTCATTCTCCGCGCAGACTCTTTATCATTCTTTTGCCCTTTTTTCTTTTGTTATTTCAACTCCTCGATCAACTTTCTAACATAAGCTTCAAGATTGTCAACCTGGTCGTTCTCTTCCTTGGACTTCTTTCTTCAAAGCGGACTTCGCAAAAAGCCTTTTTTTCTTCGTTTTTGATTGAGAAATGCCTTCTTATCTTCTAGATTATAACTGTCATCCGATCCACTCTTGCGAATAATCGTGGAGTCATCCGGTGAATATTTGAATGCTGGTTCAAGTTTGTTAATGATCTTGAAGGCAACATTACCACCTCGTGGTTCCTCAAGTAGATGATTTGCAATCTTTCCTTTCTCCTTCTCCGTAGCGGAATATCTCTTCTTGGTGGTATTTTGTCAGGATTCGATCTCGCAGTTCACCGTATGTAAAGCATTTGGAATACTACTTTCCATGACTTTCGCCAGTATAGGTACCTCTATCCTTTGAAAGCCAGTCTGAAACATCTTTTTCATAGTCGCCACCTTTTCAACCGAGCCTGAATCTGCTTGTCTTTCTCCGCATGTTGTTTTTCGTTGTTGGCTAGTCTCTTGGCTAACCAGGCGGTTTCTGTAATCTTTTGGTTGGACGGGATAGGTGTAGTGATGAAGCTTCCGAACTATAGTTCACACCCTCCAGTGATGGTGGTTGATTCCCGAAGTCCTGATTAATCACCACAATCTCCTCAAGGGTATTATCGTGCAGATTTCCTCTTGTAGCCACTCGGCTCCTAGGTATATATATTTGTGATCTAGCCATGTTCTTCTTTAATGGTGGTTACTGACTTTTTATTTAGCTTCCCACGGATGGCGCTATATGTTGATGCAACAAAAATTCTTCAGTGAATTTCGTGCACCAGCAACAATCTTTTTCTTCTTTTTTGATTGATTAACCTATAACCACAACGAAACCTAAGGAGGTAAAAGCCAGTTATCGAGAGAAAATTCACTGATATTTAAGTCAAGGTTTTGCTTGATGTTTTAGAATAAGGAGAAGAAAACTATAAGCTCTTGATACTAGAATTTCAGTTGTTATACCTGGTTGTTATTGATCTTCTTTTATAGACGTTTGTATCTCTTAGGTTTGATAGAATTCTATGGAATCTGGGAACAAAGATCTCATTGCGCGAGAATTATGAAGATTTTATTAGGTAAGTATCGGCTTTCGAAATTTACAGGATCATGTGCCTTTTTTGCGTAGGGTGTGGTGTGTCTACTAGGCTTAGGATTTTGATTTTGTAAGAAACTTTACTTGTTTAGAATTTTTATTGTAGAGTAATTCGGGAAGAATTAGGAAAGAGATCGAATCCTTCGCAGACACGTAACTGTAATGAGGTCTCGAAAGTTACTACATAAGGCTTTCCTTAAGCATGAGATGAGCACAGACGTTGCATGCTTAATACTTGTATTGGCGAACCCGAGACTCCCGTGAAGAGGTCTCGGGATGATGGTCCAAAGGTCTTAGATGAGATTCTAACTCGAGGCTTCAGTGTAACTTTTAAGAGGTTTCGAACTTGATCATTTTTGGGGTTTCTTGTCTGATGTTAGGTTGTTGAGGTCTTTTTCCCCTTGGTCAACGTATTTGGGAATGGATTGGGCTTTAAAGCTCTGACTCCACAGTTAACCCGGTTCCACTACTCATTGAGCTTTTGTCATACTTCAAGCTGTATCTCTAACATGTGCTATAGAACTCATCTTTTGGAAAACCAATTTTTAAGTGGAGTAAAATAACAACTCTCTTGAGAAAGAAAAAAAAATTATATTATTTAGCATTTTTAAGAAATTACTAGTTCTTTTTCTTTCTTGCAAATATTTCCTAAGAAACGGTACTAACCATAGTTAGTTTGAAAATTTTTTAGCAATACTAGGATTTTTTTGGGAATGTTATTGTAGTAAGAGGTAGATTTCGAAATCAATATTTATTTAAATGCTAACATTAGCTATGTGATTTTGTAATATTTTGTAGTGGTACAAAATATTTGGGGTTCAAACCTCACTCGCTAAGTTAGGACGGTTTAGAGAGGGATTGTGTCATGTTTCGAACTAGGGGTCTACTCGTGATAATCATTACAAACCTTTTTGATATAATCTATATACCTCGTATGTATTAAGAGAGCATGTAAGACTTTTCTGTCAATAACTAAAACCTGAAAATAGTATATAAACAGAAATCTCTATCTTTGGAATCATCATTAAAGAATTGATCTCAATGATCAATTCATTCACATCACACATATCAAATAATTATAAAATCATCATATTAAAAATTGTTCTTAGTTGGGTTGAATTGAATTATACGCTTACATAAACCGTCTGGTTTATAGATACATCATAAAAATTCAAACGACATTATTCAGTTGAACATAACGCATATGTAAGTCAAGAAGATAACCTATCTTGAGCGCCGTAGGCTCTCTGCTACTACCATTAGCCTTGTGAGAATTAGTATACAGCATAAGTTTTCGAATACAAATATTGGAATTCATATTGCAATATACTTTAAAATATATATATACGTTTCATTTAATCAATTAAACAGAAAATAATACATTGATCTGCATACATTTTCAAATAACCAACCGAACTAGCTATACTTTCTCAACAGCTACCTTGGTTGAGGTAATGTTTAAAACCATCAGTGAGTCATTTCATACATAAAATCATATGTAATGCATTATTATAAAATAACAAACCATTTTTCATGTTTTACAAAATCGTTTTAGTAAGGTAAAACATAAACTTATAAAACTCTGCTCATCTCATTGATGTTGGCCTCGAGTAGTCACTTGGTGAAAAAATGATTGTCTTCGTCTTATTCGTCAAATTTATAAGATCTCTATCAAGCTGCTAGGGTTTTCCATA
>JAXCLQ010000001.1:14472256-14503958 GCA_035584115.1 Cedrela odorata | reverse complement strand
CTTGGTGAAAAAATGATTGTCTTCGTCTTATTCGTCAAATTTATAAGATCTCTATCAAGCTGCTAGGGTTTTCCATAAAGTCTCTATAACATCAGATACATGCATGGTACACAATAGGCTTGTTATGGCCTCTTTCCCTTATACCAGCCTCATTGCAATTTCATTCACCTATGCGACCTCTCAACAAGTCTATCCATAAGTTACCTCCCTGTATATATAGTCAATAAACAGACTTACTGGTCATATACAAATATTCGACCTTATCGGCTTCGTTATTAATATACATGCATAAAAAAAAAAATCAAATCATTTTCAACAATGATTTAAATCATTTAAATAAATTAGGCATTCCCTGTCATTTCAGCATGTATATCGAATCATTTTCAATCAACAGAACAAATAAATAAACATCCCAACATCAAGCAACTCATTTATAAATTAATTCATTCAAATTTCATTTTAATCATAAAATAACTTATCTAACATACAAACATACATATAATATAACATACATATATTTATTATTCATGTATGTATAAATTTACTCACAATAAAGAGAGGGTAACTACTCCCACTAAAACTCCTCACACCCACTCATACCTTCATTTAGGTTCTCGAAACCTAATACTACACATACATATATATTTATAAATTCTAAAAATTTAAGTAATTAAACTTAAATGTATTAAATGCAATTACTCATAATAAACGTGGATAAATTTATTTAGTTAACACTTGACACATATCTGGTGGTTCAATTAATTATGGTCATTTATCCGATTTCTAACAACGAAATCCTATGACTAACTTATTCCAAATTTCATTTCCGTCTAAAATGGATTTACACATTCTAAAATCAACTTCTTATATTATACTAAATGTTAAAAGTCATATTTCAATTTATATCTACACCTATTTAACTATTATATTTTTTAATTATCCCCAATTAACACAATTATGTCATTTTCTACAAAAAATTTCAACATAAATTCTCGAGTGATTAATAAATCATAGGTTTCAATATGCTCAAAATTTTAAAATATAACATATAACTAGTTAACAGACTTACCAGTAACATGTACAAGTCCTTAAAAGCCTCAATTAATCATTTAATCAGAAAAATCTCAAATTTCTTTTGAAACTTAAATTTCACCTTTATTATTTCTTGTCTTATTTAACTCAAAATCAATACTCAATCGAAAATAAGAAGATGGGTAATCATTTGATAACGAAAATTTATAAAAAAAATTGGTCAAATTTAAAATAATTTGGTAAAAAATTGGATGACAATTGAAGAAAATGTGTTTTATATGAAGGAGAGAATGAGAAGCCGACAGACACCAAAAGAAAGACAAAATTCTTTTATTTTGATTTAAAAAATTTTGTTTAGACCTTTATATTTTTTTGAAATTCTAAAATTAACTCAAAATTTTGAAAAATCTTCATTTTAATCCTTAAATTCACAAAACAAAATTCATAAATTGAATTTATTTTCTTATAATATGTTTTTAAAGTAAAAAATAAAAAATTGTAATAAACATATTGTTTTTGAATAAATGCACAAATTACATACGTGCTATGTGTATTTTACCAATGATTTTTTATTGTTTAATATTATAATATAATGACATGTCAATAGGATCCTCCATTGTTGGCATAACATAGGAAATAGAACGAAGTATAGGTGAAGACACTCATGCTTATAGTTGTAGGGTTGACTAATATTTCGAGGACGAAAGGAGAGAGTGACTCAGAATGATTTAGTAGAAGTCCTATTCAAGAAAGAGAAGCAAAAAAGTGAACAATTGTGAAACAAGGGAAACAGAAACTACTTACGCAGAACAACCAAAGTTTGAAGAATAAATTGTACCTGTTCAGAATAATTGACCTTGCAAGCCATAGATTGTTTGAAAGATATGGAAGTAAGATTTCTGAAGAATTTTATGGTTCTTAATTTGCAATTTTCTAGAGAACGTTATAATGATTTTAATTCAGACTGCTTAAAAAAGATATATGACAAAATTTCTTGTATAAGGAGCTTTTCTATCATGGTCGAGAATCCTAATCTAATTTGTCCAACTTTTTTTGTCCCATTTTCTACACCATTAAGAACTCCTCTTCCTATATAAAACTCCTTAACCACAATCGCATCAAGAGAGAACACTCTAAGGAGTCACCGAAGGAGTTTCATCCAACAAACGGATATTCCTTTCAGGTTCTTTCAACTCCGTAATTGATCAAGAATGGTCCTATATTCCTGCTTCTTCCATCTTTTATGATTTGTTTCTCATAATTTACTTATTTTTACTATTTATTTTAGTAGCTAAACAGTTTTTGTTAGGGTTAGGGATGAAATGTTATTTGGATCTTTTATGGTTTATGTTAATTTAAGAGATTCTTGAACTTAATTATGTTAATTGAATCTTTAATGGCTGTTACTATGATAAACTTGATTTCATGTATTTGTTTTGTATTCATTCATTCTCGAAGTTAGTATTAAAGAAGTATTAATTTAACATATTCTTTGTGGAATCGAACTTGTAGGAAACTTATCTATTACAATTGATTCATATACTTACTAGTTTAATTTGAATTCTAGAATACTTCATTGGTAACTAGGATTTTATAATAACATAATAATATATGTTGTATTACATTGTGATATCATCAAAACTACTAGAGTAGCTAGATAATAATAACCAATTAATTTATTATATTTTTATATACATTTATAATTAGGGTTATTATATTTTTGTTCAAGATATACTTGTATTTTATTGTATTTTAAGATAAGTATTTTTTTATTTTACCTTACTTTTGAAGAAAATTATCATTCTTCACATTAATTTTACATAAAATGATATTGCTATTCAAAAAATAACCTTGACTCAATGAGCAACGACATCGCAGAGCCACTGGCTGTGGTGCGAAACTTATGAGTAAGTCAGAAAAATCCGATTACATAAAATAAAAAATATAAAAAAATCCTAACTAAACCCACTTAGGATGTCTTAACTCATAAAATAAATAAAAATTCTATTGTAATTTCACTAAAGAAAAAGAAAGATAAGATCAAACCTTAAATCCAAAGGTAAGTCAAATTCGAATTGTAATAATGTTTTATTTAAAATAAAATTAATTTTCAATGATAATCCTTATTTTGCAAGGAATCTTATTCCTAAAAGAATAAACATCAAATAGCATTTTTGAAAGATAAAATGGTGTTTGGTTAAATTACTTAAATTTATAAATAAATAAAATAAATAAAAATAAGAGTTATTTATT
Source organism: Cedrela odorata (assembly GCA_035584115.1). Classification (NCBI taxonomy): domain Eukaryota; kingdom Viridiplantae; phylum Streptophyta; class Magnoliopsida; order Sapindales; family Meliaceae; genus Cedrela; species Cedrela odorata. The sequence continues at coordinate 14,500,673 of JAXCLQ010000001.1, read as the reverse complement.
ATAATATAACAACTTTACTTTTATTTCATTAGGATTAAATAAGGAAATTTTGTTTTTCTTAACAAACCTTATTTTAAAGAGGAAAAATGATTATTTTCTACTAAAAAAAATTATTCAGTTTGGTTGAGACACGTACCTATAACCTAAAAATAGATTATTTTTTCACTAAAGGGAACAACAATTTTATAAGCTTTCGAAGGTTAATGCATTAGGCTCTTTTCTTCCAAAACTATAATTTATCCCTTTTTGCGTTTACATAGTTGTAGGTTTATATTTATAATCACAAGACAACCACTTTGGGATCTTTCTCTTGCTCACAAGCTTTTCTTCTTGCCAAAAACAAATTAGGTTTTTTTTTTTTTCCTCTCAAATTCCCAATTCTTCGTTTTTCGCATTAAAGAAGTTTAAAAATCTTGTTTATGTTTTCCTGTTACCACAAATAAGACATCATCTCTGCGATACACTGGTCACCAACAAACCCTCGCCCTAAATTTGCATATCTTGTGTACATTATGACCTGGTTAAATTGCATAGTAGAAATACTAATTTTGACCCATCCACTAATTGTTTTCTTGATTATCGTCTCTTAATTCAACCTGTGTTTTCTTATTCTTATTTATAGGATCTGAACGTAGGTTCACATTAAAATGGATATGCATGGCATGTTCTATGACATGTAAATACAGTAGAATAGATTTTAAAATTTTTCATGCATGTTCATATTTAATCAAACCTATAAATTGATATTTCCGTATTATATACATTAAAACAAAATGTTTATAGAAACATACATCATTTTGGATATTTTAATTTGGTTTTATAATTCAATACAACTGGTGTGGACTCTAGACATATAGGTGAGTTAACAAGTTTGACAGAGAGACTCTATGGCTAAGCTTCTTTTTGTTCTTAACAAAACCAAAGACTCATTTCAAAAATCAATCTTTTGATTTTATACGTGCTTGTTGCTTTACAAAAGGAGAAGCATTTTACTTTTATAAGTCATGGCAATTTTGTTATTTTAAGTGTAAACTTAAGGACACAAATGTCTATTCACTTTGCTTTTACTTGGAGCACTTTTGCATACCATATATCCACTTCATAAAGCAATACAAATATAATAATGATACATGTTTTTTTACTATTGTTCAAGCATGCAAAGTTAATTACACTCCTCTTGCATTAAATATACATTTATTTATATTAATTTATTTACCATAAATAAATTAATAATAATAACTTAAAAAATGTAAGTTTGGGTTATAATTTGGACAGCTCAAATTTAATTACCTTTTGAGTCAAATCCAATTAATTAAATTAATAGGCTATTCATATAATAATTATATTTCAATAATTATAGGATTTTAATTTGAATTAATTTAATTATCATTTTAATTCTATAATTAAATATGAAATTGAACCATTTAATTTTTGAAATTTTCATATTCAAAATATTTCAATAAATATTAGAAAATATTAATTCCAAAATTAATATTCGTAATATTATTAAAATCCAAATTTCTCAAGTTTAATCTAATTAAACTATAATTACAAAATTCTCATTACTAGGATTTGTTAATCTAATTAATTAATCCATAATTAACTTATAATATTTGATTATTTATTTCATAAAATAAATATCATTTGACTTCAAAAGTCTAACTATGAAATTAATTCGTGAATACATCCGATGCTAGTCAAATGTATTCCAAAAAATCATTCGGTCGAAAATACAATATTCTTGACACTCATTCACATTTTCATACTTTAACCTATGTGAGTACGACTACTAGGTTCGATATCAAACCACTAACAGATCCCTTTTATTTAGAACTATTTTTAAATAACTACAAGCCAAATTCTTCCGTTAATTGAGATTGGCGTCTAGCAACAATCCTCGACGCCGGATGACACCAATGGAACGTATCATCATCGAACCTGTAAGTGACAATTACCGCGTAACTTATTCCTTTCTCTAGACTAATACTTTAGACTGGACCCAGTGGTATGGATCAAACTATTAAACCAATTTTAGTTTGTCTTCATGTGTCAGATAACAATTCTGTAGCTCATGGATAAAATTAAAATTCCATTTCTAAATTATCCATGATTGATACCTTGGTTAATGATTTACTAAGTTAGTATGTCATCGACGACATAGAGTATTCACCTTCTTTTCCGAATGTGGAGAATTCCATGTTGATCGATCACAGACTTTGAGGGTACTTGATCATATCTGATCCCATTTCTAACTGACTTATAACTTGTGCGTCCAAAGCCAAAAAATGATGAGTTGCCCGCAAGTCACTATGATGGTCTCAAGTCAAGGAATAATATTTGTTATGTAATTATCATCATGAGATTTACTTGTTGACAACATGGAAAACTCTCCATCGAGTAATTCTTAAGTGGTCAGTTCAGTAAACATATTATTATATGCACCTAAACAATTGTCATAATGTCTAAACATAAATGACTGATGAGATCAGTTGCCTTCTAACTCGTAGAGTTGATCAAATTGTGTATCAATCTACCTGAAACAATTAATCTCATAACTAATTGTCCTATGACCGAAAACATTTAGAAAAGACATCTTTATGTCTTGACTCTCATCTATGTAATTATCATCATAAGTTAAGACCATGGCATATTTTCAAGGGTATATCATGTTCATAATTTTAATTAAATATATAATGAAATAAATACACATATATCATAAATATGTGTATGACATAAAACAACCATATTGTATTACATAAGCATATATACATATAAAATATCGAAAGATTGGCTAATAGAGCACCAAATCTCCAACAATCTCCCACTTGGCTTATGGCCAATCTGAAATGTACCTGATACCCATCTTATGGACTAGATTGTCGAACATCTTCGACCTAGGTGCTTTGGTGAATGGGTCCGCTATATTTTATTCTCCATCTACTTTCTGAATAATGGCATCCTCTTTGTAAACAATCTCTCAGATAGGATGAAATTGGCACAATACATGTTTGGATTTCTAGTGTGACTCAAATTCCTTTACTTAAGCAATGGCACCATGGTTATCACAGAAAAGCAAAACTGAATCATTTATAGTTGGTATTACTCCAAGTTCAGTAATGAACTTTTTCATCCAAATAGCTTCTTTTGCAGCTTCTACAGCTACAATATACCCTTATTCTATCATAGAATCAACTATTGTACTATGTTTGGAACTTTTCCAACTCACTGCACCACCATTTAAGGTAAATACATATCTTGAAATAGATTTGTTATCATCTCGATCAAATGTAAAACTTACATCTGTGAAACCCTCTAACTTGAGGTCAATATCTCTATAAATTAGGAACTATTTTCGAGTTTTTCTTAAGTACTTGAGAATTGTCTTTACAATCTTCTAGTGTTCTTCACTTGGATCAGCTTAATATTGACTCACTACTTCTAATGCATATGCAATATCTGGGCATGTACTAACCATGACATATATGATAGATCCTACTGTTAAGGTATAAGGAATCTTACTCATGCGTTCACGCTCTTTCGGAGTTGTAGGATAATCCTTCCGACTTAGCATGATACCGGTGCCCATTGGTAAATAACCCCGTTGGCATTGGACAAAGAAAACCTCTTCATAAGAGTATTAATGTACATGGATTGCGATAAGCCTAACATTCATCTAGATCTATCTTTATAAATCATGATGCCTAATATATAGGAAGTTTTTCCCAAATCCTTCATAGCAAAGTGTTGAGATAACCAAATCTTCACATTTTGTAATGCAGCTACATCATTCCCAATGAGTAATATGTCATTCATATACAACACAAAAATATTATTATGCTCCTACTAAAACGTCTATACACACATGGTTCTTCTTCGCTTCTAAGAAAATCAAATTTTTTGATAGTTTTGTTAAAGCGGATATTCCAGCTACTAGATGCTTGCTTGAGACTGTAGATTGATTTCTATAACTTATATATCAAATGGATCTTTTTCTTAAAGTTCCATTTACAACCAATAGGTTTAATGTCTTCCGGTGGTTCAATCAAAGTCCATAGTTTATTGATCCACGTAGACTTCACCTCAGTTTCTATAGCTTTTAACTATTTATCAAAGTCTCGACTTTGAATAGCCTCTTGAAATGTGGTGGGATCTTCATCATTATGAGATTATTCCACTATTTGTCCATCTTCCGTTATCATCTAATTGTAACGTTCAGGTGGGTGAATAATCCTTGAAGATCTTCTCAAAGGCTGTGGTTCAGAAGATTCAGGCAGCTCTTGAGTAGGTGCAAGTTGTGAAATTTCTTGAACCTCTTTAAGTTCTACCTTATTGCCACTAAATCCTTGTGTAAGGAATTCCTTTTCTAAAAAAGTGGCATTTCTGGCCACAATAACTCTGTGATCATAAAATAGATAGAAGTAGTAACCCCTAATTTCCTTAAGGTATCCTACAAACCTACATTTTTCAGCCTTCGTTTCAAGTTTGTCTAATTACAGTTTCTTAACATAAGTCGAACAACCCCATATTCTAATATGACATAAGTTCGACCTATGCCCACACCAAATCTCATAAGATGTAGTTGAAATAGTATTTGTGGGAACAAAGTTTAGCAGATATGCTACTGTCTCTACAGTGTAACCCCAAAATGAGATAGGTAAATCTATAAAACCCCATCAAAGATTTCACCATATCCATTAGAGTTTTATTCTTCCTTTCAGTAACACTATTGAGTTATGATACGCTAGGAAGGGTCCACTATGAAAGAATATTATGTTCTCCTAAGTATGCCAAGAACTCTGAGCTCAAATACTCACCACCTCGATAAAATCGAAGTATCTTAATATTATGACCTGTCTGTTTCTCCACTTCACTGCGAAACCCATTGAATATTTCAAAAGTTTTAGATTTATATTTCATAAGATACACAAATCTATATCTAGACATATCATTAGTAAAAGTAAGGAAATAAGAATACCCTCCTCTAGCTTCTATAGACATGGGCCTACATAAATCACTATGGACTAATTCAAGTAACTCTGAGGCTTTTTAATCTTTTCTTGTAAAAGGTGTTTTGGTATTTTACCTAATAAATATGGTTCGAAAGTAGAATATGATTCATATTCATATCCCTCAAGGAATCTATCCTTGTATAACTTGCGAATTCTATTTTCAGATATATGTCCAAGTATACAATGCCAGAGGTAAATGTAATTAACAGTCTGAGTGTGAGTACTTAAATTTGTGGAAGCAACATATAACAAAGGTTTAATTTGTTCTAAAATATAAATCCCTTGTGACAAATGTCCAGTGCATATATAGTCATTTTCATGAAACAAAAAATAACTATTGTCTTTAAACATAACTGAATATTTATCTTTGTCCAAACAAGATATAGAAATTATGTTTCTGAGAATATTCGGTACAAAATACACATTTGTCAAATATATACATTTGCCCGTAGGCAACAAAAGATCAACATTTTCAACAACAGAAAAGTCATATTTGCATAATTCCTCACTCTGTTAACTATCTCACCAGATTGCAACTGCTTATTATACTGAAGCACCTACAAAGAATTGTAGATGTATAAGCAACTACCAGTATTTGATACCCATAAAGATGAACCATAAATAGTAAAGGAAGTGTTTATCATATAAATACCTTTCCCTTCGCATTGTTGGCGGATCATGGCAAGATATTACTTGTAATTCCTCTTCCAGTGCCCCTTTTTCTTGTAGTGGTGGCACTCATCAACAGTCTTATCCACCCTCTGTTTGCCTTTGGACTTAGACACTCCGCCCTTAGGTCTGGTGCATTTCTTCTTCTTTTTGAAAGAAAGTTTCTTCTTCTTCTTGGATGAAAAAGCAGCAGTGAAGCAGAACTGAACCTTTCTTTGGGAAGTTACTCACTACTTATAGAAGCTAACATGATATACTATACCTCATTGCTATCAATGACCCATTTCTTATGGGCCTCAATAGCAACAAGATCTGCATCATCAGGAGGGGTAGTAGGATTGGGCTCATCAATCACATAAATGATCTTTTCATGTTTTATGACTATCTTTAAATTCTGATACCAGTCATCGAAATTCGTGTTTGTGAGTTTACAACTGTTTAAAATAGTACGAAGTGATAATGTAGTCATAATGTTACAACATTAAAAATATAGTAATTAAAATTACTCTCATATAATAAAATATATAAATAAGGTTTTTAACAAATATATTTTACCCTCCCACTATTTTACTAAATTACTATACCCTAAAAGTAATTTGAAAAAATTCTATAAGATTTTCTTAGTAAGGTTAGGATCCAAATATTATTTATGAGTTACTTGGAAGGCAAGGTGGTTGTTATAAATAATAAAAGGTAAGAAACAAATTTTCTAATTAAATTCTTTAATACAATTCCTAACTTATTTGGCCTCCACAACACTAGTCCCCTGTAAGACAGGGCGGTCCTATATGTTATGTCTAGTCGAAACACCATTACCAGATATAAAATTATCTTTTCATGATTACTCAATGAAAGATTGATACCAAACCATGAAAGGATAATTGTCTTATCAACATTTAAATGCTCTAAATGATTCATTTCTTATCTTAGATACATGAGTCTCCTGAAAGGTAAGACGGTCCTTAGAGCTTATGATTAAAGAAGGATCAACTTAGTAATGATGGAAGGCCTTTGACTTATATCCAATATTACCATTTTTAGACTAATTATTTCAATTAGGGTTATTTCCATTGTTAATCATATTAATAACTAAGTAACGGTTATTAATCCTATTAATAACTAATCATTTGTTATTAATCTTATTAATAATTTTGGTCATATTAACTATGATATTGGGTAATGAAATAGGAATGCTGGATTCCTATAAAGCATGCATATAACAATTATCATATAAATATTATAAATGTAAAATTAAATGGATGGCGTAGACCTTAATCTAATGTGATGTGTTTAAAACCATAAGGCACATTACTAGTCAAATCCTAAGGGTAACACAAATGTAGGTATTATCCCACATACTTACCATTTTCAGATTATTATACCATTCTTCATGTACTATATTAATCAACAACCTCTTCTATTTCGGCTCTGATCATGAAATTTTACAATAATTCTAAATTACATAAAATATCGCTATCTAACATATATCTATTTTTAGTACATTCAAATATCATATAAGAAACTTCGAAAATAAATTCTCGAAAGGAGTACAAAATAAATAATGAGAAAAGAAATACAAATCAAATTTAAGTAGAGAGGCGAGGCATGCAAGTCCCATTTAATTAATACAATTACATAAATGGATAATAACAATTACACATTCATTCATATAAATGAATAATAACAATTTACACATTCATTCATATAAATGAATAATAACAATTTATACATTTATTCATATAAATTAAAATAAAATGGTTTATAAGGTCCACGTCCATCCCATGCCATCTACCATATCCATCCATTTATTCAAAATAAATAAACATTCTATAATTAATATAAAAATTGCAATTTCAATTTTGTTGTTTCATATTGATTAATTAAACATTTTAATTATCATGTGTTATACTAAATAATTAATATTCACATAAAAATTATTATAACATATCATTTATCACATAAAAGTCATGTCTTAATTTTTTGGGAATCCAATTTAATTTATTTCAAATTAATTATATATTTATATTTAAAACACTTTTAAATTAAATTCTGGACACATGAACAAATTCAACATTAAAAACAAAACATTTTATTTTTCAACAAAAATCGGCCGACAGAGGCACAGCGGCGCGTGTACCGTGAGTGGCATAAAAGTGCCTCACTGTTTTGAAACCATGAAGGCGTGCGAACTTAAACGGCCAAGATATATGTCTAGGTATGGCTCGTGTTCTTATTTGAGTGGTTTTAAAATTTTTCAACAACCATAGACGGTAGTCCGATCACCGGTCCGGCGAACATCCTAGAAAATATTATGTTGCATTTTTTATAACATTTACAATGGTGTAAACAAAACATCCAGATTCAAGTTGTATAGCAAATAAACAACAAAAGATGCGATTTTTATGGTAATATGGTTTGACTATGATACCATTTGTAAGTTCACATTAACATGGACATGTATGGCATGTTCTATGACATGCAAACACGACATAATAGATTTTAAAAATTTTTCATGCACATTCATGTTTAATCAAGCCATAAATTGACATTTCTGTGTTATATACATTAAAACAAAATGTTTATAGAAATATACATCATTTCGGATATTGTAATCCGGCTTTAGAATCCAGTACAACTGGTGTAGACTTCAGGCATATGGGTGAGCTAACAAGTTTGAAAGAGAGACTCCATGGCTAAGCTTCTCTTTATTCTTAACAAAACCAAAGACTCAGTTCAAAAATTAATCTTCTGTTTTTGTAGCTACTTGTTGCTTTGCAAAAGGAGAAACATTTTGCTTTTATAAGTCATGGCAATTTTGTCATTTCAAGTGTAAACTCAATGATACAAATATCCATTCACTTTGCTTTTACTTAGAGCACTTTTGCATACCCTATATCCACTCCATAAAGCAATACAAACATAATAATGATATATGTTTTTTGCAATTGTTCAAGCATGCAAAGCTAATTACACTCCTCCTGCATTAAATGTACATTTATTTATATTAATTCATTTACCATAAATAAATTAATAATAATAACTTAAAAAATGCAATTTTGGGCTACAATTTGGACAGCCTAAATTTAATTACCTTTTGGGTCAAACCCAATTAATTAAATTAATGGGTTATCCATATAATAATTATATTTCAATAATTATAGGATTTTAATTTAGATTAATTTAATTATCATTTTAATTCTATAATTAAATATAAAATTAAAATTTAATTTTTGAAATTTTCATATTCAAAATATTTCAATAAATATTTTTAAAAAATATTAATTCCAAAATTAATATTCATAATATAATTAAAATCTAAATTTCTCAAGTTTAATCTAATTAAATTATAATTACAAAATTATCATTACTAAGATCTAATTAATTAATCCATAATTAACTTATAATATTTGATTATTTATTTTCATAAAATAAATATCATTTGACTTCAAAAGTCTAGCTATGAAATTAATTCGCGAATACATCCGATGCTAGTCAAATGTATTCCGAAAAATTCCTCGGTCGAAAATACAATATTCTCGACACTCATCCATATTTTAATACTTTAATCTGTGTGAGTACAACTAGTAGGTTTGATGTCAAATTGGTAACGAACTCTTTCTAAATAATTACAAGTCAAACTCTTTCGTTAATCGAGATTAGCGTCTAGCAACAGTCCTCGATGGCCGAATGATACAAACGGAATTTATCATTGTCGAACTTGTAAGTGACAATTACCGAGTACTTATTCTTTTTTCGAAACTAATACTCCGAACTGGACTGAAGTATCCAGTCCAACCATGAAATTAATTCGTGAATACATCCGATGCTAGTCAAATGTATTCCGAAAAAATCCTTCGGTCGAAAATACAATATTCTCGACACTCATCCACATTTTAGTACTTTAATCTGTGTGAGTACGACCAGTAGGTTTGATGTCAAACCAGTAACAGATCCCTTTTATTTAGAACTCTTTCTAAATAACTACGAATCAAACTCTTCCGTTAATCAAGGTTAGTGTCTAGCAACACTCCTCGATGACTGGATAATACAAACGAAACTTATCATCGTCGAACCTGTAAATGACAATTATCGAGTACTTATTCCTTTCTCTAGACTAATACTCCGGACTGGACCTAGTGATATGAATCAAACTATTAAACCACTTTCAGTTCATTCTTATATGTCAGATAACAATCTTGTAGCTTTGGATAAAATTATAATTTCATTTCTAAATTATTCATCATTGATATCTTGGCCAAGGATTTACTAAGTTAGTATTATCGACGACATAGAGTATTCGCTTTCTTTTCCGAAGGTGGAGAATTCGATGTTGATCAATCACAGACTTCGCGGGTACTTGATCATATTCGATCCTATTTCTAATTGACTTATAACCACTGCGTTCAGGGCCAAAATATAATGAGTTGCCCACAAGTCACTATGACGATCTCAAGTCAAGGAATAATATTTGTTATGCAATTATCACCATAAGATTTACTCGTTGATAGCAGGGAAAACTCTCTATCGAGTAATTCTTAAGTGGCCAGTTTAGTGAATATATCACTATATGCACCTACACAACTGTCATAATGTCTAAACATAAGTGACTGATGAGATCAATCGCCCTCCAACTAGTAGAGCTGATTAGATTGTGTATCGATCTACCCAAAACAGTTAATCGTATAACTAACTATCCTACGATTGAAAACATTTAGAAAATATTTCATTATGTCTTAACTCTCGTTTATGTGATCATCTTCACAAGTCAAAAACATAGAATATTTTTAAGAGTATATCATGTTCATAATTTTAATTAAATATATAATAAAATAAATACACATATATCATAAATATACACATGATATAAAATAACTATAATATATTATATAAGCATATATACACATAAAATTTCGAAAGATTGGCTACTGGGACACCAAATTTCCAACACTTACTTGCTCCCACACAATTGACTCAAACTTTAAAGCTACAATTCTTCACATAACCGTTAGTGTTAACATCATCTCTTTTAAGCTCAAAGACCTTTAAAGAAGTGGTAGGTTTGACTCCCGCCCTCAAAAACTAAGTAATCTTCAAGTGCGATCCGTAGCAAATATGACCAGAGTGCCACCTCAATATTTTTGCGGGTTCAGTTAAAATCTATCACACAACGTCCACTTTTTTTGCCAACAACATATCTTCTAGGAAGTTTGGTAAGGATTTTGTTATGGCCAGAACTACGAGAAGGACTTCACTCTGCAAAACTACATATAGAGGAAGAAGTTGGAAAGCATAAAATAGGGAAACACCATATATAATGTACATTGAAATGCAATCAAAGCTGTATGAAAAATAATTACGCAAGGAATTGGCCAAGAAGAGGCCGATTCTTTGCAGCGAAGATAAGTTGCAGGCTATTATGTACTAGTGGATAACCAATGGTATTCTAAGTCATTTTCCACCGCAGAAAACATTCACTGATAGTGAAAGGCGAAGACCACGCTTCAACTGGCTTTACCAAAGTCTCAATCATGATACTATGCATTGCCTATATATTTAGAAGCTAGTACATGACAAACTTATGAAAGGCATCATATAATTGCCTGCGCGAAGGCACACATAGATATTGAACAAAAAGCAGGAAACAACATCTATTGTTGTCCTACTTGATCCAGCAGTAGAAAAGACCCATCAGTAGAAAATATTGTCGCCAACAGAAGTAAATAAATTACGACAAAAGCAATTTAGGATATAGAAATTGAAGAAAAAAAAGGGCATTGAGCTCTATGATCCAGTACTCAAATCACTACAACTTCCACTCCCTAATAACAATAATCAAATGGAAGAAGAACAAGGAGGCAACAACGACGAGATTAACTTTGCTGAGTTTATGTTAGTAACGCAGCAGTCCCAAAATTGGCATTCCAGATTGCCTTCGAAATTCAAGGAACCAAACTACTGTTGCTTCCCCTTCTCCATTGCAAGTCGATCAATACACCCATGATAGAAGAACATTGACGGTTGCTGGCAATCATCCGATTTCGGATATAAAACAAAATGCTCTTATCTATACTACACATTTAGTGTCATTGCCTCGGTAACGTAATCCAACCGTAGATGATACGACATACGTACTGCAACCACCATAATGGAAATCCTACGAAAGGCTTATCCTCAACGTTATAATACCCGGAACTTCCCATAAGAAGAGGTTCATCCTTCGTCATTATGTCAATCCGCTTGTCACAGTGTCTATGCAAACATAAATGATGGAACCTTTGAATCGCCTTCAACGAAACCCATCAACAAGTGCTATGCAATGCTATACAAGCACTTGCATTCTATAATATAAAAGTATATGCATTCAAATTAGAATATTTACACGAATTGCAAGTATTTTCATATGCAATAAAGCTTAGGCACATATATTTCGATTTGAGTGTTTATTCTAATTTAATTATTTTTAGATTATGTAAATTCTAAAGAATTATTTATTTGATTATTCATACGTATTTTGTATTCAGACACTCTTATGAACTTGCAAGTTCGTACGCAGTATGGCCTAAGCATATGTATTATGATTTGAGTGTTTATACATATCAATACAAAATTTTTATTTATCTCGTTACTCATTCATATTTAGCATTTAAATAAAACACAACTATGAATCTGCAAAGTTCTTATGCAACATGGCTTAAGCACAAGCATTATACATGTTGTAAATACAAAAATAAGATATATCTTCATATTTTGCATTCAAATACAACATTACTACGAATATGCAAGTTCGTATGCAATATGGTCTAAGCACATGCATTCTGATTTAAGTATTTACAGGTACCATTCATCATGCAAAAGCATTGATTTTTTTTTTTTTTTTCATTCTTCACACATATTCTACAGCCAAATGCAACACTGATAAATCTTTACAGGAATTGCGAGTTCATATGCTATATAATTTGACCATATACATTCTGATTTGAGTATTTACACGTGTCGTAAATACAAAAACATTGTCTATTTGACTACTCTTTAATTTCTGCATTCATATACAATTCTAAATTGAACTTCATACATGTATGGATCCACACACATATGCAACACCATACAAATACAAGAATATTTATACAACACCATGAAAGAACTTAAATGCAAGTCTCATGCAATTTCAAGAATATCTTTGAAACACCGTACAAGTCTCTGTGCACATGCTAGAATATCTATGTAACACTATTCAAGAACTTATATGCAAATACAAGAATACTTATGCAAGTCATCATGCAATAGCTTATACGAAGTAACCTATGCAAGCGCAACTAAATGAATACTTATACAATCAATCGATCATTATACGATTGAAAGAAAAATATTAGCCTAAAGGATACTACTTCCATTCAAACTCCCAAGTATACCTACATAGAATCTTCAATATAATCGTATGGCCTAATAGATGATCACTTCTTATAGGATGCCTTTGCAATACTAAATTGCATGGAAGCCCGAGTAAAAAACGGATGTCACATTGATGTTACTCCCAATATGATTTCTATATAATTCTTACTATATAAAAGTCAATGGCATAGACGGATGCCTAGACGAATATTTTTTCTACAAGATGTATAACATATAAAAGGCCTTAATGGATTATGTTTTCCCATGAGATGACTATACAAATTTCTACAAAAAGTAGTTACGTAGATTTATGAGATTTCATTAAAAGTCATGCTCATGGATGAACACACAAGCAAAGAGTTTTCACAACAAAAAAGGACCTTTAAAATGTATGCTTCAAGCCATAGCTACTACAACTTGGCTGAGAACCTATGACTATGGCAAGTTTGAAAAAACACAACTTCAATAAAAGTCTAAACTACGCTCCTCGTGAGAAAATCCTCATATATGGCAAAGTCATAGTTAAGTTTCTCGACAAGGCTACTACCTTAAAATATGCAAGCCTACAAGGCTAGGAATCGTCATTCAACCTAGGCAGATAGTGCTTACATTATTTCTGACATACTGTATCCTATACTGAAAAGCATGAAGAAACCTTCACAAAATATGCAAGTTGCCCAGTTCGTATGATATACGATATGACATTCAATGGCCAAGCTCATAAACTAGGCAAAGTATTCAAAGCAAAATATTAACGAGATTAACTCTGCAAAAGTATCACTATAAATTACGTACCTAAGGATGAGAAGTGAGGAGAAGTTAAGTAGAGCCACTACAACTAAAAGCATGGCAATAAAAATCATTAGCCTCAAAAGGTTTATGTGGCACCATATGCTACACTTACATTGCAAGAGTGAAAAGTCACAAAAATCTAAGAGTAGAAACCATGTTTACAGTATTTTCAAATTCTTTATCATGCTTACTTTCTATAGTAAAGCGCAAAGAGAATCTCCCTTCTATAGACATACAAACCAACAAAAGTCATAAGGAAAGAATAATAACTAGGTATGAAGAAGTAATCATACAATTTACTTTAATATACATACAATTTGTACTAACAAAAATTGTAGAAACTAAAGAAATACGTGACATGACTGTCCAAATCAGATGAAATTATTGCTCACGCGGCCAACTTGTTTGCAACTGCATAACCCACATGATCAATGGGGTTAAATGTTGATGCTTCAGAATAAGCCATAGGCACAAGTCTTTGAAAATTTTGCGATGACATCATTTTTTTACTAGGTTGTGTAGATGGTAGTGGACCCAAAGCATTATTTTGAGGCTTAATCCATAATTAAAACATAATAATTTAACATTATATCTAAAGATGTTTTGGATTCTCTTTACACAATTTTTATGTATCAAGGAACCCCCTCTAAAAAATGCATAACTTAATTTCTGTATCATCATTTATGATACATATTTATGTGTCAATATTACAATGAATCAAAGAATTCGTACAAGGATTTTCGTTCATCTTGACATTTATTGTGTCTTAATGATTTGTATATATTATATAGTTCTTGCCAATATTATATTTATTTATTAATTGGTTGTATATTTGATATCCACATTGAAATAAATGACTAAATACAAAAAATGTATATTTTATTAATCAAACATTGAATTAGATAAATATTTTGAATATGTCCAGTACAATTACCTAAATATCCACAATACACCTCAATTACATTTGAGTACATTCGAGTTCAAAAATTGCATGAATACCACTCAAACTTAGTCCACCAAATACCAATCTAGGAGATTGACATAATGCAAAGCAACATAACAAAACGCATTGACATATTTATAATAGATCAAAGACTTCATAGTGTCTGCTTTAGAAAAAAAAAATAATAATAATAATGAACCTAACCAATTGGTTAGAAGAACATAATTTCTTAAATCCAAGCAAAGTAACCCATTAAGCCTAGATTCTGTAGGATCCCAAGAAGCATATCGGATTGATTCCTTTAGTTCAATCCTATGAAAAAGCACCTATAATCAGCAGGTTAAAGTACATTAGTTTTAATGAGCGAAAGCATAATGCATGAGACTTTAAATGAATATCATTGACGTTGATCCATTAGAAAGTAAACAACTAAACGAGAAGTGTTAAATAGTGAAGTAAACACAACACATTGTACTACACATTAGTTAATTGAGTATACAACAAATATTTAATACCGCAGTCCACAACATGTGTTGGAAGATATGGCATCAACATTAAGAAGGGGCCCTATGAAAATTAAATATTGTAGTTAAAAAATAATAATTAACCTTATAAATGCAGGAAATACCATGCTGTTAATTATTTAAATTTAGAGTAGATCAATGAGTTTAATAAATTTTGTTATTTAAATGGTTTAAACTACTTAGCACAAAATTTCTTGAAGAGATCGAATTACTCGCAAGGCAAACCGTACGTATGTATAAAAATAGGTAAAGTTTGTCAGGTCATATTGGCAAAAAAAAAAAAAAAAATTGTATTTCATTAGCACCAAAGAACAAAGTAATGATTTTCTCCAGTAAATTAAAACTAGATAATACTACATATCATTCTCTCTTTGGTATTTGACAATAAATTACCTCAAAGTTTGAGCTTTAACTTCCCAACTTTCATGGTTTTAGAGCTGATATTTCAAGAGTTGCGACAAATTTTCCTCCATATGACTCTGCCACAATGTATAGAGGACTCTTTTGCAGGTTTTCATTTCAGTTAAAAATTCCGTCCAACAGTGCAGTTAATTGCGTGACTGCTTCTACATTAATTTTCACAAACAAGTTTTTAACCTCCAAAAATTTGAATCATGTTTCCACCGAATTATCATATATATATATATATATATAAGCATTCTTAAAAAAATAATTTTATCAAAATTCAAGATTCATTTACTTCATATTAAGCAAAATTTCAACCATGGCCAACTCACTACAAATAAGAGGTCAGCTTTACACAGCCATGTTAAATTTCTAGGCAGTAGTGTCTAATGGTCAAATCTCTTTCAAATTCCCAATCCCAACTCCTAAAACTCCTTATTTCAGGAAAATATAGTGTATGAATATACAATTTCAGATATTGACAATGAACTACTATACTGCAAGATAGAAATCTTTCAAGTTCTCCAGTAAAAGCATACAAAAGAAATTCACAATTTTTAACCAAAAAATGTTTTTTGGATTTTCTTCTGACACTTGGTTAATATCCACGTTCGTACACATTTTAATACTATGTTGTTAATACTCACAAGTCCACCTTGTAAACTGTTGGAAGAATTCCTATTTTGTTAGAATTCTAATTCTCTCAGAATTCTTATTCTCAACAATATAATATATATATATATATATATATTTCCTGATTCTCTAAGAATACCTATAGGATTTGTAATTCTAATTTAGGCAGATTTTCTTCTATATTTAGGTTTTGTTGATGTATTTTTTTATCAACCAGCTAAAATTAATGATGTATATCACTTCTCCACGTATCATGCCTTGATTTGCTGATTTTTTCTCTCTTTCCTGAAAAATAAAATAAAATCAGAAGTATCGACAAGTTTGGCAACGTTAACTCTCTAACGATCAAGTAAATCACCTAAATTTATATTCTAAAGAGAGAAATTTTCAAAAATGAAATCTTACTCTCTTTTTTCTCTTATTTTCATTGGTTGGATTTTGGGTTTCTATCCTTATTCTTTTAATTTGACTAATGTTGAATTATGTTGGTGTCATGTGGCATTCATCGTTTCTTAAAATCATGCCATGTGGAATTGGTGGCTTTTTAAAATCATGTCATGTGGCATTCATAATTTCTTAAAATTATGTCATATGTATTTCTTTATATATCAGACTAAATGCATAATTTTTATATAATCTTCTCCTTTTGTAAATAGTTGAATATTTACTTTTTGGTGGGTTTCGTTTACTTGCTATTTTTGTAGTTGGACTTTTGTCCTAAGGAGGTAATTATAGTTCATAATCTTTATAACTAAAGATAACCCTCATTTAAGATGACCCTCATTTTACATGAGGTCCTCACACATTTCAGTGTACTAGTTCATAGTCATTGTAATTAAAGATGACTTTCCTTTTACATGAAATCCTTACACATTCAAGTGTCAATCCTCAGTAGGAGTTCATAGTCCTTGTAATTAAAGAAAACTCTTATTTTATATGAGATCCTCACACAAGTCTAAGTTTTGGCAGGAGTAGATAGTTCTCGTAATTAAAGAGAATTTTCTTTTTATATGAGATGCTTACACATCTAAATATAAGGTCTCAGTAAGAGTTTATAGTCTTTATAATTAAAGAGAACTCTGTTTTTATATGAGATGCTTACACATCCAAGTATAAGTTCTCAGTAGGAGTTTATAGTCTTCGTAATTAAAGAAAACTTTCCTTTTATATGAGGTTGTCGCCCATTTAAATGTAAATTCTCAGTAGGAGTTCATAGTTCTCATAATTAAAAACGACTTCTTTTTGACTTAGGCATTTTATTTTCTTGCTTTTTAACTCATAAGCATCTATTTATAGCCTTAGGCCTATTAGTAGTCTTATTTTTACTTGTGGACTTGGACCTTTAGTAGCTTCACTTGTGGGCTTGAACCCTTTAGTTGAAAATTTATATACAACAAGTTTTCTTTTATTTTTTGGTGTATAAAGAAACTTTATAAATATTACACATATTATTTTCTTTAGAAGTAATAAGAAAAAATTAGACTTTCTAACAATGCTATTAAAGCTAGTTTATTTTTCCTATCACCGTAACCAACCTTATTCCTAATCAAGTCTCCCAATCATCACTAGGAGAATACTAAAACCTAAAAGCGTCGTTGAGATTCATTAGACGAATCTATTTGGAATAGTCTCAACTTGTGAAGATATACTTGAAATTTTTTTTTGAGCCATTTGATAGGACTTGTACTAAGCGAGAATGATCCAAAGTTCAATGTCTAGTATTAGGATGACTCAATAATCATGTCTTGGTCTTGGAACTCAATGCAACCTAAAATAAGTAGGATTTCTGTGTTCTTTACAATAACAAAGGAGATCTAGGAAGCCATTAGACAGAATTATTTTAAGGTGCAACACGATGTTCAAATCTATGAGATAAACATCAAAATTACAGCCACTAAACAAGGTGTTTTTATTTGTGATTGAGTGTTATAATATTATGAAAGGATTGTGGCTTGAACTGGATTATCATCAAAATCTTAAGATGAAATGTAGTGAAGATATTGTTATATTACAAAATTGTGTTAAAATAGAGAGATTTTTTTAAATTTTTAACTAGTCTTAAAGTGAAGTAAGACCAAATTAAAGTTTAGATTCTTGGAAAAGAATCTATACCATCCCTAAATGTGGTGTTCTCAACTATAAGAGCTTAGGAAGGACGGCGGACTGTTACGTTAGAGACTACATCAATAGAAAGATCAATCTTTGCCCACTATAAAGCTAAGTAATAGATTGTTGAATAATATTGGAGGCGACAAAGTTAAAATTGGAAGGAGTGAGACTTTTTAGACAACAAAGCAATCAAGATTGACAGTTATACAAAATTGAAAGCAATAATCTTTTGGTAAAAGTAATGAATATCAAAGCATGCAATAAGGATAATGAGGTAAACAAGCCAATATTGGTCATTTAAAAAAGAATTCCTATCAACAGGTTTCAATTTCTAATGGCTCGAAGATAAGTGTATTTAATAAAGAATAGATTAAAAGGTTTGACAGTTTTCTCACTTTATTGGATAACTAAAGTGATTCATATTCCTTGTCATATTTAAGTAAGCACAGTTAAAGTGAAGGTATTTTTTTGTATGCAGTCAAGAAACCTTGCTTTTCTGTTTTTCTTATGAAAGTTTTGAAAGAAGAATGTTACATATATATATACAAGGACTACGTTGGAGTGAGGATTTAACCTAGGACTAAAATGAAATTTTGAAGAATGAATAAGACAACATTGCTTAAGATTATACAAGGTTTATTCAGGACAATTATCCACTGCCAAATATTCTTCTGTACAATTTGTTGCTATGTAACAACCTTTGTAGCTACTCCTGCTTTTGGCTGTGGCCTTTGTCTACCTCATTTAATCATTTCAATTTCGTTTGCTTGTTTAACACCCATTTTTAAGCTTGACTGCTTGGTAAGAAATTAAGCTTATTTCTCAAATAAGCAAACCTCTTAGTCAACAGTGCCTTGGTAAAGATGTCTGTTGTTTAATCTTTAAAAGGAACAAACTTGATCTCTAAATCACCATTTCTTATTTTTTTCCCTTATGAAGTAAACATCTATTTCAATGTGTTTAGTCCTTCCATGGAACATAAGATTGGAAGCTAATGTTGCTGCTCCAAGATTATCACACCAAATGATTAGTTTATGATCAAGTTTTATATTCAATTCATGAATAAGGGAGCTTAGCCACGAAAATTTAGCACTTGTTTATGCTAAGGCTCGGTATTCTATCTTTGTGCTTGATCTAGCTACCATCTTTTGTTTCTTTGAGCACCATGAAGCTAAGTTTCCACATAGATATATTCCATATCTAGTGACTGATTTTCTATCGTCTATGTCTCCTGCCCAACTTGCATCTAAGTAACCTTCAAGTTCCATTTTCCCTCCTTGGGAAAAATAGATCCCATAATTTTGTATTCCTTGCAGGTACCTTAGAATTCCCTTGCATACTAGCCAATGAGATTGTTTAGGCTCCTCCAGGTATTGACTTAATTTGTTGACACTAAATATGATCTCCGATCTAGTTATGGTTGCATATTGGAGAGCTTCAATTGTGCTTTTATAAAGTGTCTTATCTAAGAATTCATTTCCACCTTGTCTTGAGAGTTTAACATTGATATTCATTAGTACTGAGTTTGAATTGTAGCCTTCCATTATTATTTTTTTAAGTAAATCTGAGATGTACTTGGTTTAATTGAGATAAAGTCCATTTTTATCTCT
Organism: Cedrela odorata; assembly: GCA_035584115.1. Lineage (NCBI taxonomy): Eukaryota > Viridiplantae > Streptophyta > Magnoliopsida > Sapindales > Meliaceae > Cedrela > Cedrela odorata. The sequence goes on along the minus strand of JAXCLQ010000001.1, from coordinate 14,480,590 downwards.
CTTCACTTCTACTCCAAGAAAATAACTCAATGACCCAAGTATCTTCAAGGAGAATGTTTGATTCAGCTTGTCAATTGTTGCACTGACCAAGTCTTCATTGTCTCCAATAACCAAAATATCATCGACATAGACCAACAAGAATACAACACTTTCATCTTTTCTCAGCACAAACAGGGAAGTATTTGACTTTAAGTTAATGAATCCCCATTGTGACAATGCTGTTTTGAGCTTTTCATACCAAGCTCTTGGAGCTTGCTTCAAGCTATAAACAGCTTTCTTTAGTTTGCATACAAAGTCTGACCTGTTTTGATCTTCAAAACCCTCTAGTTGTGACATATAAACATCCTCAGCCAGGTTTCCATTAAGGAATGCATTGTTTACATCTATTTGTTTAATGTCCCAACCAAAGTTTACTGCAAGGCTGACTATAACTCTTATTGTGGAGGATCTAACAACTGGGCTGAAAGTTTCTGAGTAGTTTATTCCTACTGTTTGATGGTAACTTTTAGCAACAAGTCTTGCCTTGAATCTTGCTATAGAACTATCTGGCTTATACTTAATCTTATACACCTACTTACTGCCAACTATCTTCATATTTGCTCTTCTTGGAACAAGATCCCATGTTTAGTTTTGATGTAAAGCTATGAACTCATCTGTCATTGCTTTCTTCTAGTTTGCATTCTTGAATGCTGAGCTTATGGTGTTAGGTAGTGGTTCTGAATTATAGTTTGATTTTGTGGAAAGGTAGATCTTTGATTTGTAGATTCCAGATTTTAATCTAGTAATCATTGGGTAAAGATTGCTGACTTCAAGTCCTTGTTATGGTGGTAAGTCTATCAGATTAGTTTCAGTTATTGTTTCAGGTGTAATTTCTGTCATGTCTTGCTCTACTTCATAATTTCCATCACTTTGATAATCTGAAATGGTGTTTGTATGTGTAGGTGAGCTTGTAAGTGAATGCATGTTACCTGAGCAAGCTCGAGAAGCAGCTGACTGGTCCGGTGTGGCTAGAGTATCTCTATCATCTTTTCTCAGAATTGCATGACAGTGTAGATGAACTACAAGGAACTTAGAGTAGTAATCATATGGTTTGTTTTCTCTAATGTTACCATCAAGATTAAAGTCAGTGTCATATAATATAAGGAATTCATTTTCATTGAATTGAACATGCCTAGAAATATAGATTTTTCTTGACCTATGCATGCCCCTATAACCTTTATGAATTGTGTTATACCCGAGAAAGATGCACTTAGAAGTACGGTATTGAAGTTTGTGTTGGTTGTATAGTCTTAAGTGGTGTCACATACTGGTAAATCGGTATCATGATGGCATAGAGGTAGGGATATCCTACCCCTATAAGCCTCAGATAAAAACCTGTACATATAACTATAATGCAGAGAAATATCAATTATATGCATGAACTCATACACATATACTAAGGGCTCCATGCCCATAAACACAATTCCAAACATAAATTATGATACTCATAAATAAAAGAGTATATGCACATATATCAATATGCACAAAAATATAAAAAAAGACACACTCATAATGTGTATATATAATTGGGTTTCGTGCTCAATGTATAAAATAGACTACAAACATTAACTCCTAGGTGATTGTATGGAGAATTTGGAATCCCAATACTCTTCACAAATATCTCTTAGAATCCTCACCTAGAAGGAACTCCTGCAATCACTGGAAACTATGGTAAGGTGAGTTTTAAGGAAAACTCAATGAGTGGATACTGAAATGAGAGTTTTAAGCAAATTCAATTTCGACATAAAATATGTTCAAAGTTAAAATCAATCTCAAACAGAAATTATACTAACAGAACCTTCACTACATATTATAATAATTTCCAGAATTATCATTTCAAATAGTCAAATGAAAACAGAATAATATGTAGAGATATGTACAGATTTCAGGTTAGATATCAGACTGCCCTTCGCCTCCTACTTCTCACATATACCGGTACCTCTACAGAACACAGATTAGAATATGCTTTCAAAGTACATAAACATCCCTCCTTATGTCTCCCGGCTAGGGTTAAGTAAAAATTGAAATAATGACTAGCATACTATTAGAATACAGAAATCAGAAGAAATAATACACAATTCAAAACACAATGGCTGCCTCCTGGCCTCAAAATTAATATCTTAACAACTCCTCCACAACAATATATATTTAACTCAAAGTAAATCTCATTTTTCATATAAAACAAAATGTAAATTAATTTATAAATAAACTATTTCTTATTTTGTAAAACATTCAATTTTATAAAATAATTTTAAAGAAATAAAAAGCATATAAAAAAATCAACTCACAGTTGTCGCAAAAAACGGAATTGAAGCCCGATCACTGGGGGCTGGATGGCTGCTCCCTCTGCGTATCTATAGTACATTTATACTAATTATTAACATAATAAATGAAATATAGATGCTTAAAATTTAACTACGATATTAATATATAATAAATTTTTTCTCCTTTTTTGAATTCTATTTTCTTCTACGATTCGAATCTAACGATTAGTAATCGAGGTGTCAATTATACTTAATTCACTATTACTTACCAATTCTGCACAATAACACATTACTTTAAAATCCAAATCAAGCGTAAACATTACTATTACTATTCTTATATTTCGATAAAATTTAACTTCACCTAATCCAATAACTAATCGGATTAATTCTAACCTAAACAAGTATAATCGACAAAATTATTCCCGATAAACAGTAATTCTGTGATAAACAGTGATTTCTGTCATGAACAGTGTTCAGTAATAAATAGTATTATTTCAAAAAATGCAAAATTACAATAACAACGAAGTTAAGAATTATACTGATGGGTCAATTTAACCCTAAGACGTCCAAATTGCAAGTAATTTCAAAAATCTCCAATTTGTGAATAGTAATACTATTCTCCTCCCGGCTTAATCGTCGACCAAATTGCTCAAATGAAGTTCCTAGAATATAGCTCGTGTTGTGTACGTATGATTTGTAACAAGAAACGAAATTTTAATCGGTTAGAAATAGAGTAATTTAAAGGAAATTTAAAAAAGTTTGAAAATGAGAGGCACTAATGGAAGCTACTGGAAAAATAAGAATATTGCACAGTGTTTAATTCTTCTCAGCTTTAATTGAAATTAACATTTGAAAAATGACCATTTTATCCCTAAAAAATTTTAAAAAGATTAAATAAAAATAGTAAATATATCATTTATAGTTTTCCTATACATTTACTACATTCTAGGCTTCAATTCTCTCTCATCTAACCTCAGATTTAACTCAAATTTGATTCATATAAATCCTTATCGAGTCTTCTTTCCATAGAAATAAACAGTTTGTCAATCAACATTTTTAATCAATATCAATTTTCGTTTGAAGGTCAGGTGCACAGATAAAGCTTTAAAGAAAAATTTTCTAAATTTAATAAATTGTTGTCAAATCACTCCTAATAGCTAAGTAAACATTAATACAAAGTTATTTACTCAATTTTCATTACCCTGACATAATTTATAAAATGACAAAATTATCTCTAGTATGTAAAATGACTAACATGCGCTTAGTTTAAATTTTGGGGTAATACTGGTGGTGATAATAAGCACACCCAAAGGTCCTAAGAAATGAGTAATTGGATAACTTGTCAAAGAACTTTTGATATGGTGACATGTTATTTATGACTGGAGAGGGCATCTTGTTGATAAGGTAAACAGCTATATCAAAAGCATACCACCATAGATTCAGAGGTAAGTTAGATTGTGCTAGCAAAGTTAGGCTTGTTTCCACCAAATGTCTATGTTTTCTTTCAACTTTGCCATTTTGTTGTGAGGTGTGAGGGCATGAATGTCTAAATGTGATACCCTTGTGTCTTAGGTAGTTCTCTAATGGTCTAAATTCTCCCTCCTAATCAGTTTGTATGCTAGCAATTTTGTAATTTAGTAGTTTTTCAATTTTCTCAATGAATTGGGTGAATAAGGTTGTGGTTTCTGATTTTTGTTTTAGTGGCTGAATCTAGGTGAATCTTAAGAAGTCATCCACTATGCTCATGTAATATTTGTAGTCATCTGCTGAGCTCATGGGTGCGGGTACTAACAGATCAGCATACAACAATTCAAGAGGCTTACCAGTCCTACTCTCACAGGTTTTAAGGTTTATCTTGTGATTTTTTCCTAATTGGCAAGTAGAGCAAAAAGAGGAAGATTGTACTTTATTAATTTTAGAAGCATTGATACAACTTGATAGGACTCTCTTCACAACTTAATCACTAGGATGTCCTAGTCTCCTATGTAAAAAATCCATGATATTTACATCATTTTTTTCTGTTGTTGACACTAATTGACAACTAAAAATAGGAAGTCTATTACAACAAGCTGATTAAGACTTATATGACTCTCGACTAAGACTCTTTGGGACTGATAAAAACTTCACAATCCTTCTTTGACACTTGAGTTTGTAGAGACCTTCTTTAGCCACTCCTTCCAGCAGCACATTCAGGTTCTTGTCCTTTAAAAAGTATGCATCACCATAAAACTCAACTATTAAGTCATTTTCAGAGGTTAATTTAGAGATGCTAACTAGATTCTTGATTATTCTAGGCACAAACAAAGTGTTCTCTAATTTTAAGGGTTCCTTGTCTTATAATGCATTAGGAAGAAAGCAACAACCAACATGAGAAAATTTTAAATTGCTACCATTACTAATAGTGAGTGATTCCATACCTTTGTATTCTGATTTTGTTAAGAGATTGTTGAAATCATTTGTGACATGGTTGGTGGCACCACTATCGAGATACCATCCCTTTTCACTTCTTCCCTCTTGAGTTGTAACAAAGGTTGAAGATTGTCTAATGTTTGTTTCTAGTTTTTGCCTTAAAATTTTCATCAAATCGATACCAGTAAGTTACTATTGTATGTCCATTCTTACTCCAAATTTGACAAGTAGGCTTGTATTAATTTCTTGTGTTTTGAGTTCTAGTTGCTTGTCTGGTTCTTCCTCTACCTTTAGCATGGCCTCTGCCTACTGCTGCTGAGTTATAGCCTCTTTCTCTCATGTTTCTTTTCTGATTCCAACTTCCTGCACTGTGGCTTGCAGTTATGTTAGCTTCAATGTTCTGATTTCCTATTGTATTGTGACCTTCAAGTCTGCTTTCAAAGGTCAAAAGTTGTGCATATGCATCCTTGAGAGAGATGCCTTCCATTTTTGAAGAAATGTTAACTACCACAGCATTATAATCTTGTCCAAGACCACCTAAAATGTATTCTATCAACTCCTCATCAGAAACTGGTTTTTCAGCAATGATAAGTGCATCTGCTAGAGCTTTCATTTTGCTATAGTAGTCATTGACTTCATTGTTCTTTTCTTTAGTGTTTGAAGTTGATTCTTCAGTTGAAGGATTCTTGCATTAGATTGTGATGAATACATTTTTGCCATTGAGTCCCAGAGTTCTCTTGAAGTAACACAATTTGTTTGGGTTGCCAAGACTGTTTCTGTCACGGTAGAAAATAGCCAACTAAAGAGAAGTTGGTCTTATTTTCTCCAATGAGGATAAGCTGGGTTGTCTATGTTGGTGATTATTTGTGTATCTTCATCTACTGCTAGGCTATATTCTCTAGTGTAGCCTTTGAGCCATCAATAAAACCTTCTAAATCATTTCCTCATATGGTTGTAAGCACTTGTGTTTTTCAGATGAGGAAGTTCTGCCTATCTAACTTAACAGGAATAGAAAATGTTAAGTTGCAGAGATTGTTTAAAGCTGAAATGGGAGAGGCAGTATTACTTCCCATTGTGTGTAAGCCTCACTTTGATACCAAGTTAAAGTGAAGGTATTTTTTTGTATGCAGTCAAGAAACCTTGCTGCTCTGTTTTTCTTATGAAAGTTTTGAAAGAAGAATGTTACATATAAATACAAGGACTACGTTGGAGAGAGGATTTAACCTAGGACTAAAATGGAATTTTGAATAATAAATAAGACAACATTGCTCAAGATTGTACAAGGTTTATTTAAGACCATTATCTACTGCTAAATATTCTTCTATACGATTTGTTGCTGTGTAACAATCTTTGCAGCTACTCCTGCTTCTGGCTGTGGCCTTTGTCCACCTCATTTAATAATTTCAATTTCAATTTCGTTTGCTGTTTAACAAGCACTACTTCTCTCATGTTCTTATTGACTCAAAAGTTTATTTCTCTAATATTTAGGTTTTTTTACTTGTGTGCTGCTGATCACATGACTGAATCTTCACACAGATTCACATCCTATGTCCTAGAATTCAAAAGATCAGAGTAGCTGATAGTACAGTAGCTACCATGGTTGGTCAAGGGACTATTGTCTTAACTCAATCTCTTTCCTTGAAATATGTGTTACACTTCCTAAACTTTTAGCCAATCTTTTGTCAATTCACTAGATTACTAAGGATCTAAATTATAGTAGAACAATTTTTTTTTTATTTTTTCATACTATTGAGTGTTTCAGAACCAAGTTATGGGGAAGATGATAGGGTGCGTTAAGGAACATGATGAGCTCTATTATCTTGAAAATGAAATTGACAATGGTGACTGTCTACCTCTCTCTCATTTCTTAGAAAAATTCTCATCAAATAAAGCTCAATTAGACATCCAACTTTTTCCATGCTAAAAACAACATTTCAATTATTATTTGAAAGTTTGGATTTTAACATTTCTTTTACATTGAGTAATAAAATACTTTCTAGTCATTTTGCACTGATTCAGATTGATGTTTAGGATCCTTCTTGTATTCCAAATAATTTTGGAGCTCGATAGTCTGTCTCATTTATTGATAACTATTCTTTATGAAAAATAAATCTCACATTAATTCCTCTGTCTTTTGTGTTTTATAAAATGATTAGCACTCAATTTGGTATTCAAATCAAAAGTATTAAGTCCGATAACGAGAAAGAATACTTTAATGAAATTTTGTCACTTTTTCTTCAAAAACAAAGGATTTTGCATCGATCCTCCTGGTGTTTTGATTCTCCATAACAAAATAAGATTGCAAAATGAATATATATATATATATATATCATATTTTATAATTTACCCGAGTCTTGTTATTTCAGAAAAATGTACCAAAATCGTATTAGGGAGAGGCGGTTTTAACTAATGCTCACTTAATCAATCGGTTATCTTTGAAATTTTAGAAAACAAAAACTCCATAGGAGTGTATCATAATTTTTCCTTAATTTCTTTGTTCAATTAGATTCCTCCCAAATTTTTTGGTTGCGTCTCGGTTGTTCATATTTATGCTCAACATCGTAAATGAACTTTATCATGAAGTTCTAAAATGAATGTTTATTAGGGGTACAAATTTTATCATTCCAGCTTCTAGAAATTTTTTTAGCTCTATGGATGTCAACTTTACTGGAAGTCAGTTTCTCTTTTCTGGCTCCTAGTCTTTATTTGAAGATAAGGAAAACCTGATTTTTGGTCTTCCTAATTTACCTTTTATCCTCTGGTTGTTGTATATATGATCAATGTGATAAGGTGACATTGCAAAGGGATACATTAATTTATCCAAGAGTGACAATGCTTCCAAAGGGAAGCAATTGTTCATGGAGGAGACACAATTGTTCATGGAACAATTGTGTCCAAAACGAAGTATGTATCTGCCCATGAATAGCCATCATGAAGTCTATAAATAGATGAGTAGTGGCAGTAGAGAAATCATTCAAAAACAAAGTTTATATGCTTGTGCTTTCTAGCGAGAGAAAGAGAGCAATTGTGTTCAAGTGTTAGAAACATGTTCTAATTTCAAGATTTGGGTGTCTCTGCATGTACCCACCAATCTCACGACGGTGTTTACAAGATCCAACAGTGGTATCAAAGCTGGGTGTCTCCGGAATTACCAAAAAATTGGCCAAATCTTTATCACCATTTCTCGATCAATTTAATTGTTGTTTTTGAAGTTTTATTGATTCAAACGTATTCTAATCGTCAAAAGGAGTCTAAAGAAGTTGGAATCGTCGAAATCCGACATCAAAAACGGTCGAAATCGGCAATTTTCAGAAAATCCGACGGCAGGTGGAGCACACGCGCCCGAAGGTTAAAGGCGAGTGGAGGCCACACACACGGAGCGTGCAGCACATGCGCCAGACCCGATCAGAACCCGACCCAACCCGGTTTAATCCAGATCCAACCCGGTCCAGCCTAGACTAGGTCCGGTCCATCCCAGACCTAGTTCGGTCCAGCCCAGACCCGGTTCGGTCCATCCCAAAATCGGTTCGGTTAGACCAGACAGCCCGGTTCAAACAAAACCCAATCCACTCAGAAACCCGGTTCAACCAAACCGGTCAGCTTGATCCATTTCCGGTTCGGT
>JAXCLQ010000001.1:14450965-14472156 GCA_035584115.1 Cedrela odorata | reverse complement strand
CATGATAATTGTAACTCTACAAAGTAATATCCTTCACCACATATACTTCATCATTAATTTAAGTAATTATTTGAAACTCATCACTACTCATTCCCATGTCATAACTAAAGTATAATCTGTAAATTATAAACCTACAACGTATCCTCAATCATGGTCATTATATAAAAATTCAAAATTCCACAGTTTTATAAATAGTTATAATATGTGACAATATAAAAACTATTTCTTAGTATAATATATAACAATAAATTTTATAATATGGCATAAAAGATGAAATACGTTAAAATCCCCTCACTCAACCATTGATCTTCTTCTCTTATATAATCACTTAAATTATAAACCAATCACATCTCTTAAGGTCATGATAATTCACCACTTCTATAACATTCACACTAATCTTACTATATTTTTCTCAACGAGTATAACACAACTACAATTCATAAATTTCATTAACCCCAAACGTCATCAACATATTCAAGATAAAATAGTTTCAATAATCCCAAATAGCTATAAATTATATAAAGTAATACATCAAGTATATTTAACAAATTTAATCGAGATTTCATGCACCTGTATTTCAAATACTAGGTTCAAGTAGCGATTTAACTTTCACTTCTTAACTTAATGAAATAAATTATTTATAACCCATCAACATACAAATCTTCGGATCCTTCCTCACATAGCACAATCAAAGTTATAATTTATATCTTTACAGTATCTCAACATTTTATAGATATTTTCGATAACCATTCTTATGTTCATCGTAATCACAACTTCACTGAGCAATGTTCAATGTAATCTTAAGAATTTAATCAAGTTATTCATCACTTATATTTCATCATTAAGCTTAGATAATTATTTGAGAAATATAATAATCCATTCACATGTTATAAACCAATTCCTGATTTATGAATTTGTAATATTTCATATACCCTCGATATCTCTGAAACCCATCTCAATAATCATAAAAATTATAAAATTTAATAAGTCATAACTAAAGCTAAGTTAGAAAACTTAGTCAAGATTCTAACACATGTAATTTAAGCCTTTATTCAGCAATCCTAGGAGAAACAATTATCCACTCCCCTATATGCCTCAAGGATCCACAGTAAGGTTACTTGCCATAGTCATAGAAATATTTCATGTATATTAAATATATCATACACATATACCTACCTTATCGATTCAATTCCATATCACCATTATCTTAATTTATAAACAAATCCGGTAAATAAACAATATCTCAAGGTTTTCTCCATAAGTCAAATACACTAATATCTCTTTAAGATAACCATAAAACAGGTACTAAACACTCCCAATCATTTCACACAAACTCGGCCTACCAAAAATCGTAATTAGTCCAATTTTCATAGAGATTTAAGCTCAATCTCACATTATATAAACCTAATGCTTTTTATCAATTCTAAAGAGGTTTCTTAAGACCAAGAAATGTATGTTTGGAATCATGTAAGACAAGATTAGTTTACTCACTCAACAAATCAATTTCAATATCTCTTTCTCTCCTATTATGGCCCAAACCACCATTTGTAATCTTATAATATTGACATGTCTTCAATATTGCCGAAATAATTCCACAACCACAAGGGTCATAAGTTTTCATATAGCCATAACTAAAGCAATTTAGAAATTTTGATTGAGTTTTGTACTCGTGTAAATCCAACAGAAATTTTTTAAATAATTTTCTGAAAAAAATTATCCACTCGTGATCAATAAAACAATCTCAAATAAAGACTAAGTACCCAGTACATCTCTTACTCAGTAGTCTACCCACATTGATAGTCCAGATCAAGTTACCAGGGACTTTACTTCTATCAACCTGGAATTTAAAGACTGGATTATTTGAAATAGAAAAAGTGATAGTTTTCTTCCTACAATCTACTATCGCATAATATATGGATAACTAGTCCATACCTAAAATCACATCGAAATCTAAAATCTATAGCAAGATTAGATTAGCAGGATATACATGTTCACCAACATAAATTACACAAGATTCTATAATCTTAGAAGCTAATATCACGCTTCCTATGAGAGTAGACATAGCTAAAAGTGAATCTAGCATTTTAATCTCTTTACCTAGACAGTATGCAAAGTATGGAGAAATAAAAGAATGAGTTACCCTACAAAATTCTAGCATCAGTAGCCTTAATGGAAAGAATACATGTCACAACTGTATTTAATGCTTGAGCATCCTGAGGAGTCGATGCAAACACTCTCGCCTGACCTCTACCTCGCCTTCTACCTACTTAACCCTAAACCCTAATATTGGAGATATGCTCTAGAACCAATCTTGTCATACGATTTAGGGATATCATCCTTATTTATATATAACTTTGTAATTAATTATAAATTAGTTTATGATTTATAAAATGACATTTATATCATTTTGCATATACAGTTGCGTGTATATATATATATATTATATAAAATGCAGAATGAGATCTCGTGATGTATTATGACGTCAAGACTTTATCTGCAAGGAGTTGTAGATATGAATACAGAGTTTGATTTAAATACATCCGAATCAGTTCCCAGTTGAGGTATTGTCATATGAGAGTATAGCATTGTATGATTGGCATGTTTGATAATGCTAAGGATTAGTATTTGATACTAATAGTTGGGTGACGAGTCTCATGTCACAAGAGCATAAACTTGAGTAATACGTTAGAGGACGTGTTACTGAAAGTGACCAAACATGATGAATCACATAGGTGATTATTCACAATCAATGATACGTCACACGATCGTACTAGTGTACTATTAGTCCTTTGACTTGAGGTGTCACGGCTGCTCTCCGCATTGAGCCATATTGTTCACTTGTGTATATCACACTTGGCTAGCCACGCCTGGTGAAAGAAGCTTGCTGACAATATGTTTAGGTGTAAGAGGGCAGGTGATGACCAAGACGAAATCTATTAGCTCAGATATTAGAGCTTAAAATCCTAAGCAGAGATGTCATATATAGGAAATGAAATCTTTGGACGGAGTATGTGTTTCCAAAAATGTATTTTTGGATACATGATTCTTGAATATGATTCGAGACCTTGTTCCTATGATTGAGTTAGGGGTTTGACAATTTTTATGACCCGCACTCGATTGGGAGTCGACACTAGAGAGACTTTATTACATGAACGTACAACTATATGGATTCATTAATGTTTGGGGGTTGTGGCATATTACTAGAGGTTGCATATGATCATTAGGAACTTTGGTTACAAAAAGTTGTACTGAAAAGATACGAAGGAGTTCGTGTCCACCCATGTCTAGCTCACAGTGAACCTAGGGGATCACACGCATAGTCAGTTACTTGATAATGATGGCTATTGTTACTATGTAATAATTATTAATTGGTTAATGATATTGTACAAATATTGATCGGGTAGCAATTTGATTCTTTATTATAAAGAATATATTTTTCGGCTCTGATACGCTAGCACGCGTATGTATGGAAAATATTTTGGTTTAATTTTAAGATATCGTAAATACGATTTGCGGATGCAATAATATTAATATATTAGTATATATTTTAATATAATTAAAGTAATCATAAAAAATATAATTATTAATTATATTAATATAATAATAAATATCTAAATGTATTATTGATATATATATATATATTAAAGTAATGTGTGTGTGTGTGTGTATATATATATATATATATATGTAATTGTCTCTCTCATTTTAATACAAGTATATATATATGTTAATTTGATTAATATATATATATATATATATATATTATATTAATAATGTATTAATGTAATGCATGCATTTGATTAAGATCAATCAATGCACTTCACCAGCCGACCCTGACTCACGTTTGCATTAAATTTCATTTTGATATTTTGGAGATGAAAGTCGGTTGATTGTGGAGTCGGTGGATGTTTATCAAAATGATATTTGATAAACACAAAGCTTAAGGGTTAAGCTTATATATATATATACACGTTATACATTATGCTGTAAAAACATACTCTCTGTCTTTCAACGTCTCTGGTTTTAAAACACAACAAGGTTTTTTTTCTTTGTTTTGAAAAAACCAAAAGCCTCTTCTTCTTCAACCATAAACTGCTTGATGAAGCAAGTTTAGGAGAGCTTGGTTGTGAACCAAAGTAAAGACAGAAGAGAGAAGTAAGCTTGGGTTGTGAACCGGAGCTTGAACAAAAGAGACAGAAGAGGAAACTGTAGAGAGAGAAAGCTTGGTGAGCTTATTAAAGCTCAAACTAGTGCTTACAAATCCCAAATAAGTCGGAACCGGCTTCATCACTCCGACGTATAGATCACATGAGGGAGCAAACTTGTTGCTGTCCCGAATTACAAAGCCAAAAGTGAGTTATCTCTATTTTGGTTTTTTGAATATGTGAACAGAACATGATTTTTGAAAGCCGAAACATGCATGTGTGCATGTCCAAATCGGTTGAGAGCCTATTCCACAGGTTCATGAAGATAGTCATGGCTCCTTTGTGGCGGTTGCGCGCCCGGAAGTTCCTTTCGTGCGTCACGCTTCCGCTGCTCACGGAAATAAAGCATGTGAGCCCACTGTTCTGTTCACCTAATAGGTGGCACTAGAGGCCTAGAAGAATGATAGTCTGAAGAATGAATTTTTTAGTCTCTATCAAAGAGATTTTGATTTTGAGAAGACATAATTTAGTTGCTAAAATAAGGAAGTATGGTTTAGATAAATTACAATTCATCCTACGACATCTATAGAAAGAAGACGCATAGGATTATCCAGATATTCAAAGAGGCAACAGCCTACACAGAAGTATCCTAGACACACTACACATGCGAGACATTACACTCTACTTGCAGTCATCGACTCTTAAACCATGCTCTAATACCACTTTGCCATGTACTAGTAAATCGGTGTCATTATGGCATAGAGGTAGGAATATCCTATCCTTATAAGCCTCAGACAGAACCTAAATATATAAACCTGTAATGCAAATAAATACAAATCATATGCATGAATTCATACACATATATTAAGAGCTCTATACTGCATTAACACCGTGCCAGAAATATACCATGATACTCATATACAAAAGAGTATATGCAAATATATTAATATATACATAAATATACAAATTGCACTTATAATGTGTATACATAATTGGGCGTCATGCTCAATTTACAAAATAGACAGAAATATTAACCCTAAGTGATTGCATGGAGAATTTGCAATCCCAATATTCTTTACAAACATCTCTTAAATTATTTATTTAAAAGTGAATCTTGCAATTACTGAAAACTGTGGTGGGGTGAGTTTTAGGAAAAACTCAGTAAATGGATAATGAATTGATAGAAAAATGATAAATTTTAAGTACTTTCAATTTCGACATAAAATATGTTTAAAGTTAAAATCAGTTTCAAATGTAAATCACACTAACAGGACATCCACTATATACTATTATAAATTTAAAATTATAATTTCAAAGAGTCAAATGAAAATAAAGAAATATGTAGGAATGTGTATAGATTTCAGGACAGATATCAGACCGTCTTTCTCCTCTTACTTCTCACATGTACCGGTAACTCTACAGAATACAAATTAGAATATGCTTTCAGAGCACATAAAACTTCCCCCCTTATATCATCTGGTTAGGGTTCAGTAAAATTTTAAATAACAGCTAACATAAGGTTAGAAACACAAATCTTATATTTCATAAAAGTATAAGGGATGTATATATATCTCAAAATCAAAATGTCACAATTAAAATACAATGGCCGTCTCCTGGCCTCAAAATCAGTATCTCAACAACTCTTCTACAATAATATATATATATATATAGTTCAAAGTAAATCTCATTTTTCATATAAAACATAATGTAAATCAATTTATTTTCTATGAATTTAACAATTAAATATCAAATAATGCTTTAAACTTAGATAGAAATGACTTTAAAAAAAATAGATATCCACTCACAAGTGTTGCCAAAAACAGAACAGAAACCCAATCATTAAGGGCTGGATGGCTGCTCCTTCGGTGTATTTATAACACATTTATACTAATTATTAACATAATAATTGAAGTACGCATGCTTAAAATTAACTACGATGTTGATATACTGTTAGGTTTTCCTTTTTTAAAAAAAATTCTATTTTGTTTTACAATCCGAATCGAACGTTTAATACTCGAGGTATCGATTATACTTAACTAACTATTATTAACTAATTCTACATGATAACACATTATTTCGAAATCTAAATCTAGCGCTAATGCTACTGTAACTATTCATATCTTCCGACAAAATCTAATTTCACTTAATTTAATAACTAATCGGTTTAATTATAGCCTAACAAGTATAATCAGAAAATGTCCGTGATGAACAATAATATAATTGAAAAATTATTTAAAATATAAAAATACGATAACAACGGTACTGGGAATCATACTGAGGGGTCAATTTAACTCTAAGATGTCTGAATTGCGAGTAATTGCAAAAATTTTCAAATCATGAATAGTGATGTTGTTATCCTCCCGGCCTAATCTTTAACCAAATCGCTCAAATGAAGTTCCTAAAATATAGTCCGTGTCGAGTACATGTGATTACCAGTAGGAAACGAGACTTTAATCAATTAGAAATTGAGTAATTTGGAAAGAATTGAAAAAAATTTAAAAAACGAAGGAGAAAGGGAGGTCATGGGAAGAAGAAAAAGAATTGCCTTATTTTTGCTTTCTGCCCAGCTGAAATCCAAATTAAAATATTAGTAAATTACTAATTTATCCCTAAAAATTTTAAAAAGAAATTGAATGAAAAAGGGTAAATATGTTAATTGCTACTTTCTTACACATATGTTGTGTTTCAGATTTCTATTCTCTCTTATTTGACCTCAGGTTTGACTCAAATTTAATTCATATTGATCATTATTGAGTCCTCTTCCATTAAAAATAAACCATTTATCAATTGAATTTTTCAATGTATATTAGTTTTCGTTTAAAATTTGGGTGCGCGGATAGAACCTTAAAGAAAAATTTTTTAAATTTATCAAATTGTTATAAAATCACTCCCAGTAACTAATTAAACATTAATAAAGAGTTATTAACTTGGCTTTCACCACCCTGACATAAAATTTATAAAATAATAAAATTATCCCTCATATGTAAAATAATTAAAATGTCATTGGTTTAAATTACAGATATTACAGGCATTTTCTTCGACCTTCCATTTTTCTTTCTAAAATCAATTAATCTATATTATTAATTTATTAAAATATGTAAATCTCACTCTAAAGTAGTGTTTATAGTACCACATTGACATAATAATGTAAAAACTTATAACACATGCTTAATTTTTTTAGCAAAAAAATTAACACCCTCAAACGATTACAAATAAATATAGAGTACACATCTTAGTGTTGATGTTGTTCTTAAGCATAAGGGAGTTCAATTTCAATTGAATCAAATAATTTGGATCCTATAGTGTGTAATTTCCATTCGCATGATTGTAGTTGTTTTTATTATTTTTATTTATTTTTATCTTTTATCTTTAATGTTTTTATTACACTTGACGAGAATAGGATAATTATAAAACTATTATTCTTCTCATACCTAAATTCATATTCGATTTTTTTTATTATTTATATATTTTTATTTTTAAAAAATAAATTCAAAATTTACATGTTTTTATTTTTTTTTATTTACTAAAATAAATAGTGATAGTTTTAAAATGTAATTGTGTGTAGAATGACTATATTTTAACTTGTAAGTGCATGAATTAATTTATCATTTAAAATTTAAATTTTAATAAATGATTGAATAGAATAAGCATGTAAAAGGGTACAAGAAGGTGTATTTTTGTTTAGAGGTGGCAAATGGGTTGGCTTAGTTAGTAAAAGGTGGATTGATTTTATACTATTCACATATTGAATTCATGTAAAAAAGAAACTATAGCTCTCGTAAATCGACTAGAGGGCCTAAATGGCCTGCTCAAAATTTTAAAAATAATTTTATAAGTATAAATTATTTTAAAATAAAAAATTAATATTATTTAATATATAAATGGGTCAAGTGAACAAAATTATTTATATTAATTATTTAATATTTATTTATAAAATATAAATTTATAATATATATATATAATAGACTGCAGACTAAGCCCGACCCGCAATGCGCAATGGATTTTATCTCCATAGCCCATATTACACCGGGCCGGACTGAATCTTCACTATTCATGGCCCAGGCCATGCCGGCCCTCGGCCCGCCCTTTTGCCATCTCTTTGACCACATTTATAAAATACGCCCTGTATTATTGGCCTTTCAGTTCTTCCTCTGTCGCCAAACCTACAAGTTCCGCAACTTTTTCCCGTATTGGTGATAGTTCCTATTGTTGGCAGCATAGTTGATACTGACAGATAGAAATGGAATACGTGAGCCCTGAAGGCCTTCGATTGGACGGTCGACGCCCAACTGAAGTATACATATCTTTCTCTCTAAGTATTTTTTTTTTTTTTTCACTTTTTTGGAATATTAAATTTCTTATTTATTTTCACAATCTCAGATGAGGCAACTTCGAGCAGAAATCGGTGCTGTTGCCAAAGCAGACGGGTGCTCCAATCTTTTCTTAACTAATTCAATTTTTTGATGGAGTACGTTCCCTAATAATTTCAGTTGGAATAGTATTAAATTTTAATTTACTTTTCAATTTTCAGTTCTGCTGTGTTTGAAATGGGTAATACTAAAGTCATCGCAGCTGTCTATGGTCCCAGAGAGGTAAATTCAATTTTAATTATTAATTAATATATTAATTGGGTTTAAAATCTGATGCTACCTTTTGTTAAATACATTACCCTGTTTTCAGGTACAAAAAAAGAGCCAGCAAATGAATGACCAAGCAGTGGTAACATTCTCAATGTTTGTTTATTTGTTTTTCTTTTGTTGCTGTTGTTTTTATTTGAAATGCTCTCATAATCTGTATTTGTAAATGTCTAAGGTGCGCTGTGAGTATAGCATGGCTAATTTTAGCACCGGAGATCGCATGAGAAAACCAAAGGGTGACAGGTTGCAGCAACTTTCTTTTGAAATGTTTATAAAACTATATTTTTGGATATGTTCACAGGTGTATTAATTTCTATTCTGTTGAGAAGAAAATGGACTACATGCATAGGAGGACTTTCTGCTCAAATATTGGAAGAGTGAAAGAACATGTAGAAAGAAATATTCATCTTGCAGTTGTAATGGTTAAGAGTGTGTGGAATGGACATTCTTTATGTGACTGTCGATTGTTTAGTGAATGTGAAAATGAACGAAATACTTGTGTAAATTAAAATATTCATTTAAATTTGAGCTGTAATACACTTACCTGAGGTTCATTGAACATGCCTTAAACGGTGATCAATTTTCTGGCTTGTTGGGGAGGACTATCTTAGAAAAATAGGAGTGGTACACATGGGGGATGATTTATTAAAGAACTGGAGGTTAGGAAGGAATTTTAGAGCTTTAAAATGTATCTTTGATTGGTTCTAGACAATTATATGCAACTTAATTTTTGCATCTTGTTTATGGTAATATATTATTTGTTCTTTTAAACATAAATGTTTTAATGTTTTTCTTATACACTCAGGCGATCAACAGAGATATCACTGGTTATTCGCCAAACTATGGAAGCATGCATATTGACCCATTTAATGCCTCGTTCTCAGGTTTTCCAAAATTCCTTCAGAGCATCTCTTAATTCATTCGCAGTGTTTGTTTTATAAGTGCTTCTCTATGGATTTTGCAGATAGATATTTTTGTCCAAGTTCTGCAAGCAGATGGAGGTAAATCAAAGTTCAATCACAAGTCACTATGATTAACCCAATGACAACAACCTTTTATGATACCAATTTTTATACTCCACTAGCTCTCTCAACCTTTGGTTGTCTCTGTTTGCTTTACTGTGTATTTGTATACATTCCTTTTCTTTTCCCTTTTTTCTACTACACCATTGATGTGAGGATTTCAGCTTCTGAAATGGGAAAATCTCTCATTGATTTGGGATTGTGCTGTCTGCAGGGACAAGATCTGCATGTATTAATGCAGCAACGTTAGCCCTTGCAGATGCTGGGATTCCAATGCGTGATGTTGTTACTTCATGTAGTGCCGGATACCTCAATCGCACTCCACTTCTTGGTAAATTCATTTGCCACTCCCTTTCTTCAAGCACGTAAAAGTTTTTCTGTTAATTAGTACATGGTATGCCGCAAAAGTTTGTGCCCAAGGTGATCATACTAAGGATTTGTCACATGCCAGATTTGAATTATCTTGAAGATAGTGCTGGAGGCCCTGATGTCACTGTGGGCATTCTGCCTACATTAGACAAAGTTACACTGCTTCAGGTTTGTCTAAATTCTGTTTTCTTGTTTCTCTGGTACTTAAAATCCATGCTTTCTCTTACAGTGCTGCTGTGGTCATGAATGCTTTGGATACTTCAATTTAGTTTCAAATATGTGATATAGAAAAGTGCGGTTACATATCATCATTATAAAAAGTTGTTTATATGACAGTTATGATTTGTTTATACTGTATGTGGTTACCATTATTGTGATGACTAGAAAATTTAATTTGGCATGTTGTTAAAAGTTGTTTAACCAACTAACCAACCACAAAACCATGGTTGACATAGTAATCAAATAAAAGGTGAGGCATCTTCCACTGTGCTACACTGTGTTAAATCATTATTATCTATATTAGCTTGTGATTTTCTTCAGATACAGTGAAATTAACCCTCTCTATCTGCCAATTTTCGTGCCAGATCCATTCCTCTCAGGCTGTTACAGTTAGTTCCTGCATGAATTCGTTCTTTATCAGTTAATGGATGGTTGATGTTGGGTTATGAGGTTGTAAACTAATATCAAACTTTAATATAACATATTACACTCCATTACAACTAGTTTGGACAAGATATATGGATTCTAGTTTTTTTGTGCACTTCTGTTTCTATAGTCTTTTATACAATGTTTTATTGTTTTTGAGGCATAGAACTGAATCCACACTGTTGAATTCTATACTTTGTTTTGTTCATCAGAATTAATTTATTGTTGAGGCTATTCATACGTTGATTAGTAAATTCTCCAATTATGTAGTCAAATTTCACTTGTAGACCTCTCATTTAGTTATGCTTATCGCACACAGATGGATGCTAAGCTACCAATTGATACCTTTGAAGATGTCATGCAGCTTGCAATTGAAGGCTGCAAGGCAGTAGCAAATTACATTCAAGAAGTAAGGAAATTTTTGCTGATAGCTGTTTATATATTTGGTATTGTCTTTGTTATGTGAATATATTTTGAATAAACTGTGTGTTGACCGTTCCAAATAGTGTTCATATATTTACTTGCTTCATAATTGGCCTTCTAAAAGACATACCATTTATTTATAGGAATATTTGGGGGATTACTAATTAAATTGTTTGGCAGGTATTACTGGAGAACACCAAGCAGCTGGAGTGTCACCGGGGTTTATAGTAGGTTAGTTAAAATCTTCTATTGATTGTTGCTATCTAAGGAGTACTTGTGAGCATAGAGTGTAGCTCTGTGCTCATCTCCGTAACTGAATCTCACTTTCAACATGTTGGAGAAAGAAAAATAGAAAGAAGAAAAAACTCGTATATCCTTATAAAGCACAGTAAAATGATTCCTTGCAGAAGATGCAGGCTTTTTTGGTTCCCCTTATTTGCTCAATATCTGTTTTACTCAAAACGGAAACAGAATTTGGAATCATTATGTGACTATGTTGTTGAGAGGTTTGAAATTTCTAAAATGCTGGTTCTTCGATTGCTGCCCGAATGGTGCTGTTACCCTTGTCATTTTTTGACTGAATTGTACCAACTTTTATGTGGAAATATGAAATCATGCATTGATTGCTGAACTGCTATGTTTTCTTAATCCAATTTTGGTTCCTTAAAGGATGGTTGCCTTCTTTCTGCTTTAGGTTACTGAAAGTTGGTTAGCTGTTCATATTGTCCCTTGGTTGTATTTGTACCAGCAACAAGGAATTTGTGTTATGGAGCTCTCATCTCATGGAAACAAATTGTTAAGTGTAGTAGAATAACAAGTTGTTTTTCTCCCTCTCATACACCCCTTTGCAAATATTTACTAAGAAATTCTACAAACTGTAGCTGGCATCCGGTTGGCTAGAAAATTTTTCAGTAATATTGGGATACATTTTTGGGATCTAAGTACCCACATTAGCAATTGATCTTTGGAGGGAAAGCACATAATTAGACAGCTTTGAAAGCAAACCATGTAGCTCAGATTGTTTTCTTAGCAAATGACTCTGAAATTGTTTGGTTAAGATCCTGTGGAATTTCTAAGGTAAAAGCTTAGTCAGAAAGCTCCCTTAGCATTAATTTTTCCAACGGTTTGAATTCTTTTTTTAAAATATTTATTTTTTTCTGGGTATTTTAGGAATTATTACTATTATTTTTAAAATCTGAATTCTGATTTCTTTCACCATGACTTAACAGTCTTCAAAATGTTCATTATGTTCTCTCATTTTCACCATACCCCCAGCTTTTGAAGGGCAAAAGAAGCAGCTGACAATCATTGATTATTAGACAGAGGGCTAAATCTGGTGGATTCTTCTTATTCTCCCCTTTTTCAATTACTTTGTTGCCTTTTCCGTTTGTGTAATGGCAGATCTCCAGTTTTCTTTCATTCGGATGTTGATCTGTGGTGATTTTTGTTGTTGTTCTATACTACAAGATTGTTTTCTTCTGGTTTTGATGTCTCCAAAACTGGGATTTGAAAGATTTCAATCTATATAGTAGATGAATTATTGCGGAAGATCCATCATTTTATTAGTCTGGAGAGCTAACCAGGGGATGAAGGTTGATTTGAAGGTTCTATTACAACAATGGTTCTTTTTAAATCATTCCTAATATATTTTGAAAATATTATATTATTATTATATATTAAATGTACGGAAATGTTTTCATAAAAGAAAATAGAAAAGGGTTTATTTAAATAAATATATTTTATATCTTTGCATACATGCAATAAAGTAGACAACTCGTTGGAACTTAAAATTAAGAGAATATTTCAACAAGGTAGTGCGATGTATTATAAACAAAAAGTTAAATAAGAGAAATTCCAAAGTAGAAACTCAATAAAATGTAAGAATTTATTTTCCTCTTCTTCAACTTCTTCATTTTTGTCTAATTTTTCAAAGTGTTCAAAGAACATTAAAGAATATGGATCTTAATTTGGGGATAATAGAAATAGTAGAAGATTAAGTCTTTGTTTCATATGACTTCTTTACTAATTAAAAGAGTTTTTTAAATGTCTAATTATTTTTCAAGGTTTTTTTTTTTTTTTTTTTTTTGTATCGTTTAATTGTCATCAAACAATGGTTTATCAAAAAAAAATATATTTTACTCGTATTAAGAGAAATTCAAAATTTATAGAGATTTTTAAACTTTTTTAAAAGGTTAAATTGTACAAAATATTTTTATTTTTTTCTTCTCATAACATAATTTTAAAATCTTTTTCTATTAAAATTTTTACACAATTTTTACTATATGTATTTGACAATCAATCAAATAACTAATAATTTTTTTATTAAAAATTCTACTGGCACGAGATATATTTTAAGAAGTTTTATTTAAAAAATTATATCAAGCCAATTCTAAGAGTTGTAAGGTACTTACATACATACATATCACTGCATGTATGTATGCAGGAATAATGATACATGTTTAGTGTGCATGTTAGGATAAGATTTTATTATTTCAAGCTCTTTCATCCTCTTGAAGTTTTTTCAATAAAGAAACGAAATTTATGATTTCTTCAAGAGTGATTTTAAGATTCAAATCATTAATTAATATATTCCAGATATACCTAATCCAGTTTTTAATATTTTAATAAAAATTAACTCTACTAATCATAAGCAATATTTGTTAAAAGTAAATTTTGCCACATGCATCTGGATTGCTCAAATATATACCAAGATCATCATTTGCCTTAAAAATGTTTTGGTTATGTATGCAGTCCACTTTGAATTACTACCCAGTGTAATAACATATAAATGATCTCCACCCTAATTCAACCACCTAAGAAAACAACAAACATATACCATCATCATATAAATCCGCACAATATAGATGTTATATTGTAACTTTTTGCATCAAAGCTAATAAATTTTTTTGCATTACTTTTAATATCTCAAAAAAGAAATGTATATTAAAAAGCTTCTAAATTTATCATCTGAGTTGTATTATACAATTATAAATACAATTGAAAACTAGACAATAATAAACCAAAAGTTCATTGATCCAAAAATATTTATGTTATTGCATGACTGTTTTGGTCACCTAAGATCTACAATGATGCCTAACATCATTAAAGATTCTCATGGAGATCCATTTAAGAACTAGAAGATTCTATCGTCCAATGAAAATATTTTCAATGCTTGCTCATAAGGAAAATTAGTGGTTATGCCATTTTCTTTTAAAATTAGTTTTGAATTCCAATCATTCTTATTGAGAGTTCAATGAACATTTGTAGGCCTATTCACCCACCTAGTGAACCATTTCGTTATTTTATGATTTTAATTTATGCATCTATTTGTTGGTAACATGTTTGTTTATTATATAATCATAATGCTATATTTGCTAGATTGTTTGCATAAATTATTAAATTAAAGACACAATTTTTTGATTATCTGATCAAGACTATGTGTCTAGATAATGCTAATGAGTTTACTTCCAAGACATTTGATGACTCTTATACATTAGTGAAGATTGATATATAGTATCTTGTTCCACATTGATGATATCATGTTAGTAATTTAAATATGAAATTAATGATATCATAATATGTAATTATGTTTTCGATGATGACCGAGTTTATTGTAATGTCAAATTAATTTATGAAAATAAAATGAATTTAAAATTGTTGAAGATCAAGAAAATAATGTGTGAATGTGCTTGTGATTAATCTTAACAAGTTTATGTGAAAAGTGCCTTTAACGTGTAATAGGATCGATACTTGAAGACAAAGGACCGATATTTCTAGTAAACGGATCGATACTCTTGGTAAACAGATCGATACACTTAAAGAAGGTCGATACAAGGAAGTAAAGAAATCAATACCTGTAAAGACAGAAACTTCATGTGAAATTATTAAAACAAACAGATTGATACTCGAAGGAAGCAAATCGATACATATAGAGAAGACCGATACTTAGAGTTCAGGAGATTGATACATGACAATTCCAAAGAGTTGAAAAATAATTACGGAGTAAACCAAATTTGTACATGAGAACAAGAGATCGATACTTCGTAATTTGAGAGAGTTCAAAAATAATTACGAAGCGAATCAAATCAATACTCAGGCTCAAGAGATCGATACGTTAGAATTCCAAAAAGTTGGAAATCATTTACGAAGTGAACCAAATCGATAACCCAGACTGAAGAGATCGATACTATAACACCCGTAATTTCCTTTGTAGAACTCATAATTATTAAGCAATGATATAAGGTAAATGTATGAGAGTATTTTTGTAAGTTTGGAAAATGTAGTAGATATGAAGGGTAGAAATGAGAATTTTATTGTTAACAAGGTCATTTTTGAAATTTTAGATTATGATTAAAATAAAAAAAAATTAAGTGGGTTAAGAATATATATATATATATATATATATTGGGCCTAATTTTATTAGTTAGGCCCAAACTCAATTAGCAAGCCTAAGCCCAAATTGGTTATGTTTAAGCCTAATTATCCAAACCCAATTAGTAAACCTAAGCCCAATTAGTTATATTTAAGCCCAAGTCTAAGCCTAAGTTTATATATATGTATATAATAAAATAAATAAATAAATAAGTGAACAAACATTAAGTTTTTAGCCAAAATTCTCTACACAATCCAAACCATTTATTTGTTTTAATCTAAACCCTCCACTTGTCACAATTCTAAGCATATTTTGTGAAAGGATAAATATGAGCCATGTTAGTAGAAAATGAGGGGGTTAAATGTGGTCCCTTGGATTGATTGAAGTAATCTTAACCATCCATGTGTTTAAGTAATTAAAATTAATTAATATTAGTGAAAAATGGGATGACAAAATGAGAGCCCTTAGATTTTTTAGATTAATTCAAGCCATCTATATATTTTAAGAAATTATAATTAATTAGTATTTGATAGAAAATGGATAGAAAAAGGAGAGTCATTGGATTTGATTGAAGAAATCCAAGTCATCTATGTGTTTAAGCTATTATACTTAAACAAAATTTGATGTTTTTTAATTTGAGAAGTAAGGATACGTACAAGGCAAATTGGGAGGAGAAACAAAGAGGAAAGAAAGGAAGGAAGAGAAAGAAGATATAAAAGAAGAAAAATTAGTAAGTTTCTTTAATTAGAATTGTAGTATTTTGGTGTAATATGCTTAATGAATTGAATTAATTGTAATAAAAAATTGATATTCTTTTAATTAGACTTTAATTATATTGGTGTAGCATGCTTAGTGAGTTAAAATTAATTATAGTATAATTTATATTATTAGTTTAAGTTTAATTTAGGAAGTTACATATGAATAATATTCTATATGTGGTTAAAATGAATAGTTTATTATTATGTTGTTATGATAGTGCTAATTGGTAAGAGTTTTATTGTTATATTGTTGTAATAATATGAATTGGTGAAAAATTGAAATTGGTGGAAATTAAAACATGTGTGTGTCATGGGATTGTAGTAGGAATTAAAGATGAGCAAATTCATGTGTTAATGCTTAATTGTAGTAGGAAATTAGATATGACCAAAAATTCATGTTATTAATATTAATATGTAATAAGAAAAATTAGAAATGGATAATATTATATTAGTGATGTTATTGTTGTATATAGGAAATTAGGAAGTTATATTATGTTAATGTGTATATAGTGTTTAAATGAGAAATCGATATTATGTTAATTAGTGAAAAATGGAATGATAAAAAAAAAGAATGAAAATGTAGTAAAATATATGTATACATATATAATGTAAATTGATGTTATTTGTGGATATGGAATGACGTAATTGTGAATTGGAATTGAATCTCAGTGATTTCGATAGGCTGAGTTTGTATGTAAGGTTTGAGAGTGTGTAATACATTATTTTTTGATGATTTTATTAAAATATTAAGGTATGTAAATTTTGAAAATTTGGGAAATGAGTGATGTCTGGTGTGTCAGAAAAAGGATTAGCAAGAAATGGGATAATTAAATAGTTTCGGAGATTTTCTGCCAAAAGTGTTTTTTTTCCAAAATTATTGTAATATACATATTTATGTATATGTAAGTATAGGTATATATGAAATACTAAAATGAAGTAAATATAATGATAAATGTATGTTAGGAATTCATGAAGTGTTGAATTCGGGAAATGTGGATGGTATAGGAATGTAGCGATGAGTATAAATGTGTGACTGAAATAGATTGTATTAATTAGTTTTAGGTATGCAACATTAAAATAAGAACATACTCGGAAGAGCGGGAACAAACATAAGTGGATCATGCATGCATTTTAATGATTTGCATATATGCGATATTCAATGTTGTGATAAAATAAAAATATGATTTTAAGGTTTGATATGCCAATGTAATTTTATGAAATGATTAGTGAAATGTTTGTAAATTTGAATGTTAACGCCGATATTACATTTAGAAAATAAATATGAAATGTTGTCGATGTGCGAAATGATTGAAAAAGAATGTATTTTATGGTTTAGTCATTAGTTATGCTATTCTAACCTAGTTGGGTTTCATGTTTATTGCGAGGGTTACGGATTAGTAAGAATTTTGTTTAACGCATTGCACGCGTTTCTGTTATATGAATATAAAAATGATCGCTACATGCGGAATACGTAATTACGTTCTGAATCCGAATCACCATAAGTGCAGGTGACACTAATTGACTAAGCTGTTTTGAATATGTTTACATTGTGAATAAATTCTATGTGTTTAGAAAAGTTTGAAAATGCTTTGGTTATTTAAACTGTCATATTATATCATGCATCGACATATAAAAACATGCTTTGATTTGCTTACTGAGATTTGTATCTCACTCTTTGTTGAAAAATTTTATTTTTCAAATAATAATACATAACAGTGACCAAGTACGCAAGCGAGAGTATTAGGCTTGTTTGAAGTTTTTGAATATATGTAATTTGTAGGTTAGCTAAGTGATAAGAAATGTATTATGTATAGACTTGTTTGCATAAGATCTTTGTTAATGAAACTATATAGAATTTGTGTAATAAAAGTAATATATTATATATGAAATGTGAGAATAGTATTTGAGGTTAAATGTATGTGATTAAAGGGGTATACGTTAGAATTCTAGAGAGTTGAAAATTATTTACGAAGTGAACCAGATCGATACATAAAAGAGAGCAGATAGATACTTGGGATTAAAGACCAACTTATATTCAATTTTCGCACAAACGGATCGATAAACTACTAGAAGGGATCGATACTTCTTGACGATTTAAAACTCAACGGTAACTTCTGCAGTATTTATGGCGAACATTTAATGCACATAATCAAGTCGTTGAATACAAATGACTTCACAAAGAGAATAAATATATATAGAAAAATTTAAGGAGAAGAAAACAATAGAGTATATTCTTGAGCATCAGTAATTATTCAATCTGAAATTTTAACATGAACAACTCTCTATTCTCTCTCTACTATAACTTTATTTATTCATTCTTTCTTGTGAGAGAAAATTTATTTGTATAAGAGTATTGATACATCTGCTATATTGTGAGAGTTTTAAAAACAGAATTAATATTCTGAATTGTATTGGGTTTATCTTTACCCGGAACAAACGAAGATTGTATTGGGTTACTTTTCACCCTTCAAAAAGTAAGTGTACGGTTGCCTTTCAGCTTAGCAAAAGTTATATTGGGTTTCACTTAACCCAAAGAAATAAGAAGATAGTCGAATCTCTGTGGTGATCCAAAATCAAGAAAGTAGATGTAAGCCAAGCTTGCCGAACCACTATAAATTCTATGTTTTCTTTCTTTTTCTACTATTTTACTTGATGTACTGCATTGCGTTCATCTTAAACTTTAAATTTTTAAATAACCCAATTCAGTGAAATAGGATTAACAGCCTTGAGGAATAAATGAAAAATGGCATATAACAACAATATTGTACAAGTAGTTGAGGGACAATCCATAAACAAATCACCATTCTTTAATAAGATTGATTATGCTTATTAGAAAAAGAGGATGCAAATCTTCTTAACAACTTTATATTTCAAAATCCTAAACATAATAAACGATGGGTACTTTCCACCCACAACATAGAATGTGATAACTAGAGAAGAAAACTAAAGCAAAAAAGGAAATGACACCCGAAGAAAGAAATTGCTTTATTCTAAATGGTAAAACTATGAACATTCTCTATTGTACTCTAGATAGAGCCGAATTTAATAGAATTTCAGGATGTAAAATTGCTAAGTCCATTTGGGACATGCTAAAGGTCACACATGAGAGAGCAAGTAGAGTCAAAACTCAAAAATTAGCATGTTAGTTTATGATTGTGAATTATTTAAAATAAAACTGCATGAAAGCATAAATGATATGTTTACTCGTTTTACTAACATTACTAATGAGCTTAAAACTCTTGGTAGATCTTATTCTAGTGCAAATATTATCACCAAAATTTTAAAGGGTCTACCTAGAAGTTGGGAAGTCAAAGTGACAGGGATTAGAGAAGCAAAGGACTTGAGAACATTATCACTTGAGGAGCTTCTCGGTTCACTCATGACTTATGAGTTGGAAGGCAAACGAAATAAGGATAAAGATAAAGAAAAAGGAAGGAAAAACATCATCTTAAAGATTACCAAAAAGGAAGAAGAAGACGTTAAAAGTGAAAAAGAATATGAAGAGAACGAATTTCTTCTTATGGTTAAGAAATTGAAAAAGTACTTAACAATGATAGGTTTAAAGGAAGAAGTTGGAGAAGAAGAGACTTCTTAAGAAATGAGAAGTTTAGGAGAAGCAATGAAAAGGAAAAAGAAAAGGAAATCATTTGCTATAAGTGTAAGAAACCAAGGCATATAAGACCTAAATGTCCAATAAGGAAAGATAAGAAGGACAAGGAAAGGAAAAAGGCGATAAAAGTGAAATGGGATGACTCATGTCACACTTGTTTCATATTAACTGCAAACACATACTTACATTCCTTATATACAATACTATGCTTTTTTATTACACAAAACATAAACATTTCTAATCAACAATTTTTTTTTATATACATACAAGTATACGTATAATGCAACTCTTTGACATATAACTAACTTATTAACTACATATCCAAACATATACATATACACGCCTAGTAAACCGTGTTAGCGTCTTCTGTCACCTCTATGTGCTATTATCTGAAACATAAATTTTTCAATAAAAGGGTGAGATAAAAATCTCAGTAAGTAAATTATGCAAGTGTTATATGTCGATGCAGTACAAAATTATGAAAACTTAAACTATTAGTACATTTTCAAACTTTTTAATTCTATAAAGTTCATTCAAATACAATCATATTCAGAACAGCTTAGTCAATTAGTGTCACCTGCACCTACAGTGACCTGATTATAGAACGTGATCACGTGTTCCGCATTAAGCAGTCATTGACATTTACATATAATAGAAACGCGCACGATGCGCTAAGCAAAATTCTTACTAGCCTGCAAATCTCGCCTTTAACACGAGATCCGGTTAGATCAGAATAACATAACTAACGACTAAGCCATAAAATACATTCTTTTTTCAAACATTTCACACATCGACAACATTTCATATTTATTCTCTAAATGCGATATCAGCGTAAACATTCAAATTCATAAATATTTCATTAATCATTTCATAGAATTTTATTGGCATACCAACATGTACAAATTACATTTTCATCAAACATTGGATATCACATAATTTTCAAAACATTAAAATGCATGCACGATTTACTTACATTTATTTCCACTCTTCCCAAGTATGTTATTATGTTAATGTTTCATACCTAAAAACAAATTAACATCACTTATTTCAGTTACGCATTCATACTCGTCGTTACCTACCTACGACATCCACATATCCCAAAATTATACTTAACGAATTTCTAAAACATGTTTATCATTATATTCACTTCATTCACTATTCCATATATACCTATACATACATATAACTAGATATGTATATTACAACAATT
>JAXCLQ010000001.1:14420677-14445333 GCA_035584115.1 Cedrela odorata | reverse complement strand
TATTCCTATTCCTATTCCTATTCCGATTATCTAATTGGTAAATGTCTTTAAGTTATGGTAACGTGGCGTAGCTTTTTGGATACGTTTCTTTCTCACCTCTTATAAATACTCTTTCCCATTCGCGATTATAATTTCTCTTCCCTTTGTTTTGTTGGGGGTCTTTTTATTTTTATTTCTTATTTTTTGTTTTTAATTTAATCGACAGACAAACAAACATAACAAAGCCTCTCTCAACAAAGGAGAAAAACAAAACCCATTTCTATTCTAAACTACGCGATTCGATTGAACAAAGAGATCTGAAATAGCGTCATTCACCAACCCAAAACTCTACTCTTTCCCTTCAAAATTTATACATAGACAGAGAGAGAGAGAGAGAGAGAGAGAGGTACAGGCACCATCACTGCCAAGACAAATCCTGACAATTTTTTTTTTCTTATATATAAATTAAAATTTCCTCTCATTCTTTCTTAAGATCTTTCTTTCAATCCTCTTCTTTAAATTTACTACTTTCTCTTCTACTGAACCAAATTCCTAAAACCCATAATTTATCTTTTATGTTTTACCTTAATTTCGTGGAATTTTTTGTTATATTCCCAATAAAAGGTTTATTTTTTTGGGTTTAATCATTTTTCTCAATAAAAAATCTTTTGTTTGTGTTTGAAGAATTACAATTTTACTTTTTATGAGTGTTTTCTTCAGTGGGTGGTTTTGTTGACGATTTTTTGTTCCTTGATTTATCTAGGGTTTGGTGGGATCGTTACTAGAATTAACCCTAATTGTAATTTTTATACTGTTAGGGTTATGATCATAATAAGAATACACAGTGTACATAGAAACTAAGGATTGGATTGTATAGATTTTATTCAGTATATTTTCTGGAATTTTGAGATATTGGGATCACATTATGTGGTTTAAAGCTTCACATTGAATCTGTAAAAAAGGATATTTTCAGAACTGTGATTTTGAGGCTGCAACTTGTATCTGCATAAAGAGATTATTTCGAGAATTGCTTTTGAACACAAACCAAAAGGAACCTTGATTTAGAAAGGTTAAGGCTATGGTGTGTGTTGGTATTCTGTTATGAGTTTTTGATCCTTATGGTAAGGGAATTTTCTTGATTCTGGTTGGTTTTTGCTGATGAGCAGGTGGTGCTATCCCTTTTTGCTTAGTAATTAACACAGAAATTTCCAGACGGTTTTTGAACTTCTGCATTTGTGGACAAATCTTTTGGCTTGAAACTTGGATTGTCCGGCTGCATTTGAGTTAGTTCAGATTGTTTTCAGTTGACTTGAGCATTTGAGCCTTGTGGGTACTCTTAGTTCTATGCTAATTTTTTTGATATCATTTTGCAATTATTAGGATTTGAATTTAAATGAGAGGATATTTTAATTATTGGGTATCAGGGTTTTTTTGTCTGAAAGGTGATTTTGGA
This sequence comes from Cedrela odorata, assembly GCA_035584115.1. NCBI lineage: Eukaryota > Viridiplantae > Streptophyta > Magnoliopsida > Sapindales > Meliaceae > Cedrela > Cedrela odorata. The sequence continues at coordinate 14,443,901 of JAXCLQ010000001.1, read as the reverse complement.
CGACCATGGAGTGATTTTCAAGCTGGAAATGATTGCAAGGACATGGTGCATGGACAGGGGCATAGTTTCTGGTCTGTTCCGGTGTTGGAACAAGCGTGCAGAAAATTAGGAGAAGCTTTTTGGTCGGTGGAAGGATACCACTTTGCTGTTTCAAGGATTACATGCAATGTCTCGCTGCTTTCCATTTCCGCCCCCAGGATATGAAAAGAAGACCAGAATTGAAGATACAGACTTGCTAACGAAGGTTTATACATAATCTTTTCAATTACCCATCATTGCTATGCTTGTTTCATTCGGATCTTGCTTTGCTTATCTGGCACTCTCTGTGCTTTAATTTATATGGGATTGTGTCAATTGCTTGTCATTTAGACCTTTTGAAGTTGATCTTGGATTTAGTGTTCATTGTGAAGGCAGTTTTGACCCAAGTTTCTGGGAAAACTATAGGCAACTCTTTTGCAATCTACTAGGGTCGCTCATGCTGACAACTGAAATTTACTATAAAGGGCAAAAAATGTGGAAAATGCTTAGGGATAATGATTTTGTGTTTGATGTAGACTGACTTATAATCTTGCTTTAAGTTTAAAACTGCACGCATTTAGCTTCCTTATTCTAATCTTTCGTATTAAAATGTTTGCAACGATGTATCTTCACTGGAGAACCCACAATAATGTTGTTCAATATTGGCAAGATGGTGATTCAAATTGTATCAGAAATAGAGAGAAGTTGCCGCAACCTATCCTTCTGCGTTATCTTCGAAGATGACAAGGGAGTAGGATGTTTGATTTTATCTCTTGCTAGGGCTGAGTTATAGCATGCCACTGACCTTACTTTGCTTCTATAATCACTTTTTTGGGGAATTTTTTTTATTAACTCAAACTAAGCTTTTTCCTCACATTTTCAATATGCTCTCTCACCCATGGGCACATGATTGTGGCATATGTGTTGTGTTAGACTACTTAGGCACATCAAATAGGTATGTCCATTTTTGAAGGAAGAAGGAAGCCTATGTTTGTACTAGGTATTTCATTCCATGAACTCCGCTAATTTTTGATGTTTGCTATTTATCTGTGGTTAGATGTGTTATAACATGTACACCTCATTGAACTTTGGGATTATAGTGGAACATTTATTTGATGAATTTGTCACCTTAACGGAACTGGGGCCGCATGAACACTTGATTCTCTGTGAGGTAGTAACCCATGACCAGTTTATTCGGAAAAATATCTCTGTTTCTTTTATCTTGAGATGTTTATAGAAATCCGAGGAGATTATCTTCTTAAAATGCAACACAATAGTCTACTATAATAAACATACTCTAGGTTAATGCAATATGATGATATGGTTTAAACTAGATGAAGTTGTTGGTTTGAATATGAACTTATACTAAATTGAGATTTTAATCTTATTTACTTCTAAATGCGTGCACTATTCAGTCATAGACAAGTTAATAATGTGATAACAATTAATATATGCTTTGATATTTTAAAATACACTTTTATGTCCTATTTTCTTAAATTTCCTGTAATGTCACACTCAATATATATTAAAATTATGATACGACCTGATTTCTTAACTAACTCACATTATTTTCTAGGAATTTTCTTCCCATATTCTAACATTTTATGCTGACAATGGAATTGCTTTGATGGTCATGGATTCATATGAGATCAACCTTATATTGAGGCTTATTCCTTTAGAAGTTGCTTTGTAGATTAAGATTTGATTTGGTGTACTCAAAAGACTAAAAGGTGAAAGGCTCCTTTGGCTTCTGGGGCATGCAATTGGTTGATATGTTAGTTGCATAGGTGATAAGACCACAGAAAGCTTGGGGGTAATTTTGTTATAGAAGTATGGGCATCTTTTATATATAGGATTGTCATGGTATTTTTCTATTATTTTTTCTAGTATGCTTGACTATTAACAAACTGAAAATGTAGGATATATAGAATTAACTAACAGCAGCTATATAATTTAAAGTTGTTTTAGATTAGTAAAATTCGTTAACTTCATTTACTTTGGGCATGGCCTGTTTGGGAAGTAAAAAGTTGCCAGAACAGAATAATATATGCTTCTAATATCATTTAGTAATTTGGGTTTAGAATTAGAGGAAAAATAAAGAAGCTTGAGACATTGAGGATTGGATTAAAAATTAGGTTACTAGAATGAAAAGTTTGTTAATACTAATAAAACTCTTTGTATATAATTCTTATAGTCTTCCAATGAACATCTGTAATGTGGAAATTATCTGTCTGCCACAAGCATTAATGAGTCTAGCAAAAAATTTCCACCATCCTCTAATTGTAGCTACTTGTACCGCTTCTTGTTAATGCTAGTGTTTTAGATATTCCTCATCATAAATGAAATTCAAGTTTTTTTAGATTTGACAAAGATCTGATTTTATCTTTCTTGCCTTCAGACACTTGTTCTCTCGCTGTATGATACTTTCATTGTTAATGACATTTTGGATATTTAGATTTTCTTATCCTTAGTTCTTCTATTTTGAATAAAAGACATTTTAGGGATTCAATGATCTGCTGTACAAGGAAGATCTAGGATATGAACACAAATTAAATGTTGATTTGGAAACTACTTTGCAGTTCAATGAAAGACATTCCATTAAATCCTCATTTCCCATACATCCTAGCCTTTTAATCAAACTCATATGTTTTTGGAGTTAGAGAATAACCTCTACTTGGCTCCTTCTAGGCTGTATACTAAATTGTTCTACCTTTATATTGATTAGCATTACCTTTTCTGAAGTATCCAATATGAGAAACAAAATGTGGCACATATTTGTCAAGATTTTTTCCTATCTGTTTCTTAATAATACTTTGATTTAATTCGTTTGGAATAAACAAGAAGTTTACTGGCAGCTGCTAAAAGTTGAGAAATTATGTTCTGTATTGTTGTAAAATTTTGATGATTAGCTTCCTACTATTGTTTGAGGTATCTTGTTTAATGTCAAGAGAGATGAATGATCTTTTCCTGACCGCTTCTTGATATGGTAAGTAAAACAATGAACAAGGACTTAATAGAGACCGTGCATTGTATCATTCAGTTCATGTATCCGATCTGGGAATGCACCTCTTGGTGTTATGATAACCCTTTTCCTGCCTGTGTTAAGCTATTTGGCATTTCTCCATCTATTTGCGTTATTATTATTATTATTATTATTATTAGTTATTTATGTCTGTCTTCTATTGAATTATTTTATTCAGGAAAAACACAAGGAGAAAAAACATAAAAAGGACTTATTATTATTATTATTATTATTATTATTATTATTAGTTATTTATGTCTGTCCTCTATTGAATTATTTTATTCAGGAAAAGCACAAGGAGAAAAAACATAAAAAGGACAAGAAAGATAAGGAAAAAAGAGAAGGTAAAGAAAAAAAGAATAAAGATAAAGTGAGAAGTAAAGAAAAACAGAGCAATAAGAAAGACCGAAAGGAGAAGCCCAAAAACAAGAAGGATAGAGATAAGGATAAAGATAAGAACTGGACTTTAGATGCAAAGAGAATTGAAGGGCAGCCGGAGTGCAACAATGGAGATAAGCTTGGTTCGAACAGCATACAGAGTAATAAGATCAGTGATTCCAAATATGTGCAGGATTTGGCAAGGAGAATCAAGGATGATGATAAAGCAACAGGAAGCCAAATTGGTCAGAAAATTGTTGTTACGGATCAGAGAAGAGGTGAATTGCCAGGAAGGACGGTGGAGTGCAGTATCAACGATCTATTGGAAGAAAAAGAGAAAGTTAAGGAAAAGAAAGAAGATGATAAGAAAGTCAATGGGCAAAGAAACCATGTTGAGGTTAGAACTTTTAGAAATGCAATTGTTCCAGGATTCTCTATTATGGATCAAAAAAGATTTCATGGAATTGCTAAACCAGTGGAGAAGAACGATATTGGGAAGCAGGTGGAGGGGAAAGAGAAAAATAAGCTCAAGGAAAGTTGTAATAAAGATATTAAACAGAAGGATAGAGATCAAGAGAAGAGAAGCAGATCAAAAGATGAAAATATGGATAAGGAAAAGGAAAAGGAGGAGAAAGCAAAGGAAGTAAGTAGAACAAGTAAAGAACAGCTTAAACTGAAAGACAGCTGCCCGAAATTGAAAGACAGCAGCAAAGGCATCCTGAATTCTTGCAATACTAAACCACTGGATGTTTTGAAGGCAGGCAGCAACAATCCTACTTGCAAGGGAATTCTTGGCAAACGTAAAGAGTTTGAAATAAATGGAATTTCACATGGTGAGTCCTTTCCTGTATCGTACAATGATCATACTGCAGCACCTCTTATCTCTATCTGGTGATTGGAAACACAAATATAGATGTGTGTTAACCTCAAAAGGCATTTTGCTACTTGGATGGTTCTGTACTTAATCCTTCTATTCTATGGGGATACCAGTGGTATAATTTAATTTTGAAAAACTTGATTAAGGTGAAAATTTTCTCACGTCGCTTTTGCTTTTTGGGCTGTTGATTTAAGAACCTTCTCAATAATTTTTTTTATCACTGCCAGCATTGTTTGGAATAAGATCTTTAAATCATAAATATGTAGCTTTTTATCAGCTCGTATTATTTTTTGACCTTATTCTTTCTACTTTGTGACAGACAATGGACATCAGCCTAATAAGTTGCCAAAACCTGTCTCTTCCTCTCAACAAGTCATGGAAAATGGAAGGAAATTGGAACCGTGCCATACTGTACACCTTACATCTGAGTGGCAGGGGGCAGTTGATAATCGCAAAGTGGATATGAAGGAACACAAGATTAATGGTTTGGTGGAGGTTCCAAAACCAATTGTATGCTCGTCTGGGTCTTTATCAACTAAAGCAAGAGCTAGTGAAAATGGTGAAGCATCTGTCAAACCACGACATCCTGATTCCAAGTATTTGAATCAGATTCTTTCTGTACCTGATTTGGTGGATTTTTTTGATGTTGATGACCAAGAATGGTTATTTAGCTGTGAGACTTTGCAGTCAAAGAAGAAGCCCAAGGTTGGTTCACCTGAGGTTGATGGGACAGAACAAGTGTGGGCGGAAGCTCTGCGAATTGAGTCTGCTGATTTAACAGCACTGCCGTATGTCGTCCCTTACTAAAGAACACACTGAAGATTGATATTAGTTTGTGTTCTATTATCATCCCCCAGTTGGCTGTTACTTTACCCCTAAAAAACTGACCTCTTCTAGGAAGGTATGCCAAGCAGAGATCAGGGGTTTATTACTGCATTTGCTTTATGTTGCAGTAGTCATACTAAATGGTGTTTAGTTTCCTTGACCTGGAATCAGAATGGGATTTCAGGACAGGATATCTACGGGGAGGGGACTAAGTTAAGGGACAGTGTTCACGCTTTGTGCTGTGAGAACCCGCTTTAGGTGTGTTATTGGAAGAACATCTCCAAAATGAATCGGATTTGAGTGAGGGAGAGTCATAGATTGAGGCTGAATACCGAGTTGGTCAGGTCATTTTTTGTTAACTTAGAGCTCTTTAGCTAAACTTAGACAAAAACAGGTTCTATAGAAATATGAGAAACAGAGGATTTTTCTGGTATTTGCTCAGCGCACAATTTTGATTTTGTATCATGCAAAGATATGATATTTTACATATTTTAGAAAAAAAAAACAATTTATATTAGGCGGCTGAAGAAAATACTCTACACTTTATTATTCTAAGTCAACCTTTTCATCATCATGATGATCATGATCATAATCGTTCATGATCATGATCATAATTGTTTGGATAGAAATGTCTTGGTTATGATGTCTTCCTTACGATGAATAATTGTACTGGATTGGATATGGAAGAATTGAGAATTTCCCTTTTTATTCAAACTGTTAAATCTTACTATTAAATAGCACTATTAAAATTCAAACGTCATTAGAAATTTTAAAAGTTGTTATTTTCAGTCCTATAATTCTCTATTTTTAAAACGGATAGAAAATGATGTCTTAGAACAAATAAATATGTGTATTTGATGAAATTTTAATTACATTTTTTGTATGGGCAATTGATGTGAGTCATAAATAATTATTAATTATTTTAAATACTGCAGAATTAGGACTCTCGAGATTGATGAATTATAAGGTTTTTAGAATTGAGTAATTAGCTTAATTCATTACACTAATTGAAGAAATATTAATATTTTCTTCAATCATCTAAATAAGAAACAAATTGTGTACATTTTAATTGAAGAATAAATCATTGTTGTTATTGAACAATAAAAATGAGATAATGTGATAACCTTTTTTAACAAAAAGGTGTCGTTGTTGACGAACTATTTCGTACCCACAAATTTAAAAATGTGATAACAACTCTAAATAATAAATTATTATTTCAAATAATTTTAAAAAAAAATATTTTATTTTATATTTTCTGTTCTTCAATGTAATATAACATAATTTTTTTGTAATATACTAATAATAATTATTATTATTATGTGAAGACAAGTTTCTTAAAACGAGATTTAAAAAATTTATAATTTGTTATTTCTATATAAAATATCACTATAGAAATAATAATAATAATCATTATTTTTTCTATAGTGATTTTATATCTTCTTCTTCTTCTTCTTATTGTTTAATAACAGCAATGATTTATTCTTTAATTAAAGTATACACGATCTATTGCTCATTTGAGTGATTGAGAAATACATTAATAACCCTTTAATTAGTGTAATGTAGTTGTTGAATCTAATCATTCAATTTTACAATAACTTTTTGATTCTCCTCATCTATTTCATTTGTAACTTATAATTTATTGACTTCAAGATTCTTAATTTTGTAGTATTTAAAACAATTAGCAATTATTTGTTACTTCACATCAAATGCCCATATAAAAAATGTATTTAAAATTCAATTAAAAATATTTATATATGCTTGTTCCAAGACACAATATTCTATATGTTTTAAAAGTAGGTAATTGAAGCGCAGATTATAATAATTTTTAAATTTTATAATAATGACTGAATTTTAAAAGTATTATTTGATGATAAGAATATAATAGTTGTGCGATAAAGTTGGGAGAAATTTTCAATTCTTCAATTTACTGTATAATTATTCATGATAAGTAAGGCAATTCTATCCAAACGTTTGTCATTTTATAAAAAATAAAAAAGTCATCCATATATTTGAATTTGCTCGCTAATTACAGTTTAAATTATTACGGTTAACATTTTTAAAGTCTATTAGATTAAAAAACTTAATGATAACCCAATCTGATAGTTTTTAAGAGTCATCACTATTACAATAAATAACAACAATTATAATTCTCTCTTTATTTTAATTTCTACTCTCCAACTGTTTTGTTGCAAAAGAATTATCAGTTTGCATTCGATAAAATAAATCAATTTCATCCGTATTATAAATATCTTTTCAAGTCCATTTTACTTAATTTCTCTTTTATCGATAGTAAACTAGCTTCACATGAGATGAAAACTAATCCAACAATCGTTATGTCACTTATAAAAAAATTAAGTTAAAATAATAATTTTTACAATTATACGCCTATTAATTCATAATTTTTTAATAATAATAAAATTAATTTGGTTCCAATATTATATTATAAAGATATTTTACAGTACAAAATTTTATTTATTTTAGTGTTACGAGACTTGGACTATACCGAACCAAAATTAAAAATGGCCTAACAATGTCTGTTCTGTCAGCTCATAGACAGACAATGCGGGCTGTGGAACGGCCCAAGAACGGTTTAGAACAACCCATATGGACCGAGTTAAACGGGTCATGCAGGGTTGTAATTTTACGAATTGTGCCTAGATCTACCCGACATGATAACCTATTTTGGCCTCATTTTCATCTTTTCATGCCTACTTTTACTTATATAAAACTTTTATTTGTACACTGCATATTTAAGATTTAAAAACACAAGAAGTATTTTACTTAAACTTTAAAAGTACAATAAGTATTGTATTTAATAAATGTTAATTTTTATTTCAAAACTAATCTTAATGGACACTTTCTCTTTTACATTTAATATTTATATTTTTTATTTTACTTAATATTTAATTCAAATTTAATTTGGGATGATCATTCAAGTTATCTTTCTGTGTTATATTCGTCTTGTCATTTAAAAATAAATTCAAATTCAACAATTTAATAATCATGTCAGTAATTAAAAATTTTAATTATTAAACTATTAAATAAGTTGTAATCATGTAATCCGCTTAATAATTTTTTTTTGTATATTTAACATATTTTTTTAATATTTATGATATTACTTACTCAAATGCTAATAAATTTTGTTATAATTTTAACTAAATACCTTTAAAATGTAGCAAATGTAACAAATATTTTTTAAAATGTAAAAAAATAAAATAAATCTATTAAATCATAAATAAATATTATTCAAAAGTTAATTAAGTTATAAATGTGATCCCCAAGTTGGATTGGTTTCCACCTCATGTGAGATTATGAATCATAGGGTAAAAGAGTTTCATAATCAAATAAATAAATAAAAAGTCTAATTTGACATGAAAAGCAAATCTTTATAAGATTAGGAAAGAAAAAGTTTGTATAAATGGTGGATTACTTTATTTTGTAAAATAAAAGTAAAAAAATATAGAGAGAGTAAGTAAAGAGAAAACAAAAAGGTAAGTAGAGAGAAGAAGTTATAGAAACAACAAACAATTGCTTATTCTCTCTTTAACCTTTTTTTTTTTTTTTAATAATTCACTAGGTACCACCTTTTATTTTATTTTTGTTTGTCAAAACATTGTTTTTTAAAGTTGTGAACTTCTAGTACTATCTTGCAGAAGATATTCAATTGTGATATTATTATTTGACATAGTAAAAGTTAATTTTGACTATAGTCCATTGTTTTTCTCATTATGGATCACGAAAAAATCATTATCTCTTTTATGATTGTTTGATTTTTTGGTATTTTATTTTGCACTAATTATTGTGATACATAGTTCCATTTTAATAGCACAAAGTTGGGAAAAAAATTATTTTGCAAATGTGTTTTTAGTGGTTCATTCCTAAGAAATGGTAAAAGAGCTTTGGTTGCTTGGAGTGTAATTTCTTGCATGGATTAAAATAGAAGAGACTTTGGTCTACATGATTAAATTGAAATCCTCAAATTAACTGATTTGAAAGTCCAGAATGTAAAATTTACTTTATTGTAAGGATTTGAACAAATCCATTAAGGTAATGAAGCAACCGAGATGATACACAATGGGCTCAGTTGCGTAGAAAGATCGTTGCTCTTATCAGGCAATGGATTGATTAGAATGTGTACCATCATGTTGAAAAAAAGACTATGATATGTACTCTTTAGAGGAAATTAGAGGGAAACTATGACTAGCCTATAATGAAAAAAAAAAAAAAGAAAAGAAAAAAGAGCTAAGTTAGTAAAGAGGCTTATGATCTTAAAATACAATAAAGGCCACCATATAGCTGAGCACACAATTGAGTATCAAAGCATAGTCAAATTGTTAATTACATAGGAGATTACTCTAGATGATGAGTTATAAGCATTGTTATTACTTATTTCGTTGTCAAATAGTTTTAGAGACATTGGTAGTGTTAGTAAATAACTTGGCGCCGAAATGGAAACTAACATTGAATATGGTAAAAGATAGATTCGAGATTGAAGAAGCTAGAAGGAAAAGTACAAGCATAAGTTTCTTTGAAACAGATGCATTACTATAGAAAAGCAAGAAAGACAGGGGAGAAGCCAAAGCTAAAATTCTCACAACAAGAGTGATACCTACAGAGAATGATCTAAGTTTCAAAGACCATATATTGGGTGCTTTCACTGTAACAAAGCAACGAATATAAAAAGAGAGTATATGATTTGAAAAAGAGAACAAGCAAAGGAAAGAGATGAATTACAAAAAAATTAGAGGAACGCAGTTATAGCAGAAGGCGATATAGGTACTATCTATGATAAAAAATTGATAAATCTTACTTTTTATACTAGTGTTTGGGTGATTGATTTAAGTGCATCCATGATTTTGAACATATGAGATATTTGCTTAGGGACTAGTACTAGATACAAATTATTGCACAAAGATGTCAGTCATGTTTTAGATATTTGCCTCAATTTGATTTATACTGGCAAGCTTGATAATAATAATTTTAGTAATCACTTTGATAAAGAGAAGTGTAAGGTCCCTAGCATTAGCTAAAGAAAAGAAAGAGAACACTCTCTATGTAATGCAAGCGAAGCTTAACAAATAATACGTGAATATAACTTCTTCTAATATTGAGTTTTATCACAAAAGGCTCAACCACATAAGTGAAAAGGGGTTTCAAGTTTTAGCAATAAAGAAACTTTTACCTAAATTGGTAGGTAAGCAGCCTTTCCTATAATTTCTATCTTTTAAAGAAGGCAAATACTAATGATTTGATCTATATTGATATATTAATGACTACTCTAAAAAATTCTAGAGTTTTCTCTTGAAATATAAAGACTAGGTGTTCGAAGTCTTTAAGAACTTTCATGCTAAAATTAAAAGAGAGAGGGAGAGACAGTTGAAATGTGTGAGGCTAAATCATAGTGGTAAGTATAGAGGACCATTTGAGCAGTATTACAAAACCCATGGAATTAGATTTGAGAAGACTATACAAAAAATTCCTCAACAAAACGGTATTGGAGAAAGGAAAAATAGAACAATTGTTAAAAGAGTCAGATGTATGCTCTTTAAGGCCAAGCCACCTAAGTACTTTTAGGGTGAGGCGATGCAGACTGCAAATGATTTGATTAACCTTTGTTCTTAAACTCCATTGGATGGGAACATACCTAATAAAGTTTGAACAGGTAAAGATGTTGACTCCAAACACTTGTGAATATTTAGTTGCAAAGCCTATGTTCATATCCTTAAGGATGAAAGATCAAAGCTTGTAGTTGGAGCTAAAGAGTGTATCTTTTGGGTTGTGGAACAAAGAATTTGAGTACATACTATAGGATCAAGTGGGTAATAAAATCATCAAAATTAGAGATGTTGTATTTTTTGAAAATTAAATAGTTTATGATGTTAAAAAGGATGATAATTTTTAATTTTATCTTGAAGTTCCAATTACTCCTAGTTCAATTCCTCAACTTGCAACTTATGATGACTATGAAAGAGAGTAAGAAGATCAAGATGACATGGTTGATGATCATGTTGAGCAAGCACCTATAAAATCACTTATACTACCAGCTGATCTTTAATTGAAAAGATCCAAGAGAGAGTGACATCTAAGGTACAAGAGGGAATGAACTTATTAAGTCATAGGATTAGGACTACTATTTACGTATATAAGAGAAACACGTGCCTGTTCACATGTTTGAGAAAAGTACACACTATTCATATTTATAGGAGAATCATGCATTATTCACCTATGTATCACTTTTTCTTTAATAAGTTTTATTTTTTCTCTAATACTTTCTCCTCAATAATTTGTCCTCCACACCTACTTGATAGAATAATTTTAAAAGAAATTATAAATTTACTCTTCTATGTCACCATGAAAGAATTCCATCTTTACATCAAGCTATTCAATCTCTAAATTAGTGCATACTGCTAACCTAATAACAAATTAGATAGAAGATATCATCATTACGAGAGAAAATATTTCTTCAAAGTCAACTCATTTTTTTTCACCTAATATATATAGAGAGTAATTAGAGGGGGAAAGGCAAAGAAAACTTTGTATGTAAGCTAAACAAAAGCTTTTATAGCTGGAAACAAGCATCAAGATGGTAGTATAAGAAGTTTAATTTTTTAATGGAGAATTAAGGTTTTAGCAAAACTACATCTGATCGTTGTGTTTTTGTAAAGAGATTTATTGATGATGATTTTAGTATGGATGACATGTTAATCGTTGGTCATGACATTAGTAAATTTGGCAATCTTAAAAGAGAATTTGGCAGGTCTTTTGCTAAGATATCTCGTGATAGAGAAAATGGTAAGCCATGGTTATCTCAAAAAACTTACATTAAAAAAGTTCTTGAAAGATTTAATATGAGTAAGGAAAAATCAATTTGTTTTCCACTTGCAGGTCATTTCAAGCTTACTTTAACACAATGTTTTAAATGCGAGAAAGAGAAAGAAGAGATGAGAAGCACGAATTATGCATTAGTCGTTGGGAATTTGATGTACGCTATGGTTTTTACTAGACAAATGTTTCTCATGCAGTTGGAGTAGTAAGTTAGTTTAGGAAAAAAAAATACTAGGTAGTAATGAAGTGGATTTTCAGATATCTTATCGGCACCTTCAAAACATGTTTATGTTTTGGCGATGTGAAAATTGTGCTATAGGGGTATACTTACTCTAATAAATAGAAGATTTTGATTCTAGAAAATTCATTTTAGGATATTTGATTATGTTTTTGGAGGAAGCAGTTTCATGTTAGTCAAGACTTCATAAATATATTGCTCTTAACACTTGATTTTCGCCCAAGTGTCAACATGCAAATTTATTTACATGTGAGACAAATTTTGATTTATTTGAATTTCTTCGGTCTGATTACTTTCACTATGGATGAATTTTGCTTAATTTGGATTTCTTCCTCAAATTTAGACGCTACAAAAATAAATACAAAATTGATCAAAAGGTGTCGGTTTTTTGGCATTGGCCTTTTGATACCTAAGCCAATAAAAGCATTTAATAATATATAAATTAGGAACTCTCAATTATCCATAAACCAAGAAATATATGAAAATAATATCGGGAAAGAGTATTTTTTTTTTTATAAAGAACTTCAGTCTATATTGAATTCTTATTTTAAGAGCCTAACAACATCGATTTCTCCTCTTTTTCTAAATTAGCCTCTTCTATAATATTTAAGAGTAATTGTTCTACACAATTGTAACTGAAAATAACTCCCCTAATCATGAGTAAAATCAGGTATTATAGTTACTTTCTCAACTATAAATGCCGAGTATATTGCAGTTACTAAAACTTGTAAAGAAACCTTGTGGATGATAAAGTTTTTACAAGAGTTGGGGATGAAACAAGAAAACTATGTTATATATTATGATAATCAAAGTGTCATTAATTTGTTAAAGAACTCAACATTTTATTCAAGGTCCGAGCACATTGATGTTAAATATCATTGGATACTTGACGTCTTAAAGGTAAAACTTATGTAACTTAAGAAGATTCATACAACTAAGAATGGATTTGATATGATGACAAATCTATTGCCCAATGAAAAGCTTGAAACATGCGAGCAGAAAGTAGGCTTGGTGTTAGCTCCCACATGAGGCAGATGGGGATATTTGTTTGGTTGGTTTCCATCTCATACAAGGGCTACGTAATCCAACGTGGATTAGAAACCCTTGATAAAAGAGTTTTCTAATCAAATAAAAAAAAAAGTTAATCCTACATGGAAAAGAAATCTATGTAAGGCTGGAAAAAGAAAAAAGATTTTATAAAAGGTGGCTTTCTGTAGTTTTTAGAATTTAAGAGTAAAAATATAAAAAAAAACACACATAAAAAGTGAGTGAAGACAAAAAAAGTTAAAGAAGAGAAAAAGTTATAGAAGTAACAGACAAGTGATTATCATCTCTTTTAATCTTTTTTTTATAACTCACTAGGTGAAACATTTTTTTTTTTTTTTTTTTTTTTGTTTTGGTGAAGAGTCAATAACATTATTTATTATTGTAATGAGCCTTTAGTTCTATCCTAGATAATATATTCAAATAAAATTATACAATTTGACATAGTAAAAATTAATTTTGAACTACAATCTCATAATTTTTCCAGTTGTGAACTTTTGACGTAAAAATTAATGTATCTTTTATAATTCTTTGATTTTGTAGTGTTTTCTTTTTTGTTAATTATTATAGTTTACAATTCTTTTTCAATTACAAAGAGAAAAAAATAATTATTCCACAAACGTGTTTGAAGTGATTTTTTTTTTCAACACGTATCAAAAACTCTTAATCTATACTCGATATAATTATTAATAATATCATATTTGAATCATCTAATAAATAATTTTATCATTTTATGTTAAATTAAATTTGTTAATTTCATGTCGTGGCCGTGTCAGATTTAATTTTCTCATTTGCTAAAAATTTGGGACTGACATCATTAACAAATCCAGCCGTCCAAAAATTGTAAATGCAAAAGAATAAATAATACATGTTTAATTGATTTTGTTATTTATCTACCTATATTTTATTTTTCATTCTCTTCGAGGTAATAACACTTTTTTCACAAAATATTTCACTCTTCTTAACACAATATATATATATATATATATATTTCGTTTATTAACCAAAAATTTTGAAGGGTTGTAAGATTAACTTAAACATACTTGAACTCACAAATACTATTTTAAATCATTTAAAGACTAATATGATTTACAAAATAAATAAATTATTTTGAAACAGTAAATATCATTACCTTCAATAATTAACATCAATAGAAGTCATAATTAAAATGATTGACAATGAAGAAAACTTGAATTAGTACTACAAATTATTCATATTCAAGATCAAAATCACAAATTTCATGCATGTACTGAAGAGAAAATTCCATGTGCTGCTTGTTTGAAATCTTCACACCACCAACACATAATACAATACAATTCGACATATTCATTAAGTAATCCATCTAAGGCTGAAAAACAAACATAAAATTGCAAGTAGAAACAAACAAATATTATTAATTAACAAACAAAACAAAATTTATCTATAAAAGAAGAGCCACTATCATCTTTATCAAATACATTATGATTTGCATTTGTGTGCCCCATGATCTAGATCTTACTAAAAAATAAAACTATTAAAACAATAAATGAAATCATCAAAGAATTTAAATGACCATTATACATACATACCCATAGTATGCACCCTTGTTGAATTTGCAACAAGGGACAATTTCTTTTATGGTGCTAACGACCAACTTTTCCACGTCCATTGCAACACCAAAATAAAAATACATTGACCACATGCATGTTTACCCAACTTAGATATCACAAGTTTTGCACTACAACCCCTCATCTCATACAATGCCCCGATGTTTTTTTGTCTCACTTTTCCTTCTTTAAAGCACACACACTCCTTCCTCATTATGTCTATCACTCCCTCTACTCTTTCGACTGTAATTAATTCTAACATTAAAATCTGTCTCTTTCACATTCTTCTTATGAAAATAATGAAGGAATATAATGGGAAGCTACCTCTGGAATTACCATAGGTAGAGTGACCTCCAACACTCTTTAAATCGATTTTTAGTTAAACTGGAATAGCAAAAGGAACAAAAAATAAATTAAATTAAATTAATATATAAACACAATTATAACTAAACAATTAAGATAATATTTATGGATAAACAAACAACAAGGCATAATTTAAAGATAACAATTTTTAAGAAAAAAAAATTAATGAAGAATTTAATTAGTAAATTATTGAAGACATTTAAGTTGATATATGACAATTTACAGTTAACATTAAATTATTCAATTAACAGAATTGAAGACATTAAATTCATATATATAATACAATTAAAATAACAATAACTACAAATCAAAGTAATTTAGCACATTTGTAATTTTAAGCAATTTGATATTGGCAATTAGAAAAAAAAAAAATTCAAACTAATTTATGACATATATAACTGAAGACATTAAATAAATGACATAGTCATTTTATGTATAAGAATGGGAATAAAGATCACAAATCAAACATGGGGAATAAATTTAAAAAATGCTAATAGACACTCAGTCAGGTACAAATGTTGGAAGAATAAATGAGTAGAAAAAGAACAAAATCAGTCAACAATGTATCATTTTATTTATTTTTAATTATATATATGTGTGTCTGTGTGTGTGTGATAAAATTCAACATGGTCAAGGAAAACAGTTGATAAATTAACAAATCTAAATATTCTTCTTTTTTTTTTTTAATTTATATATTCCAATGTAGGGAATTGAAGCAAATGTTTTTGAATTTTCCAATATCAGTAACATATTTGTTAAAAAAATACACGTACTAGGAAAAAAGTAATAATGGAAACAATGACATGCCCTTGATATTTTCTTTTGCAAGGCTTTATGCTACAGATTATAAGTAGAAGCTGAACCTTTAAATATTGATTCTGGATCTTCAATTATCATAACACCACAAAACTGCAAATCCATGGCTGCAAAACTTAAGCAACCAAGATCAGAATCAATGCCTTCAGTCAAACATAAAAGGTCAGTCATATCTCATCTTTGTCATGCCTGAATCCCTGCTGATAAACCATCAACATCAAGAATGGCAAAATAATAATATATATAAGATATAATGATGAATGGTTTCATTTCAGTTATCGTGCTCCAAATGTAGTCTTTGGAATACTCTGCATAAACATAGCCCTGGCAGAAGGTTCAGTTGAAAATCGACCCATCACCGCAATAGTAGCTGTACTACTTCCAAACTTCTCAATCCCTCTGGAGATCATACAGGTGTGGCTAGCTTCCACAACTACTATCACATCCTCACCTAAGAGTGAGGAAACAGTCTCAGCAATCTGTCTGGTGAGTCTTTCCTGTACTTGGAGCTTGAAACCATAAAAATGTACTATCGATTGTAAAAGTGATTTTCCAATTGGATTAAATCCCTCAACACTCAAGTATCCAATATGCACGACACCATGAAAGGGAAGTAAGTGATGCTCACATTGAGACCAAAATAATAGGTTAAGCTCAGAATGGATCTGTTTCTTATTGCAGCTGACCTCTCCATTGGATTTAAGAAGATCCATTCTACCAAGAGCAAAGCCATTCAATGTCATCTCTAGATTAGTGTTCTGGAAGTTCATCAACCACTGCACAAATCGACTAGGGGTTTCTAAAAGTTCCTCCCTCAATGGATCTTCGCCAAGAGATCTGATAATCGAAACAACTGCAGCAATCATTCCTTGGTTGGTGGATTCTAGCTTGGAAGAATTTTTAGCACTTGAGGCGGACAGAGATGGGCACCAACATCGTTCAGTACAGTCTTTAATACGAGTTTTATCCACATTTATGCCTCTGAATCTAAGAAGACTCAAAAAATCACTCCAAATATCTGCATTTTTATTTTCGAAAACCCCTGAACCTGAAGAAACCAGTGCCTTTACCCATCCTTGCTGGTTTGGGTCAAGAAAGGCTGACTCCAGATTTGGAAAATGAAGGTGTGAGCATTGGAGTATGACAGCAACACCTGAAGGCTTGATGCCATGGTGCAAAGCGGAACACACTTCATCTGCCAGACGCTGTGGGTCTTGGAGTCGTTTTGCAAAGATATCAGCGACTCTAGAGAGCTTGCTCAATCCCAAAACTCGTTGGCCAGATGGCACATAGCCTACATGACACTTAACCTGGAATGGAAGCAAACAAGACTCGCAGTATGAGAAGAGGTCCAGATCTCGAACAATCACAAGCCCACCTGCTCCTCCTGCATGACCAATTTCATTATCCAAACCTGCTTCAGGGAACAAAGCATCTTGGACAACGTCTTTTACTTTTTGTGTGTAACCTGAAAAAGGTAACAAAAATGCCATGATAACAAGAAGCAACAGCAATATACATATATAGCAAGCAAGAGAGAAAACAGTAGGGAAGAAATGATCATAAAGTTATTAGTATCACATATTACAATAAAAAGAATGTAGCTTATATCATTAAATTCAGTGAAGAAAGGTTTTCAACCCATTCAACGATGACTAATTTTTCATTATTACCAAGTTATACAAAGATTCCAAAATGGCCAACATGATGCTTGAAAATATTTATAGAGCATCCTTCCCTAACTTTTATAAACTGTTAAATCAGCAGGTATACGTTACCAAGATCATTCTAATTACCTAACAAAATTTGTTGTGTAGATGAAGTTTTTAGCTAAATATGGGCTATGGGACACAATTGTAGAATTACATGGCCTTAAATATTAACATACACGCATAAACTAGCCTAGACATTAATCAACAACATCAAGTTTCAGTCACTTCAGTCAACATTAGACACTCACCTAGATTAATACAATGATTAACAACTAGTTCAAGTTTTAAGATACAAGTGTCTTCATCACAGTGGATTAGACCACGGAAGCCGGGAAGGGGGTGGGAGATGGTGGTTGCAAGTGAAGAGTAAAAAAAGATCATCTATATGATATCAAACTCCTCCCTAGTCTTTCTCTCTTTGAGACTACAAACTTCTTGAAAGGAACTCTGGTTTACTTGGCAAGACAAGACCAGACATAGATATCAGAAAATTCCTACATGAATTTAGCAAGTCCTGTTTAGATGATCCAAATGCCCCTGCAATATACAGGTGAAACACTTGCAATTATGAGACAGAAAGCAAGAACATTATTGTCCAACATCCTAATTGAACAAAACAAAACAAAACAAAGTATGCATTGACAAAAGGCGAGTACATAACAACCTGATTCATGCCTCTATTAGTAGAGGACTCGAAAGTAACCATGAAATTAGCATAACGCAACCATAACAATTTGACAATTTTATAGGACTTCCTTCCATTCATTAACATATGCAAAAGGTTAAAATCATTTGATACTTCACATAAGAAGTTGACTTGCAATGATGGGTAAATAACAGCCCAACAGCTAAACAAAGTTCAATAAAACAAAAAAACGATCACTACTATACAAATCTAAGTAAAACCTTGAAAGAAAAAAAAAATGAAATTAGTGGGTTGAGGTAATAGGCACCTTTTGTTCCTTCACGAAGAGCTTTAGCAACGCGAAAAGGGGTCTTCTTGATACCTTCTCTATTGACATCTTCACCCAGCCCCTGCAAGAGAACTTTGACAGCATCTTCAATAGCAAGAGTCTCTGGTTGTCGCTCAAAACCAAGCTCAACGCAACTCAATCTTACTCCATTTTCAAGTTCCACATTGAAATGCCCCTCGTCCAAAGCGCCCATTGACAGAAAGACAGATAGAGACACCACCGACCCAGATCACAAGTCAAGACAAACCAAACCAATCAAAAACTAGCCTAGCAAGTTACAAAATCTTTCTTCGAAAGATATGATCCGGAGCACAAAAATAAAAATCGGAATGAATCAATAAGAATATAGAAAAACAAATTCGAGGTGTACCCGGATACCGAAAAAGCGGGGCAAACTTACAACCAATCAATGGGAAAGGTTAAAAGATGAGAAAAAGAAAAAAGATAAATATATACGAATTCAAAACCCAGAAGAAGAAGAAGAAGAAGAAGAGCAAATAACAGCAGAAAGAAAACAGAAAAAGAGAGGCTATGAGATGGGAAGAAAAGAGAAACGTAGGGTTGCCTTTGATTTTTGGAATGTGTGGATACTGGATCCTGGATCCTAGTTATTAAGTTGTTGATTTATTTATTTATAATATTTAAATATTTGATAGTTGGAATTGTAAGGTGGGACCCATCCCCACATGAGTTCAATTCAAATGAAGGGGGTAGTATACTATAATACTCTTCTCTCTCTCTCTACGGGTTCAGACTTCAGATCAGGAACGCAAGATCTGTGTGTTCCCCACTATTTGTTTTACTTTTTCGAAAATCGTCAGTCTTCGCTCTTTTCCCTTCTGCAATGTTTTTGTAATTAAATTGTAGTGCGATAATACAAGGCGGTTTTAGTTTTGTTTGTTTGTTTGTTTGTTTGTTGGGTAGGTGGCTTCGTCCGAATTGGCTTCACTCCTGCAATACAAATACAATTCAATCTCCCATCCTATCCTATTCTCTTCCATATACAAATAAAATTATATTATATTGAAAATCACCAAAAATATGGGACCCAAATAAAATAAAATAAATAAAAATGGTTGGTGGTAGAGGAAGAAGTGGTACATGTTACCAACCCACCTCACCTCCATTTAGACGATAAGATTTGTAATTTAGTGAATCGTTTCTCTGGCTTGTAGCTAACGTATATGACAGTTTCCCTTTCTACACTTTTTGACCATTCTTTTTAAGTTTTTATTTTTCCATCACCAACTCTGTGATCCTTTTACCCTTTTCAGTAACTTACGTTGTGTATAACAACTAACTATTTACATATAAACAACATATAAGTTTCAATCATTTGAATCTGTACAAATAGACAACATAGGTTTCAATCAATTGACTATGCACAAATGAAAGCTAGCCCCTATCATTTCTTTATTATCATAGGGGTCTAACCTCATATGAGTTTAGTAAAGCTGTCTTTACTGAAATTCTATTAAGTTAGCTTATCTCGAAATCAAAAAGTGTTTTAACTCTTATTTGAAGCACAATTATGATTCTTGTCTTGTGGACTATTCGAGGTGAAATATTTTTGCTGACAAAAAATTTTACTAGGCTGTCCGTAAAATCATGGGCCAATTATAGTCCTCTTTTCATCCATGTGTACTCATTTCATCCCATAGATGTTCTCGAGTGTGTGCAAAATCCGTTCTCCTTGAGGATAAATTCTTATTTATAGGCACTCCTTTCATCCCCTTGGATGTCTTCGGATGTGTGTAAAGTTGGTCTTCTCGTAATTTTCTAATTCATGGGTATTGTTTTCATCCCATGGATGTCTTTGGATGTGAAAACTCATTCTTCTAAAAATTAAGTTCCCACTTATGGGTGCTCTTTTTATTCTCATGAATGTTCACAGATGTGAAAACTCGATCTTTCGGTCTTCTAGAAATTAAGTTTCCACTTATGAATATTCTTTTCATTTTCATAGATGTCCTCGGGTGTGAAAACTCGATCTTCTAGAAATTTTCTTATCCACAAGTACTCATTTCATCCCATGGGTGAAAACATGGTCTTCTAAAAATTTTCTCATCCATAGGTACCTTTTTTCATCCCTATGGATGTCCTCAAATATGAAAACCCGATTTTCTAAGAATTAAGTTCCCACCCACCAATACTCTTTTCGTTCCTATAGGTGTTTTCGGGTGTGAAAACTCGGTCGAAATTCACATGCATATGCATAGGCTTGAATGATGAAATCTTGAGTGTGCTTTCTTCTTGACAACATGACTTTGATCATAACAATCCAACATACTTTGGAGGCTTTAATGATAATTTGAGTGCTCTCTTCATTGTTGACTTTTTGAGAGCATAACTTAATTCTTCATAGTTGACTTTTTGTTTTATCCCCGTATACAGCGCTCCTAGCTATTGGTACCTAATTTTTATTTAAGTATCAATACACTATTTATTTACAAATGACCACCAACTATTGATACCTAATTTTTATTTGTCTAGCTAACAATGCATGATTTATTTTGCAGCCCTCAACGTAAAAGCTATGTTCGATCAGCTTACTTAAAAAATAGAATAACCTGTAAAATAGAACATAATGAAGATGTCTGACTTTCCGACTAAAATCAAAATAGAACAGAATGAAGATGTTGACTTTTAGACTAAAATTTTTCGATACTTGAATTAAATTAGACTTGCCAAAAAATTAAGGAAAAGGACCGTCGACTATAATCAAATGAGTAAGAAAAAGTGTTTAATGTTTTTAGGAGTAATTTCAGTCTGGCAGTATAACAATTGTGGGGACTTGAATTAAGGATCCCTTTTTTTTTCTTTGTTTTGACCATTATTTATGCCCTCCGATCATTTCTTTTTTGCCATAGGCCATGGGAATCTGATCTCGTATAGGTTTAGTGAGGTTGGCTTTCAATAAGAAATTATAGAGTAATTTATTTAGAATTCAACAAAGTTAAGCTTGTCTCTTTATTAAGAAATCAAAAGTATAGTCAATCAAGGACGCTTATTTGAAGCACAAATATGTATTCTTGTCTTGTGGACGACTTGAGGCGGAATGCTTTTGCCAACATAAAATTTGACTGGGTTGTCGGTAAAATTATGGGCCAATAGTTTTATTATTAAAAGTAAAGATAATTAAAAAAATATTAAATAATTAAAATTAAAATTAAAATTTATATATTTTATTATTACAGTTAAAATTAATTGGTAAATTTTTACAGATATATTTTTTTAATTATAAGTAAAATTTTATTGTTATAGGTAAAATTTTATTATTATAAGTAATAAAATGTATAGCTATTAAATTTTAATTAATGAATATTTTTTTTATAATAAAATTTACAAATGTCTAAATTTGATTATTGAATGATTTATTAATTATTTAATGTCTAAAAACAATTGATTATATTTATTTATTTTTATGAGAAAAGATAAATATGAAATTGTGTTAAATTTTATTCCTTCATGAAAGGGTAAAAAAAATAATTAGACTAAATTATGTTAAGTCAACTAATGATGTCAAGAGGCGGTAGAGGTAACAAATTATTATTATTATTATTTTTTAATTTTGACTATTTAAGTGATAAAAATTAAAATCTTGGAAAGCCATATAATCAAACTCCGTTTATTTATATATATATAAAAAAGAATAATAGAGAAGATGTTAAATTTTAACAAGATAATGAATAAAGATTGTTTATTTAATTGTTTATAACATATAAGTTGTTAACAATTAAATAAACCAACTAAAATAAAATAGTCAAAACTTAGTTAATCTAAACACTCAAGAGGAATGGTAATTAATATAGTAAGTATTAAAGGGTGAGAAAGTCCCCGGGGTGATTGGACGGGCGGCTGCTGTAGCTCCAATTCTAAGCAAAGCAACTAAAGTTTTTTTCACCAACCAAAGATGCGAGACAGACCGGGATTCCCATTCCTATACAAGACTCTTGACATGGGGGGTTGCAATTACCAACTTTTTATTTTTATTTATTATTATTATAATTATTTTCAACAACTGATGATGGGTCAATTCAATTCACTCAAATGAAATCATGTTCGGTTGACAGTCATACATCCACAAAGGCATAAACAAGTAGTCAAAATGGGGGTTGGTTAGTTGAACCTCCCACTCAGAAATCGCATACTCATAATCAAGTATTTTAAAATTATTATGTTTAACTTATGCTTTAAGATACATGTTTAAATGATTTTAATAATAATTTTTTTTTTTAAAAAAAATAAAATAATAATAATAATAAAATAAAATATGTATTTTTTTTTAATCCAAAACTCACGAATTAAGTTAACAAATAGAGATATACGATCAAACTTTACCCGCTATTGTATATACAAGTAGCCCATAGAGTCATAGTCTTGCCCAAATAAGATTTTGGGCTTTTCATTGTAAACAAACCCTAGTGGCAACAGAAATCAGAAAAAGAAGTAAGCATTAATCGCGCCATTGATGGAGCCTTCAAGTAGAAGCAGATGCCCCTGGACATCAGCATCATGTTCGCTTCATCATCATCATCATCATCAT
>JAXCLQ010000001.1:14371102-14401718 GCA_035584115.1 Cedrela odorata | reverse complement strand
TTGCCGACAAAAATGGCCCCATATACTCACTAAATCTTGGCAAACATCCAACATTAATCGTGAGCAGTTGGGAAATTGTGAAGGAGTGTTTCACAACCAATGACAGAGTCTTGGCCACGCGGCCAAATATAGCAACAGGAAGGTATTTGGGCTATAACAACGCGATTTTTGCACTTGCTCCGTATGGAAAATACTGGCGGGATATTCGCAAAATAGCCACCACCGATCTGCTCTCAAGTCACAGGCTTGAAATGCTTAAGCATGTTCGCTACTCAGAAATTGGCACTTTCATCAAAGATTTGAGCTTACTTTGTGCTGAAAACTCATACAATTCTACTAAGGTTACTATAAGTAAGTTAATTGAGCAGTTAACTTTCAATATAAACCTTAAACTAATAGCTGGAAAGCGGTTTTCAGCTAGAGAATACGGCGAACCAGGCAGTCAGGGTTGGCGTATTAAGAAAGCCGTAAAAAAAGCTACGTATCTATCCGGGGTGTTTGTGATGGGAGATGCCGTACCGTGGCTTGAGTGGATTGATTTTCAAGGGCATGTTGCCTCAATGAAGAGGACTGCCCAGGAAATTGACTGCATTATTGGAAGTTGGCTTGAAGAACATCTTCAGAGAAAATTGCTGAGCGAGAGTGACGGTGAACGTGACTTCATGGACGTCTTGCTATCAAAACTCGAAGACGATGATGTAATTTCTGGCCACACACGTGATACTGTCGTCAAAGCAAATGCTTTTGTAAGTTCAATTATTTGATAACTGGTCTAACTAAACAATTATGACGAAAAACTCATACAAGTAAAATTTATTTTGCAGATTCTAATCTTTACAGGCGCTGAAAGCACTTATATCGCAATAACTTGGATACTCTCCCTGTTACTGAACCACCCGAAAGAGTTGAATAAGGCACAGGAAGAATTGGACATTATTGTTGGAAGAGATAGATGGGTAGAGGAATCAGATATCAAGAATCTGAAATACTGTCAAGCAATTGTCAAGGAAACTTTGCGATTATACCCACCAGGTCCTGTAACAGGACCGCGAGAGGCAATGGAAGATTGCCAAATTGCAGACTATTATGTCCCGAAAGGAACACGTTTGATCGTTAACATATGGAAGCTGCACAGAGACCCTCGTATGTGGAAAAATCCATGCGAGTTTCAGCCAGAAAGGTTTCTGACGACCCATGCTGATGTTAACGGCAACGGACAGAACTTTGAGTACATTCCATTCAGCACTGGAAGAAGATCATGCCCTGGAATGACTTCTGGCTTAAAAATCGTTCATTTAACGGTTGCTCGGATTCTTCAGGGATTCGATTTGGCAACTGTGGGGAATGTGCCGGTTGATATGCAGGAAGGTCTCGGCATTGCTTTGCCCAAATTGAACCCTCTTGATGTTGTCATCACACCACGCCTATCTAATGATTTATATCAACTCCTTTGAAGATTTAAATGTTATATGGATGAAAATCTAGCTCCATGTTTCCAAAATAAGGTCAAATTAATTGTCGAGTACCAGACTATAAATGAGTTTCTAGTAATGACTCTGGATCTGTTATTGTAATAATAATAGTAAGAAAAATCTTTTTATGAAATGTATTTCGTTTGAACAAAATGATAATATTCAAAAAGCTTATAAAACTTTTATTCTAATATAACTTTAATTTAATATATATATATATATATAAAATTGGAGTTTTTAAATGATTTAAATTTCATATCACATGTACATTATATATTATGTATTATTCACATACATTGAATTTAATGTTGATACTATTAAAAGTATTGGAGATATGCCATAAAACTAATCATGTCATACGGTTTAGGAATATCATTCTATGTATATATATATATATATATTTCTGTAATTAATTATAAATTAGTTTATAATTAATAAAATGACGTTTATATTATTTTGCTTGTCTAGTTGCGAATTTATATTGAAAATATATAATGCAGAATGAGATCCTGTAATGTATTATGATGTCAGGATTCTATTGGCAAAGAGTTATAGATATGAGTACAGAGTTTTTGATTTAAATACATTCGAATTAGTTTCCAATTGAGATAATATCATATAGAAGTATGACATTGCATGACTGGTATGTTTGATGCTACTAAGGATTAGTATTTGATGCTAGCAGTTGGATGACGAGTCTCATATCACAAGAGCATAAACATGGGTAATGCGTTTGAGAACGTGTTACTAAATGTGACCAAACGTGACAAATAACATGGGTGATTATCCACAGTCAATGATACATCATACAGTCGTACTAGTATACCACTAGTCTTTTAATCTGAGGTGTCATGACTGTCCTCCGCATTAAGGTACATCGTTCACTTGTGTATATAGTATCAAGTTAGCCACGCCTGGTGAAAGAAGCTTGTTGATAATGTACTTAAATGTATGAGGACAGGTGATAACTAAGATAGAATCTACTGGCTCAAATGTTGGAGCTTGAAACCCTAAATAGAACTGTCATATGAGGGAATAAAATCTTTGATTAATACATATATATCCAAAAAGGTGTTTCGTGGATTTATGAATTTTGTATATGATTAAGGTTTTGTTCCTATGATTGAGTTAAGAGTTTGACAATACAATGACTTATACTCGATTGAGAGTCGACAACAGATGAACTTTACTACATGCACGTACGACTATATGAGTTTATTCATTATTTATTCACCTGTGTTTGGGGGTCATGACATCTTGCTAGAGGTCACTTATGATCGTTAGGAACTTTGGTTATAAAGAAATACGAAAGAGTTCGTATTCACCCATGTCCAAATCACAATGAATCTAGGGGTCACACACATTAGTCGATTACTTGATAATAATGATAATTGCTATTACACAACAATTATTAATTAGTTAATGATATTGAATTGATACTTTGATCATACAACAATTTAATTTTTTATTGTAAAAAATATATTTCTTGTCTAGGATGCGCTAGTACTTGTATGCGTGAGAGATGTTTCGATTAATTATGAGATAACATAAATATGATTTACAGATATTATTATATTGATATATATATATATATTACTTTAATAATGATTAAAGTAATAATAAAATAATAAATATCTATTATATTAATGTAATAATAAATATCTATTATATTAATGTAATAATAAATATCTTCTGTATTGATTAAAGTAATAATAAAATAATAAATATCTATTATATTAATGTAATAATAAATATCTTCTGTATTGATTATATATATTAAAGTAATATATATATATATATATATATCGATTTCTCTCTCTTATTAAAACATGACCTTTTACATTTATTTGATAAATTGAAAGAAGCGAAATGAATTGTCTATAGGAGAGTGATCAAATTTGATTTGAGAAATGCAAATAACTCATGAATGCATTTAATTTATTTGATGAATTGGAAGCCAAGTGCCATTAACGTTGGTAGGGATCAAATTTGATTTAAGAAATGCAAATGACTCATGAATGCTTTTTAATTTTGTTAGGAATAGTTCGAAACGTATAAAGACCATGAGGATAAAAGGCATAAGATGGCTTTACAGGCAAAGACAGATGGTGTTTCGAGTCCGACCACTACCTGGGGAAAGCCATTGAACTGATAGAAGCCAAGACCTCACAGAGATAACTAGGAGGCTCAAATCGAATCTTATCCTAAAGATGCACCATCAAAGTCTCGGCTATAGCTCACAAATGCCTCGACCTTGGCTTATAAGATCTCAGACATACGACTCACAAGGGCTTCGGTCACAGCTCACAAGGCCTTGGTCTCATCAAATGAAGGTCTCGGGTATGCGACATCTGGACTTATCATGAGGGGATAACGATCCCCCAAGTAGGGATTGCTGAGACCTCGTTGCAATTGCATGTTAGTGAAGGATTCATCTCTTTCCCATATGTTCTCAAATTCTTCTAAAACAAGAATTCTTGCCAAATTAGGGTTCTCACATAATAAGAATCTTAAGGATACAATCCTATCAAAAATTGATGCTTAACTTATAGAATTTCCGTGATTCTCTCACAGTGAGATTTTAGTTGCCAGATTTCATTATATTATACCATATTAAAAAGATGATAACACATATAAAAAGGGATGAATGACAACTAGGTAAAATGAGGAAACTCTGTTTGAAAAAGTTTATATGGTAGAATATGATGAAATCTGCCAACTAGAATCCCATTATGATAGAATATAGGAGATTCCATAAGCTAAGCATCATACTTAGTGACCATCGATGAACTGATCGGAGGGTTTTCGTCGGACAACTGACTTTTTACCCCCATAGCTATTGATTGTGGTTACAGGTCGAGAAAAAGAAGAAAAAAATTATTGCTGGTGCACAGAATTCATAAAAAATATTTTTGCTGCATCAACATCTGGCTCTGTCTGTGGGAAGACAAGCAAAAAGCTAGAAATCACTGTAAGAGGAAGAAGCATGGCCATTTCACGAACGTATGCAATCATAAATAAGGCAGTGACAAGAGGAATTCCTCAAGATAATGCCCCTAAGGAAAATACGGTTGTTAATTAAGATCTCAGTGATCAACCGCCACTGGTAGCTCTTATGAATCATGACTCTAAGGCTTCATTGCCACATTAATGACTCCTCTCTTGTCAGGAGATAATAGAAGCCACCTGGTTGGCCAGGCAATTAACTGAAAATGAGAAATAACAAGCGGAGAAGGACAAACAAATTCAAACTCTAAAAGAGGAGATAGCAAGGATGAATAAGATATTCCAAGCCAGACCCCCTGCAATGGATACATCTAGACTGGTAAAAACAGTGGAGAGTAATGTGTCGGGTACCTTAAGCGCTATTAATCAAGGAACTAGGAGAAAAAGGCATACTGCCTCGGAGAGAGGTAAAGGAAAAATTTTCAGCTATCCTCCCAAAGAACCACGAGGTGATAATGATGCCTCTAAGCTCTATGACGATTTAGCACCGGTATTTAAAAATTCCCTCGATAATTCAGTGGCGATTTGCAAGAGAGGATCGGGCAATGGCCCAGGTCAGGAGGACATAAGGACTTTCCTTGATCAAAAATGACAAAAAAAAAGAAAGGCTTGGTACAGAATCCATCTAGACGAAGGAGGTCCAAAGAAGATAGTGGTAAGATCGATAGTCTTGAAGCCAGAGTTCAGAAACTGGTCAATGAGCTAGATGACCAGAAGCAAAGGGAAAGGTAAAAAGGAAACAAATTTGCATTCAAAACGGGGTCTTATTCCAAGTCCTCTTTTTCCCAAAAAATATTGGATCTCATCACCCCTAAAAAATTTAAGATGCCACAGATAAACCCCTTCACGGAGAAGACCAACCCCTCTCTACATATAGATCTGTTTTGGGAGATGATACTAATCCAAGTGTTAGGTAAATCCCAAATGTGTTGTTTATTTCCCCTAACCCTTTAGGGATAAACAAGAATGTGATTTACCAGCCTGACCCCCAGTAGCATCGATAGTTTCGGACAACTGTATGAAACATTTGTGAATGAGTTTATAGGGGTTATGGTTAATCTTAGGACACAAAATTTTTACTGCTCATGAAGCAAGGAGATGGGGAGAGCCTCGGAAGTTTTGTCAAAAGATACCATGACTAGGTTATGAAGCTGGGAGCTTATCATTATTAATTGGCATTAGAGGGTCTCAGGAAGGGCTTGCGAGTGGACCATGGATGGTATGTAGTACGAAAGCCATCAGTCACCACTTATGAAGCAGCTCGACGAAAATTGTTGAATGAGATCGATATTGAAGACCAGATTGCCCTCAAAATGAGAGAAGAAAAGGCTTTGCCACCACCATTTCTCGGTAGGGTATCAAATCCAAAGGCCGATTTGAAAAGAAGAAGCGTTAAGGGGAGAAGTTTCTGTGATCTCGACAGAAAAAGCAGACAAGATCAAGGTTGGGATGAGAGACTGAGAAGAAGAGATGAATTTTTCCAGAGACACTCCCTTTCAAAAGATAACAATAAGAGAGTGGTCCATGTTCAGAGAGATCAGGCTTTTACTCCACCAAAGGCCTCACTCTTGTAGGTTTGGCAAGAAATTAAAAAACGATGAACTATACTAGTAGAACCCCTCTTGCTAAAGGCTAAACTAATGAGAGAAGCCAAGAATAAGTTTTGCGAGTTTCACCAAAACGCCGGGCACTTGACAGACTAATGTTTTGATCTCAGAAGCCAAATAGAAATACTGATTCAAAACAATTATCTACAGGACTTGGTAGCTAGAGAGGAAGATAGAGCTAGAGTCTCGAATCAGGAGATCGAGCATGGACAAAAACTATAAGAAATGACTATAGTGATCTTAGGAGGGGCAACATTGGCCAGAAAGTTTAACAGATTGAGGAAGAATTATTTTAAGTACTTCATACCCTATGTTTCCTCGAATATTCATGTCATAATTGTTCGAGCTGAGAAGAAACAAAAACTCACCTTGGTACCTATTATGTTCATGGATGAGGATGAAATGGGAGTTCATTATCCTCATGATGATGCGTTAGTAGTAACCTTGATAGCAGAAACGGCTCAAGTCAGCTGAATTTAGGTGGATACAAAAAGTTCGGCCAATATCATCTTCAAGAAAACTTTAGATTCCTTGAAAATTGAAGATTAAAACTTAAACTTGCCGAGACCGCCCTACATAGTTTTGGTGAATCGTGTGTTTACCTTTGGGAATAATGCAACTACCCATTACTATTGGAGAGAGACCTTGCCAGAAGACTACAATGGTTGAATTTCAGGTGGTCGACCTTAAAATGCCTTACACCATGATCATAGGGAGACCTTTCATCAGAACGACAAGGGTAGTAGAAAGTATACATTATTTGAAGCTAAAATTCTAAGTAGGAGAGGGAATTGGAATTGTCAAAGAAAACCAAAAGGAAGCTCGGTCGTGCTTTATAGTTTCATTTAAAAGCTTATATGCCTATTGAAATGCCCATGGAGAGAAGTCCTAAAAGTGAATGAAGGTAGTTTGCAAGATAAGTTGATTGAGAGGAGACTTGAACATGGTGACAAACTGTCAACCTTAGAGCCAGCGAAAGAACTCGAATGTGTCTTTTTAAATCATAAGTTGCCTTAGAGAACGTTAAGATTGGCACTCAACTCCCAGAATGATTGAAATCCGAACTTAAGGACATTATGAAGAAATACGTAGATGTATTTGCATGGTCTCATGAAGACATGTCGGATATTGACCTTTGAATAATCTCTCACCAACTCATCATCGATCCCTAACACAGGCCTGTGAAGTAGAAAAAAAAATTGTTCAATAAAGAAAGAAGAAAAGCACTACATGATGAAGTCGATAGGTTGATGAATGCAAAATTCATCAAGGAGTTGCACCACCTGGAGTGGGTATTAAACGTAATGATGGTTAAGAAAGCTAATGAAAAGTAGAGAATGTGCGTGAACTTTTCAGATTTGAATAAAGCTTGTCTTAAGGATAGTTTTCCCCTCCCTCAAATAAATCAGCTGGTAAATTCAATAGCCGGCCATGAATTGTTAAGCTTCATAGAATCGTTCTCGAAATATAATCAGATCAAGATGCACGAGTCGGACCAAAAGAAAACAACCTTTATTACCGACCAAGGATTATGTTGTTACATAGTGATGCCCTTTGGGTTGAAAAACACTGGAGCTACCTTCCAAAGGTTAGTCAATCAAGTCTTGAAACCACTAATAGGCTAGACTATGGAGGTATATGTAGACAATATGATTATCAAGTCCTAGAAGGCTCGAGACCACCACAAGAATTTGGAAGAGACCTTCTTCTACTTAAGCAAGTACAAAATGAAATTGAATCATGAGAAGTGTGCATTTGGAGTTCAAGCAGGGAAGTTCCTTGGATATATGGTCAGTGTGTAAGGGATCGAAGTTAATCCATAAAAGATCAAGGCAATACTGGAGTTGAAGTCTCTATCCAACATCAATGAGCTCCAGAGTTTAACAGGACGACTAGTAGTGCTGAGCAGATTTTTATCCAAAGCCACTAACAAGTATTTTCCTTTCTTTCAAACCATGAAGAAAGGGAAGAAGATTGAATGGACAGAGGAATGTGAGCGCAGCTTTTGGGAACTAAAATAATATCTTGTGTCTCTACCTCATCTGACGAGACCAAAGACCAAGGATACGCTATACGTATATCTTGTCATGAGTGACCATTCAGTAAGCTCAATCTTGGTAAAGGAAAACATCGAAAAGATTCATCACCCCATCTATTACACTAGAAAGGCATTGCTGGATACCAAGACGAGATACTCACGTATAGAGAAGCTAGCACTGGCATTAGTAGTTGCAGCCCGAAAACTTAGGCCTTATTTCCAAGCATATTAAATTGTTGTGCTAACAAATCAACTGTTAAGATAGATTTTGCATCAGCCAAATCTCTCAGGCCAGCTGATCAAGTGATCAGTTGAACTCAGCGAGTACGACATCACTTACAAGCCTAGAAAGGTAATAAAGGGTCAAGCATTAGCAGATTTTGTTGCTGAAAGATCAGTGTTTGAACACCTACTCGACTGCCAGATCACGAAATAACATTTAGACTAAAGAGAACTGGTTACCCCAAACCAAGAAATGATGATCTGGAGCCTCTAACGCTTAGGGAGGAGGAACCGGTGTAGTCCTCACAAGTCCAAAAAGAATTGAGGTAATGTATTCCTTGTAGTTTGATTTTAAAGATACAAATAACAAGGCAGAGTACAAAGCATTGATTGCAGGAATCAAATTAGCTCTAGCTCTGGGAATCACAAGTCTCGACATCCATTGTAATTCTCAATTAATGGCCAGCCAACTAGACGGCCAGTTCCAAGCACACGAATATAACATGCAGGCATACTTGGAAAAAGCCAAGTAAGTGCTAAGCGTATTGAAGACTATTAAAATAAAACAAATTCTGAGAGCTGTGAACTCAAAGATAGACATTCTAGCAAAATTGGCCTCCACTTTTAAAGGAAGTATTCCCGCCTCGGTTCTAATAGAGGTACTAGAACATAAAAATACAAAAAACAAAGACCCTCCGTTGTACGAATCTCATGTGGGTCCACATTATTACTAGATCAATGAGATAAGGTCTTACATTCAGGACGATAAAATCTCGGAGAATAAAAAACAGGTGAGAAAGGTCAAGAATAGGTCAGCAAGATATACCATAATTGATAGAGAGTTGTACAAGCGGGGATACAATATTTCCTACTTAAAATACCTGAGACCTGAGGAAGCTACTCGAATTCTATATGAAATCCATTGAGGAATATGTGGTGGACATGAAGAAGCTTGAGCAATGACCCATAGAATACTGAGACAGGGGTATTACTAACCAACGCTTTCTTGCGATGCAGGACAAATAATTAAACTTGTTATAAGTGTCAAGTGCATGACTACATTCCGAGATAACCTCTGGAGAAGTTGACTTCTATGACAAGCTCTTGGCCATTCTCCCAGTGAGGGCTTGATCTCATTGGACCTTTACCACAAGCTCGTGCAAGTACTAAATACGTTGTGGTTGCCATCGACTACTTCACAAAGTTGGTAGAAGCCGAACCTCTGGCTTCTATCACAGAGAAAAGGGTCACGGAGTTCGTTAAGAATAACATCATTTATAGGTTTAGAATAATCCAAGTGCTGATCACAGATAATGGGAAGCAATTTGACAATGCAAATTTTAGAAAGTTCTGCTCATATTTGTAATTGACCTCAGATTCGCAACTCCAATTCATTCCAAGGCTAACGGACAAGTGGAGGCAGCTAATAAGGTCATCAAAAAGGCACTCAAAAAGAAGCTCAAGAAGCACAAAGTCGCATGGATTGATAAACTTCCCGATGTCCTTTGGGGGTACTGAGTAACACCCAAGGTCGCCACAGGAGAGACTCCCTATAACCTAGCTTTCGGATGCGAGACGATGGTTCCGACAGAGGTCAACATACCAACTTTTTAGGTAAACAATTATAACAAGGAATCTAATGATGAGAGCTTGCGTTTAGAGTTGGATCTGTTTTAGAAAAAAAGGGAAATAGCAGTAATATAGACCGCTGCTCATCAATAGAGGGTAACAAGGTATTAAAACTAGAAAGTTCGGCATCGTTTTTTTCGGGCAAGAAACTGGGTCCTAAGACAAGTAACCCTGAATACCAGGGTTCCAAGAGAGGGAGTTCTAGGTGCCAACTGTGAAAGACCTTACAAAGTTATTCAAGTCCTTAGACCCGGAGTTTATAAGCTAGAATCCCTAAATGAAAACTGAGTCCGAAAGCCTTGGAACGCCGAACGCTTGAAGTTGTATTACCTTTAGAAGAATCAGAAATTATTGTTGTAAATTCCTTTAGAAGTCAATAAAATTGTTTTCTAGTTTTTCACTTCTAAAGTCAATTAACAAATAAAGCAAAAGCTCACAATCTCATTAAATGTCTCGGGGTAATCTCCTCCCGAAACCTAAACATAGGTGACATGGTTCCTAGACGTTTAGCTTTCCACTTTTCCTGAGGTAATATTATTCTCAGCTCAAGTAAGCCCTGAGCACGGTCTTAGAGAGCATAAGCAGGAGAGATTCTCGAATGATTTCATCAAAGTCTAGGTGTAATCTCCTCTAGAAGCTTAGATATGGGTGACACAGTTCCCAGGCAT
This sequence comes from Cedrela odorata, assembly GCA_035584115.1. Classification (NCBI taxonomy): domain Eukaryota; kingdom Viridiplantae; phylum Streptophyta; class Magnoliopsida; order Sapindales; family Meliaceae; genus Cedrela; species Cedrela odorata. Next base: position 14,391,076 of record JAXCLQ010000001.1, on the reverse strand, counting down.
TTAGCTTTCCACTTTTTCCAAAGTAATATTATCCTCAGCTCAAGTAAGCCTCAAGCACAGTCTTGGAAAGCATGGGCAGGAGAGGGTCTCGGATGTTCTCATCAAACGTCTTGGGATAATCTCCTCTTAAAGGCCATATATGAGTGATACGGTTCCCAGGGTTCAATTTTTCACTTTTCCCGAGGTAATACTATTCTCAGCTCAAGTAAACTTAGAGTGCAATCTCGGAGAACATGAGCAGAAAAGGTTCTCATATGATCTCATCAAACGTCTCAGGGTAATCTCCTCTTGAAGCCCAGATATGGGTGACATGGTTCCCACAGCTTTCTACTTTTCTTGAGGTAATACTATCCTCAGCTCAAGTAATCCCCGAGCATAATCTCAAAGAGCATGGGCAATAGAGGTTGTTAGATGATCTCATCAAACGTCTCAAAGTAATCACCTCCTGAAGCCCAGATATGGGTAACACGATTCCTAGATGTTAGCCTATTATTTGCTCATAGGCATTACAATTCTCAACCCAAATAGGCCACTAAAACGGGCTCAGGAAGGGATTCATCAAAGAAGTTGTCTAGCGACTAATGCAAAGTATGATGACGAAGTCTGGGATACAAGAAGAGCTGATAAAGTGAACAATTTAAGATATTATTATGCCAAGTTAAGGTTAGCTGATAATCTGAATTCATAAGATATTCTATGGAGACACTCAGTTAAACTAAAAGGGAGCAGTCAAAAGAGAGAAGAAGATCAGAAGAGTTAAAAAGAAATTTCATTAATTGAAGTATTACAATTATAAAAAAAATCTAATAAGAAAAAGTTTAAACTATTTTAACAATTGGCTGAGGGGTATCTAGAGGGGTCGCCGAGTTGGCTAAAGAAGTCGCCAGGCCTGTAGAAGGAGCCTCAAGGTTAACAACAAGAAAAGAAAGGAGCTCAATCTCCTCAACAAAAGAGACTCCATAGGACCCGGAACGATGACAGGAGGCAACTCAACGGAGGGAGTGGCAGACTCTGTAGGATGAATATACGCCGTCTTTAAATTGGGATGCTCCTCTCCCTCAAAGAATACCCTGCTATAGCCTTCTCATTCCTGCACAATAACCGGATGCCCTAAGGCTTCAAATAGCCAACTCAGGTCTAAGTTGGGATATTGACCTTGAACCGTCTCACAAGTCAAGTCAATGCTATCATTGACCCGCTCACAAAGGCAAACTCCCAACTCGGCCTCATGGTCCTCGACTTTCTTGGCCAAGAGTGTGAACCTTTTCTTCTTAGCATCCAAGCTTGCCCGCAGCCCTTCACACACCTTGTTCAAGCTCTAGAGACACGCCTCTCTCTCCTCCTTTAGGGAGTTCATCTCAAACCTTAAGGCCTCTGCCATCCTGTTCGCCTCGGACTAAGAAGACTCAACTATAGCTACCCTCATTTGGAGCTTCTCCCACTTCCTGTGCATTATGCCAAGGTCAGAGTCATACTTGCTCCTTGTAGAAGCTAAAGCTGTCTCCGCCTTCTTGGCTGTCTTCTTGGTTTCTGATGCCTAAGAAAAGTCATTGGTAAGGCACCATGTTACTGCATGGTGGAGTAAAAGAGCTGAAAGATAATGAATGATAAACTGTTAGAAGACTAGTTACAATAAGTTATTTACAATACAAGTTAACAAGAAAGAATAAACTCACCCGACCTAGCTACTTCAACTAAAAGTTCAGCAACGATTCTCCCGAAAGCCAAACGATATCCTCAGAAAATTTATTGTTGATGCTTTGAACCTACAAGTTGATGCAGATGAGAAAATACGTAAAGAACCCTATCTTCTCCTTTGAGATGTCTTCAGGAAGGAGCTTTAATGATCTTACCGATTCCTTGTCAGTCAAACTGAACATCTCCTTCTTCTTCTTGGCCCTCTCCCTAGAGGCCTCAACCATAGCCTTGAGCTTGCCCTTGTCAATAGGGGGGTCAGAGGGGGAGGTGCTGGGCCTCAGATTGTTATCCTTGTGGAAGGGACCTTAGGGTGCATTAAACTGGAGGCGTCAGCCACTTTTGAAGCTTCAGAGATCTTAGCTAGACCCTTCTTGGTGGCCTTGAGAGGCTGAGGAACCTTTTTGATCTTATTCTCCTTAACAAGTCTCTGCAAGACTTCAAAGGGTTCTTGGGCATTGTCCTTGGAGGCCATCTCGCCTATAAAAAGAGTGAAGGCAAAATTAAATGTTGCATTCTCAACACAAATAAGTAGCTTCGAGAAAATTACCTCGCAAGGCAGCCTTTTCTGAGACTATTTGGTTTCTAGACACCTAAAAACCTATAAGCCTGACGCAAGTATCTGATCTTCCGAGAGTAGAAGACTTTGATCAGCTACTATTGACCTAGCTAATCTCACCCTCTCTGTACTACGAAGATCTAGGGTAGGCTTACCACCCTAAATCATTGCCTCCCCAAAGACTCGAAGTATATAGAGATGAGGAGTAAGATTTTAGTTACCTCTAATAAAAAACCATTTCTTTTTCCAATTCTTGTTGGAGGTAGGGTTTCCAGTGATGGGGTTATTCTTACTGAGTCAATTTTAAAGGTAAAACTTCCCTGAACTATGTATGGGGTTTCTTTTCAGTATATACATGTGTTTGATCTCCTCGAAAGAGGGATCAAAGTCCGAAACCTGATGCTACAATACAAATAGGCCTACAAGAACCCTCAAACTGTTCATGTTCAACTAATATGAGGGAATGTCAAAAGAAGCAAGAATTCTAGTGAAATAATTTTGGATGGGAAGTCTAACACCTATGTGAAAAAATTCCTCACTAAAGGCTACCTTACCTGTTGGAGGGCGAATTGGAAGTTCATTCACCTTAGGGACTCTAAAGTAAACCTCCTCAAGAATTCTGTATAACCTAGTATACACTTCTAAGTCTAATTAGGTCATAGTGGAAGCAAATCTATCCACCTCAAAGTATGCTAAGTCTCGTCTCACCAAGGTTAGCGAGGTAACTGGGATGATGACCTACTCCCCACCAGAGTTATTTTCTCTATAAGCCATTTTTTGTTTTTCACAGAGGGAAAACGAAGTGTTAAAGGCCGTTCCAAGGCCATCAACAACCCAAGAAGGTTAATCTAGAGGTTTCTAAACCTAGGAAATGTCTAGCAAGCTTTCTAACCTATCAAATATACAAAAAGAATAGCTGCAAATAGAGAAAGGAGAAAGAACTTACAGTTATGATAGATAGTATGAAAATTTTGAAATAGCTAAATTTTTGAAACCTTGCTGCTGACGCTTTATTGCTAATGAAGTTACTTGAATAGAAAGTGACGACATAAAGGTAAAGAAAGAAGTAAAAGTGAGAGGTGGGGTATATAAAGGAGAAAAAGAACCCCAATCTCCAATACCCGTTACAGATCAAAGGATGGGATGTCGCCACGTCGAAGTAGAAACTGAAAGGATGTGTCTCATTAATAAAAAGAGGGGCAGCCATCATTAGGGGCAGTTAAATCTTTTGGGAATCAAAACATTGGGATTTCAAGAGCCAGTCATCATCTGCCACGTTACAAAGACGGCAGACTCCCAACTGAACATTTAATTATGACAGACAGACACGTCTCTTCAGAACTGCCACCTTTCATTTTAATCAAAGAATGGTTATCATTGATTAAAATTATAGGGCTTAATGTTAGGAATAGTCCAAAATGCATAAGAACTATGAGGATAAAGGCATGAGATGGTCTTGTAGGTAGAGACGAATGGTGTTTCGAGTCCGACCGCTACCCGAGGAAAGCTGTTGAAATGATAAAATTCAAGACCTCATAGAGATAACTAAGAGGCTCGAATCGAATCTTATCATAAGGACACACCATCAAAGTTTCGGCCATAGCTCACGAAGGTCTCGGCCTTGGCTTATAAGGTTTCGGACAAATGGCTCACAAAGGCCTTGGTCACAGCTCATAAGGTCTCGGTCTCATCAAATAAAGGTCTCGGATATGTGACATCTGGGTTTATCATGAGGGGATAACAATCCCCCAAGTAGGGATTCTCGAGACCCCGCTGCAATTGGTGTTAGTGAAAGATTCATCTCCTTCCCATACATTCTCAGATTCTTCTAAAGTAAGGATTTTTTCCAAATTAGGGTTATTACATAATAAGAATCCAAGGGATAAAATCCTACAAAAAATCGATGTTTAGCTTATGGAATCTTCGTGATTCTCTCACATTAGGATTCTAGTTGCCAGATTTCATCATGTTTTACCATATTAAGAAGATAATAACACCTATAAAAGGGGATGAGCGACAACCAAGTAAAAGAAGGAAACTCTGTTTGAAGAAGCTTATATTTTCCTTAGCTCTCTTTCTCTCTCAAATGACAAAGTAAAACCCTAACTTAAGTATTAGAGGGTTTTCGCCGGACAACCGGCTTTTTATCCCCATAGTTATTGATTGTGGTTGCAGGTCAACAAGAAGAAGAAGAAGAAAATTGTTATTGGTGCACAAAATTCACAGAAAAATGATTTTTGTTGCATTAACAAATTCATTTAATGAATTAGATGTAAGATGTCATTAATGTAAGTAGAGATCAAATTGGATTTGAGAAATAAAAAGGCTTAAGTGTTAAGTAAACATTATTGCGTTGGATGCAACAGCTTCTCCACAAGAAATCGAGAGCATCATCTTCCTCATTCTCTCTATAATGTCCTTAAAGAAGGATTTTGTGTATTTAGTTGTGAACTAAAAACAAAAGAGAGAAAAAAGGAAGCTAAAGAGAGAAATTTTGGTTAAGCTTGGTGAAGTTCAAACCTATAGCTTAAAAATCTCACAAAGAAGCCAAAACCATCGTTGCCAACCCCGATGTGTGGATATACCTGAAGGCAAGTACAGAGTTAGACTTGCTATTCCGAATTGCAAATCAAGTAGTATAACTTCTTAACTTTGTGTTTAAATTTGAAAAAATTTTAAATTTCAAAACATGTATGTGTACATGTCTAAATCAGTGAGAGGTCTTTTTGCATGTCCGTGAGATGGGCATGGCTTCCCCGCAGTAGTCACGCACCCAAGAACTGATCTTGCGTGTCGCGCTTCTGCTGGAGTATTTAGAATTTTTTGTTCAAGTAGTATTAGAGCCACGTGATATATGTATATATGTATGTTTTAAAATATGTGTTGGGAAGTTAATTATGTTCATAAAATGTTTGTTGTGGCCTTGGAAATTGATAATAAGAAATTATCATTAAATATGCTCTTAATGTTATTATATGATTATAATATGTTTGAAAGCAGGATAATTTGATTTGGAAAATATGACATTCTAAGAATGAATATTTTAATGTGATTAAAATATTTGTTGCATGAAAATATTTGTACAACTGTTGTATGTATTTTGGATGTTGTTTGGTCATGATAAATTAAATTTTGTTTTAATAAGTTTATGCATATGTTGGCATTTTTGAACATGTATTTGTATTTAATTTGATTAAATTATAATGCCATGTCAAAATACATAAGATACATGTATAATTGTATTTTTGAAATATGATTAAAATAAATAATATTTGATATTATTTAATTGAAAAAATGTCATGTGAATATTTATGAAATAATTACAAAATAATAGTATTATTTAAATGTGGGTTGATCATGACATAAGTGTTATGATCTATTGTGTAATTGTTGTATGCTCCATTTTAATTCAAATAGTTTATGACATAAGTATAAATTAAAGATTCCCTTAGCCACAACTCACATTAGCATTAATTTGATTAATATATTTTCTGTTACCGAAAATTCAATTCGTTGAAATTAAAAATATTCAGGTTTGAAATTGTTTTAATTGAACCAAAAAATGATACTCTGAATTAAATTGAATGATTATTCCAATTTATTTTGATTCAACTAGAATTAATAAAACTTTAGTAGGAGTAATTTTATGAACATAAATTGACAAATTAATATTGCATCAATTAAAAAATTTTCTCCAATAAATTAATTTGTTAATTTATTAAAATAAGACCTAAAACGAAAATTTCCCTCTTGTAACATTAGGTTCAATCCTTCTAATGCAGTTAATAGAGTATAGGCATCTTTGATGGGGCAACCCAATAACTGTTAGGTAAGAGTCCTCATAGAGTGTCGTAATCTATTTAACCTGTTTCTTGATAGGGATCTTTTGTAAGCCCTATTCTTTGAGCATAAGCGTAAACTAAACATTTGTATGACATTTATTTCACACATCCATGGAAAAGGTTAGTTGACACAGTATCAAAGCTTAAGTGAATTTAAATTGAGTTAAATGATATAAATAAAATGAATTTGATATTATGATTTAGAATTTTTCATAAATTGGATTTTGGTATGTTGTCCTACGCTGAAGCATTCGGTGATCTCGCTAGCCGATTAGCGAGCGGGGTTAAGGGGCAACGCTCTTGTAGGAGATCGAGGGCAAAGCCCCCAAAAGCTAAACAAAATGAATGCTAAAGAATGAAAAGAAAAGGTCAAAATCCATTCTGAACATGAAGAGATCGATATTTGGAATAGAAGTATCGATACATTAAGGTTACATGTTGGTACTTGAGGAAGGGATCAATACCTTCATAAAAGGTATCGATATTTTACAAATCTGACTTGGAAAGAAATTACAAACTGACTAGAACAATATCTATGGAGAAAGATATTGATAAAAGGTAAAACAAAGGGTTCACAAATAATTACGAGATTGACCAGATAGATACCTTAATCGAAGGTATCGATCCGTGGCAAGTTAAAGAGTTTGAAATTAATTATAGTTTGAACCAGATTGATACCTTCAACAAAAGTATCGATACATTGAAAAGAGTATGATCGATACATAAAGGCATATTGTTATCCGAGATCGATGAAATTTCTAGAATAGAATTTTTAAGAAGCAGATTAATACCTAGACCAAAGTTATCAATACCTAGCCTAAAAGTATCAATATTCAAACTAAAAGTATTGATACATGACGTAGATCTGGATAAAATTCAATGGGCAATTTGGTCTTTTTGCCTACACTATAATACTCAAGAGAATGATTAACTCCCCAGTGTCTTCTTCATTCGTACATTTCCCTCTTTCTCTTTAAAAACACCTTTCTCATTCTCTCTCTTAGTTTTGACCGAATCTTTCCAAAATTTTGGCTTATTCTTGCAAATGTATGTTGCCAAGTGATAACCTAACCTCCCCTCTACAAAGTGATATTGATTTTAGACTAGAAACAACAAAGAATGAACTAGGGTTCAAAGAGAATTTGGGGGATTTACATTCAAACGACAATGTGTTGTTTCTAAGGACCTCTACAAGTTCCAGGTAGGCTTATTAAACAGTTATAAGCTTGATTTTAAGAATTTATATAAGACGAAATCTTAGGGCTTACTATTCATACAAGATTTATGTTGATTTTCGCATAGAATATGTATATTTATATTAATTGAACCAATTGGAGTATATAATGGTCAAATATAAGTTGGATAATAGTCGGAATATGTATATTTTGTATTAGACGAAAATTTGAGTTAGGAATACTCACTGCCATGAGATTTCGTTGTTAGACATGGGTTAAATGGCATCAATTAATAAGCCTTGTGATGTGTCATGTGTCAACTAAGGGATCATAGCCATGTTTTCTACAAGCATTGCATTTAATGCCTATACGTTAAGTTATTTGAAATTGTAGAATTCACTATATGTATGCATGTGTGGTATCAAGTTCTGAAAACCAACGAGAAGGGCTAAGTGGGCATGAGGATCAGTAGTGGGAGTGATTACTCTCCTCTTATTGTGCGTAAATTTATACATACACATTATGTAAATAAAATGCATGTGATATTTATATGTACACTGGTGTATGAAACAAGTGTTTTGAAATGTTGAAATAAAACTTGAAATGAATGTTTTACATATGCTTTACTTTGATATTAAGATGTTTTGATTATTTGGTCTGTTGTTATAAATGATTTAATTGGTATACATGCTGAAATGGCTGGGAAGGCTTGAATTGTTGAAATGATTTAAAATCATTATTAGAAATGATTTGTATAAATGTTGTTATGCTTAAGGAAGCCAAATTTGATTTATATGATGTATAACCATTGTTTTGAAATGATTTTTAAATGCATGTATATTGGTGATGAGGCTGGTAAGGCCAATTATTATTTATTGGCCAGTAGGCCATGTTATTGACTATATATATAAAGAGTTAGCCTATGGACGGACATGTTGAGAGACTAAATAGGTCAGTAGAGCTGATATAAGGAAGAGATGCCATGGCAAGACCACTGTATGCCATGCACATATATGCGATTTTAGAGACCCTATGGAAAGTCTTGGTGGCTTGATAGAGATCTCATAGATTTGACATATTACGAGGACAGTAACTCATATCACTAAGTGACTACTCGGGGCCAACATCAATGAGTCGGGCTTGTTTTATAAATACATACTTTGCAAGAAAATAAAAGATTTTACAAAGCATGAGAATGATTTTTTATTTAATAAATTTTTATTGCATATGGTTTATGCATGAAAAGTTCACTAATGGTTACGGATTTGTCCCAACTAAGGTAGCGTGTCGAAGACGTATGGCTAGCCCAGATTAATTGTTTTAAAACTATTACAGACCAATGAAATATAATGTTATCATTGATTTAAATAAACATGCGTAAATATATGTATATACTTTGAAGTATATTTTGAAATGAATCCTAATATCTGTATTTTAGAAAATACTTATGTATGTATGTATATCAATATATATATATATATATATGTATTTACCTACTGAATATAGTTGTATACTCACTCCTGACCATTTCAGTTTTCAGATTAGGCGCGTTAATTCTAGCTAGTCTTGTGATGGCAATAGAGAGCTTGAAAAGCTCTTAGTAGATTTTCTATCTTGGCTCACTTGCATAATTCAAAGTTCATTGGATATGTATATTTATTTGGATTTATGATAGCTGAAAAATATGTAAAGTATTGTATCATAACTAAATGTAATGTATGAAATTATTATTTTGTTCAACCCATATGATAAATGATTTTTTAAATTGATATTTATATTAAATTATTATGTTGTGAATGATTTTATCATAGAGATTAATACTTGATAATACTTCCATGGATGGGAAGTATGTTTATAAACTATTTTCAGGAGTTAAGGTTTACAGGAAGTCTTACAGGCTCTCTTGATATATTCTAGGTGTATGGATTGTATCAGAAGGGTCTGTGGCAATTGTCAAAGGTAGACCCCAAGGTTAAGGCATGACATCTTTGGCTTCCAATAACTGTTAAGTGAGGGGTTTAATTTCATTCGTATTCAAGAAAAGGCGTTAGGTCTAACCTAACTAAGTTGAAGCACCAAAAACTGCTAGATGATGTGTCCTTTTTTAGAAGAAGATTGATCATGTTTTGTAAAAAGTTACAAATAAAATAAGTTTCTGATTTATTAGGCTTACTTGACCAATAACTGTTAGATGAGGCTTTGTGAGTTTGATAAGGATGACGAAAACCTGTAATTGAATTACAATTTTCTCATTGAAGGAGTTTGAGATATAATTGAAGTAGTAGGAGCATTATTTGGTTTAAAGTCCAGAACTGAATATTTTGATATATATTGTAATATATTTTGATATATTTTCGTTTTCTGCAAATCTCTTTTCTAGTGAAAGAATAAATAGTAACTCTCTTCTCAAAATCCTAGATACCCATAGGCTTACTAGACCTAACTTTAAGATTTGGTATCATAATCTAAGAATTGTTCTGGATTCTAAGAGAATTGGCTACGTCCTTCAAGGGCCTATGCCCAAGTCCCTTCTAGAGGAGGCTACAACAGAGGACAATGAGACCTTCTAGAATGGAAAGATAATAATCTCAAGGTAAGATTGTATATGTTAGCGCCTATGAGTAATGACTTGCAGACTTAGCATGATAACATGAAGGATGCCTCAACGGTCTATTTTTATTTGGTGGATTTATTTAGGGAAAGTTCTAGTTATAGGCGGTGCGAGTTGTCTACTATTTTGTTTGAAATGAAGCTTAGTCTGGGAGTCCCTTTAGAGTCTCATCTTATGACGATGATAAACCTCAAAAGTCAGCTGACCTCTTTGGGGTTTTCTATAGACTTTAAATTATAGACGAATTTGATCGTTCAGTCATTCCCGTCTAACTTTGACCAATTTGTTACCAATTATCATATGAACAAATTGTCACATACTATTCCTAAACTTACGAATGAAATTGTTTTATTTCATAAGAGAGTCTCTAAAAGTAAAAGGAAGGAGATTGTTCTTGCTATAGTGTCTTATAGTAAGACATCGAAGAGTAAAGGCAAAAAGTACTCCAGGGTTAGACCCAAAAAAGGATTCTCCAAGAAAAAGATGGGCGAAGGCAAATGAGTTGCCAATGGCCAAGCCAATGATAAGTGTCATCATTGTAAAAAGTTTGGACATTGGAAGAGGAATTGTCCTCTTTACATGAAGAGCCTGAGACAGAAGATAATGCAAGGTACACTTTCTTATCATGTTTTTAAAACTAAATTAAGTTTATTTCATATTCATATAGTTGGATAAATTGATTTAGTTGCCATTTCTCATATTTATATGTCGTTATAGGATCTTCACAGTAAGCAGTTACTAGAGGAGGGTGTAGTGACACTGAAGATGGCAAATAAAGCAACAGTTGCTGCCATTTAAGGACTTGCAGAATTATTCTGCCTTTAGGTTATTTTTTTGAATTGTACAAAACTATGTATTTTGATATTGCCAGTAGAAATATTTTGTCTATCAATTAATTGTATAAATAGGGTTATTTTTTTTATGTTTGATGGATATAAATGTTGTATTTATTTAAGAAATAAATTAATTGGCATTGGCTTGAATGTAAATGGTTTATATGTTCTTAAGACTAGTGAAATTAACATGATTAATACTATTAATAAAAAAAAAATCTAGAAATGAACTTAATTCAAAACTTTTATGGCATCATAGATTAGGCCATACTAGAGATAAAAGGATTAAAAAGATAAGTAATGATGGACTGATAGATCCATTGGGTTCTGAATCCTACCCAACTTGTGAATCCTATCTTCGAGGTAAGATGATCAAATCGCCCTTTATTGGACAAGGGAAAAGAGCCAATGAAGTTCTTGAATTGATACATACTAATGTATGTGGTTTGTTTAGTATAATAGCCAGAAGAGGTTTTTTATACTTCATAACCTTTATTGATGATCATTCACGGTATGATTATGTGTACTTATTAAAGTATAAATTTAAATATTTTGAAAAGTTCAAAGAATTCAGAGCTGAAATAGAAAAACAAATAGGAAAGAGTATTAATATTCTACGATCTGATCGTGGAGGTGAATACTTAAGTACTGAATTTCTAGAATTTCTTAAAATTAATGGTATACTTTCCCAACTTACACCTTCTTATATATACACTGTAACATAATAATGTATCTGAAAAGAAAAATCATACTTTATTAGATATGGTATGATCCATGATGAGCTTCACAGATTTTCCTACATATCTTTGGGGATATACCATAAATACTGCAATTTACTTCTTAAACAGGACTCCATCTAAAGCAATTCCCAAGACACTATATGAGATATGGCATGGAAAGCTTCTAAGTTTCAATTATATGAAGCCTTGGGAATGTTCAACTTACTTTAAAATTGTTAACATTGGGAAGCTAGATATTAAGTCTGAAAAAGGTCGATTTATAGGATATTTTAAAGATAGTTTGGAATATTATTTCTATTTTCATACTGATCGAATAATTTTGATTAGTAGATATATACAGTTCCTCGAGAATCAGTTCATTGAGGAAGGTAGTGTAGGTAGAAAGATTGAGCTTTCAAATGATTCTGGAAACCTTGATGATGATGAACCTCAGATGGATGAACCTGTTGATACAGATAAACTAATTCGATTTAATCCTCAGTCTTTTGTAGACCAAACTCTTTGTAGATCTACTAGGATTTCTCGCCCTACTCAGAGATATTATTTTCTTTTTGAATCATTTATGATAGGAGAAAATATATAAAGGGAAGATCCTAGAACCTATGAAGAAGCGATATTAGATATCGATTCTGGAAGATGGCTTGAAGCCATAAAATTCAAAATGGAATCCATGTATGCTAATCTGGTGTGGTCAATTATTGATTTATCAAAAAGAATTGTTCCTATCGGTTGTAAATGGGTTTACAAACGAAAATTAGGTAAAGATGAAAAAGTAGAGACTTTTAAAGGTAGGTTGGTGGTAAAGGGTTATAATAAAAAAAAAGGGATTAATTTTGATGAAATTTTTTTGGCTAGTAGCCATGCTAAAATCCATTCGAATATTATTTGTTATTGCAGCTTATTAGGACTATAAGATATGGCTTATGGATGTGAAGACAGCCTTCCTTAATGGTTTCATTGAGGAAACCATATACATGCAACAATCCATTGGGTTTGTTGCATTTGTTGATAGTCATAAGGTGTGTAAGTTGTATATAACTATTTATGGATTAAAGCAAATTTCTAGAAGCTGGAACATACAATTCGATGATGCAGTTAAATTGTTTGATTTTATTAAAAATATTGATGAATCGTGTGTCTACAAAAAAGAGAATAACAATGCCATCACATTCCTTGTATTTTATATAGATGACATACTACTCATGAGAAATGATGTGGGCATGTTATCTGAGGCTAAATTATGGTTGTCTAATGTTTTCTCCATGAAAGATCTGAGAGAAGTGACCTTCATTTTGGGTATTCGTATCTATAGAGACAGAGCGAAATGAATGATTGGTCTTTCCTATAGTCTATACATAGATAAAATACTAAAGAGGTTTAGTATGGATAGCTCTAAGAAAGGTTTCTTACATTGCAGTTACAGTGTCCATCTCTCTCGAGAAATAGGACCTAAGACTAAAGTTGAGCGCGAGCATATGCAGAAGATTCTTTATGCTTTGGCAATAAATAGTCTTATGTATGCTATGATATGTACTAAACCTGTTATAGCGTATGCTGTAAGTATTACAAGTCGGCATCAAGCTAATTCAGGAGAAGAACGTTGGACTGCGGTCAAACGAATCCTTAAATACTTGAAAAAGACTCAAGATTTGGTTTTAACCTATGGGGGTGGTAAATTAAAACTTGAAGGTTACACTGACTCTGATTTCCAATCAGATGTGGATGATAGAAAATCTATTTCTGCATTTGTCTTCATATGTAATGAATGTATTGTCTATTGGAAGAGTTCCAAGTAGACTACCACAACTGACTCTACTATAGAAGTTGAATATGTCGCTGCTTTTGAAACCACGAAAGAGGCTGTTTGGATTTATAAGTTCGTTCTAGAACTCGGAGTTGTTCCTTCCATAGTTAACCCAGTAACTTTGTACTGTGACAATAATAAAGCTATAGCTCAGCCTAAGGAACAAAGGTCTCTCCAAAAGTGTAAACATATTCAAAGAAAATATCACTTGATTAAAGAGTTTATATCAAATAAATAGATCATAGTACAGAAAATCCCGTCTGCAGATAACATGGCGGACCCATTGACTAAGCCGATGACACAGCAGCAACTAGATCATCACCTTGATAGGATAGGTATTTGATACCATAGTGATTGGCTCTTGTGCAAGTGGGAGTTTGTTGGAGATATGTCCTAGAACTAACCGTATCATATGGTTTTAGAGATATCATTCTATGTATATATATTTCTGTAAGTAATTATAAATTAGTTTAGGATTAATAAGTTGGCGTTTATATCATTTTGCATATCCAATTACGAATTTATATTGAAGATATAAAATGTAGAATGAGATCCTGTGATATATTATGATCTCAAGACTCTATCTACAAAGAGTTATAGATATGAGTACAGAGTATCTAATTTAAATACATCCGCATCAGTTTCGGTTGAGGTAATGTCATATGAGAGTATGACATTGCATGATTAGCATGTTTGATGTTACCAAGAATTAGTATTTGATGTTAATAGTTGGGTAACGAGTCTCATATCACAAGAGCATAAACATGGGTAATGTGTTGAAGAACGTGTTATTAAACGTAATTAAATATGACAAATCACAAAAGTAATTATTCACAGTCAATGATACGTCACACAACCGTACTAGTACACTACTAGTCCTTTTACCTGAGATGTCACGGTTGCCCTCCGCATTCAAGCACATTGCTCACTTATGTATATAGCATTGGGCTAGCCACGCCTGGTGAAAGAAGCTTGCTGGCAAGTATTTAAGTGTATGAAGACAGGTGATGATCAAGATTGAATCTTTTAACTTAGATGTTAAAGCTTAAGATCTTAAGTAGAACCGTTATTTGCGAGAATAAAGTCTTTGGCCAAAACATGTATATTCAGAAAAGTGTTTCGCAGATTTATAAATCCTGTATATGATTAAGGTTCTGTTCCTATGATTAAGTTAGGGGTCTGACGATACAATGACCTGCACTAGATTGAGAGTCGAAAGTAGAAAGAATTTACTACATGTACGTACGACTATATGAGTTTATCCAATATTCATTCATCTGTGTTTGGGGGTCATGACATCTTACTAGAGGTCACTTATGATCATTGGAAACTTTGGTTAGAAAGAGTTGTACTGAAGAGATACGAAAGTATTCATATCCACCCATGTCTAGCTCACAATGAACCCAGTGGGTCACACACATTAATCTGTTACTTGATGATGATGATAATTGCTATTATACAATAATAATTAATTGGTTAATAATATTGTACTGATAATTAGATCGAATAGCAATTTGATTCTTTATTGTAAAGAATATATTTTCCGGCTATGACAAGCTAACATTTGTATGTGTGGGAGTTGTTTCAGTTAATTATGGAATAACATAAATATGATTTACGAATATTATTATATTGATATATATATATATCTATATATTACTTTAATATTGATTAAAGTAATAATAAAATAATAAATATCTATTATATTAATATAATAATAAATATCTTAGTATTGAATATATGTACATATATTGAATATATGTATATATATATTAATTTCTCTCTCTTATTAAAACATGGCCTTTTACATTTATTTGATAAATTGAAAAAAGCCAAATGGGTTATCGGTGGAGGAGTGATTAAATTTGATTTGAGAAATGCAAATGACTCATGAATGCATCTTAATTCATTTGATGAATTAGTTATAAGATGTCATTAATGTAGGTGGAGATCAAATTGGATTTGAGAAATAAAAAGGCTTAAGTGTTAAGTGGACATTATTGCATTGGATGCAACAGCTTCTCTACAAGAAACCAAGAGCATCATCTTCTTCATTCTCTCTGTAATTTCCTTAGAGAAGAATTTTGTGTATTTGGTTATTAACCAAAAACAAAAGAGAAAAAAAATGGAAACTAGAGAGAGAAAATTTGGTTAAAGTTGGTGAAGCTCAAACTTATAGTTTGAAAATTCTACAAAGAAGTTGGAACCATTGTCGTCAACCTGATGAGTAGATACACTTGGAGGCAAGTGCAGAGTTAGACTTGCTGTTACAAATTGCAAATCAAGAAATATGATTTCTTAACTTTATGTTTAAATTTGAAAAAGTTTTAAATTCCAAAACATGCATATTTACATGTCTAGTTCCATGGAAGGCCTTTCAACATGTCAGTGAGACCGGCATGGCTTCCCCGTAGCGATCGCGTGCCCAGGAACTGATCCCCTCACATTGTGCTGTCACTGTAGTATTCAGGATTTTTGTTCAAAAAGTATGTTGATTGGAAGCTGGAAAATTTGTACAAGAATTTGTGTAAAAGATGCAACGGCATACATCTTGCCCTATGTTTGGCAACCATCTTTTTTAACATTTTTTACACACATTCTTAACCTTTAAATGTCAAGATTTTCATTAGTTAAAATTTGCAATTAGGTGGACTTCTATTTTTAAATAAAAGTAAATAACTAATAGGTCTCAATACTTGCTTAAAATGGTTTTAACCAAAAAGAAAAAAAATTGGAAAACAAAGGAAGGGCAAAAAAAATTAAAATAAAGAAAGAAAGAAAGTGTGTTATTTGGGAGTATTTTGAAGCTTAAAAAAAAATTCTAAATAGAAATTGTAAGCATGATTGCAAGTGTAAAGAAAAAAAATTATAATACCTTTTTTTATGTGCTTATAAAATAATAATTGTTTTAGTTTACATGCTTACATGTAAATTATAATCATATACATGCAATATATATATATATATATATTACATGTAAATTTTAATCATAAATAGAGAATTTTTATCAAAATCAAAATCATATACATAATTATAATCATAAACATAATTTTAAACATTACATAAATAAAATTAAATAAATAAATATAAGTATTCTACTCACAAGCTTAATGTCACTAATTGAATGAAGTTTAAATTAATGGGGGCTTAATTGTCTCTCTCTCGAAGTGTCTATAACTCGATATTACTGAATATCGTTAGATAAATCAAAACAATAACATTTATGAACTAATGCGTACAAATATTAAATGTACTCAAATATATACCAAATTTAGGCCTATACGACTAACATTACTCAAGATTTGATGGAACTTAAGTTAGATTTAGTGAGCATGATTATGGCACAAAAGGCCTAACTTAATGTTAATGACATGGCTGCACAGAACAGCCACATTGCCAGCTTTACTATAAACTCATTTGAAAAGTTATGAAGCTGAATTTTGCATATATTGTACTTTTATGTGTCTAGTTTCTATAGCCTCTTATGGTGCCTCATTCAGATTCTAGAACTCAACTTATATTTATACGAATGGACATTGTTCCAATAAACCCCAATTTAGGGTATAACATAATTAAATGCAAATATAATTTATAAATCACAATGGAACCATCTATAAAGCTTCAACATCATTAATGAATATTAAGAATATAATTAAATACACAATTGATTCTATTGTACTAAAATTCTCAATTTAATCTTCATATTCATCATTTTCAATATACACAACATTAACTCATAAACCAATTCCCTAACTAAACCCTAACATAAAATTTTAAGTTCACAACATAATAAACAAATCAACACCAAATTTTATAAATCAAAATTCATAGATTAAACTTACCTATTCTCCTTTTTGCCTTCACTTTTTTTCTTTCTTTTCCTTTTTGGCCTTGTCCTTCTTCTCTTCTTCCCCTTCTCACGCTTTTCTCTTGTCTTTCTTAAATTGAAAACTAATATTTTAATTATTTAGTAATGTAATAATTAATCAATGGCCAAGATTAAAACTTATAATCAAATGGCTAGTTTTATGCCATGTTACTTCCACTTTACTTGGCCAAAAAATAAATCAAAATTTTTAATTTAATTTATGGCCAAAATTAATCCTACACATTGTACAAATGGAGGGATATGATTGAATATAGAACAGATGGTTAGGATTTAAAGAAAATAAATAGGCTTGAGTTTTATACTTGAGCCTAAGCATAGTTCTTGGGCCAAATTTTTATTCTTAGACTTAAACATAATTCATGAACCTAAACAAGTCATTAGGCTCAAAATTTATTTGTAAATTTACATCCACTTAATTCTAGTTTCAACTTAATTTCAATAATACTCTTAGAAACACGAGATATTACAGTTTAAAATAAATTACAATAAATATATTACTTGTATATATTTCCTCTATAAAAATATTTTTCATATATATGTTTGTATCTATACGTTATTGATTTCTTTTTATATTCAATGTATATGACAAGTATGATTGCATTGGTACATGACATGACGTGAAATTGTGTTTTGCAAGAAAATTAAGTTTGTTTTCTAATCTCTAGCTGTGATGGTGTTATTCCAATGTCTCTTCGGCAGGGTAGTATTGGGTATGTTGTGTTCAATTTCACTGCTCCATGATAAAATCTTAAAGGGTCTTCGTTTCTTAAAATATTGTGGTAATCAACACTATATCATACTTCATCCTTGAAGTTATGGTAAAGTATAATTGTAATGGCAATTCAACAATTTGTTGGATTTAAATTCACTTAACTATCTTCCTCCTCTGCAATGAAGCAAGAGACATTATAAGAGCAATGTGTAATTTCTTCTAGACAAGTGAACAAGAAGGGAAGTTTGGTTTTGAAATCTTGGTTGATGAACGAAAGACCCATGCCCAGTCAAATTCATGCAGGCCTATTGCCAGGTCTGCTACAAAAGTTTATGTTCTCGACGCCATTTTGGCTTTGATCATAATGATGAAGCAACCTGAGAGGCATCAAAATACATCCCATATGGTGGCTACAAGCAATCTCTGAAGCCTCACGGACTCAAAAGGGAAGAGATTGGAGATTGTGAAGAGTCTAGATCTTAATTTTGCTAATGGATCTAATGTTACTAAAACTATTGAGCAGCATATCCGACACTAAGGTACTAAATCAAAAGCAGTTTTAACTATTAATTGACTAAAACTGAGTAGCCTAAACCCAATTATTATATTAACATGTAATGTTTTTTTGGTTTGAATTAAGACAACAGGGTGCAGTTTTGTGGACAATGTGAAAATAGCCTATATTTATGCTATCTCGGATAAAACTACAAGTGATGAATTATTAGAATTGGCAGCTGAGTTCAAACTGGCCTTGGATAAATACCTTAGGAACTAGTGGCTTCCCTCGTGCGATCACTGGCAGATGTTATAGCTTTCAACAAGAAATTCTCAAAATTGGTAAGTATAAAAGTAAGGCTTCCCTTCATTTTCACTAATTCTAGAGTTACTCAACATGAATGAAGTTCATACTTGATAGTGAGTTATTAATGTTAATTATGGCAGGAAATAGAGAATTGTTAATATTCATTATGTTGGAAATAGAGAGTTGTTAACGTTAATTATGTAGGAAATGATTGAGGAATATGGCCAGTATATATTTGAGTTAGCAGAGAATACAAATGGAATTGATAGAAACTATGAAAGCAGCATTATTAAATTAGAAAATCTTTCGAGAGACGGATTCGAGAAGTTGATAAGGGAGAACAAACTAGACATGGTGGTGACTCCTAATTTAGAGATTGTTCATGTTCTTGCAATTGGTGGATTTCCAGGAATTAGTGTTCTTGCAGGACATGACAGTAAGGGTGGGCGAGCCTTTGGGCATTTACTTTGGGGGATTAAAGGACACGGAGCCAAAGCTTATAGAGATTGCATACGGCTTTGAGCAAGCTACCAATATTAGGAATCCTCCTCCATTCAAGCAATAGAATCTTTGCAGTATGAATGAGAAGATTTATGCTCATTGATCTGCAAAATAAGTAGCGAGATTGGCTGTAGCACCTGTAATTTCCTTTGTAGATGTATGAGGCTAGTTTTGTAAATTTGAAAAAATGTAGTAGGCATGAAATGAGAATTTTATGGTTAACAAGGTTATTTTTGGAATTTTGGATTATAAATTAAAATAAAATCTAAGTGGACTAAGAATATATATATATATATATATATGTTTTGGGCCTAATTTAGTAATTTATATGTATTGGGCTTAGTTTATATTATATATATATATGTATTGGGCCTAATTTATTTCATTAGGCCCAAACTCAATTATGCAAGCCCAAGTCCAAGCCCAAATGTGTATATATATATATAATAAAGTAAAATAAATAATTAAATAAATAAAATATTAAGCTTTAGTCAAAAATTCTCTACAAAATCTAAGTCATTCAATTGTTTCAATCTTAGCCATCAACTTGTCACAATTCTAAGCATGTTTTGCAAATGAGATAAAGATAAACAAAAAATCTAAGTTAGTGAAAAATGTAGTGGCTAAACATGGTCCATTGGATTTGATCAAAGTCATCCTAGTTATCCATGTGTTTTATTAATTAAATTAATTAATATTAAAGGTTAGTTAGTGGAAAATGTGGTGGAAGAATGATGGCCATTGGATTTAAGTGAAGTAATCCAAGCCATCCATGTGTTTTAAGAAAATTAGAATTAATGAAAATTGGGTG
>JAXCLQ010000001.1:14350438-14366936 GCA_035584115.1 Cedrela odorata | reverse complement strand
CCCTCTCTTCCCATTTTGCTTTTCTCTCTCTTGCTGAATTCTTCTTCCTCTTCCTTCTCTCTTGCAGAAATCATCTTCCTCTCCCCATTTGCTCTTGTCGAAATCATCTTCCTTTCCCCTCTATCTCTCTTGTTCTTCCTCTCTTGAACAAGTTTTCTTTTTTCCCATTTGCCTTTTCTTTCTTCTTTGCCTCATTCTCACAGGTTTACTCTCTTTCTCTACCATTTGCTCTTTTTCTTCTTTTTTGCTTATTTCCCCCTTCTCCATTATTCTTGACTCTCTCAAATATTAGCTTTTAAGAAGATAAATAATGAAATGAAAAATGAGTTTTATTTATTTACACCTATATGAGCCGAACTTGAGCTTAAATTGACATGTATATGGGTTGACCACATTTAACTTATTTTGGGTTTGTTTTACAATTTATTTTTTCTAAACCTAAATTGAGATTTGTAATAACCTGACCTAGTAATTCAATAGACTTAATTTGCATGTTAATTTTCCTAAACCCAATTGTCATTTAAATGACCCAAAATTGTTAATTAAATGTGCTTGTTTTTACTTTTTATTTTTTAAGCCCAAATTAAAGTTGTAATAATATGAAATTATTAATTAAAATTTCAAATTGTTTATCTTTTATGTTCGAAAAAATTTTATTCCAGGCACCAAAATTTTATTTTAACCTTTACGTAAAATTTCGGTTGTTATAGAAGGGAATTAGAGAATTAGATAAATAGGGGTTACTTAGGGATGTGAAAATAAAACCTCTAGATTTTGTGAAAATTGTATCTTTAGGAAGGCATATAGAATTAAGTTTACTAAGGCATTGCACAGAACTAAGAACACACTAAACTATGTTCATTCAGACTTATGAGGGCCTGACCAAATTTCATCTTTGAGTAATAGAAGGCATTTTCTCTCGATTATTGATAATTTCTCAAGCTGAAAACAAAGAACCAAGCTTTTGAAAAGTTTAAAGAGTGAAAAACTCTAGTTGAGAATTAAACTGAGAAGAAAGTTAAAAGGTCGAGAATTGATAATGGACTTGAGTTTTATAGCCCAGTTTTTGAACATTTTTGATAAGCGAATGGAATAGTAAGGCACAAAACAATAGTAGGTAAACATCAGCAAAATGGTTTAGTTGAGAGAATGAATACAACCTTACTTGACAAGACTAGATCCATGCATGTAAACTAAAAATTATCAAAGATTTTATAGGCAAAAGTAATGACAACAATATGTTAACTAGTTAATAGAAGTCTCACATAAGATTTAAACTTGAAGACACTGAAGAAGGTTTGAAGTGGCAAGCTAATAAATTATGATAATTTAAAGGTGTTTGGGTGCTCTACATATGTGAGACAAAGAAGACTTGGCTTGCCACTTTAAATCTTCTTTCTCTGACATCAGACAAAGAAAACTTAAACCAAAGGTTATAAAGGTGAGATATTGATAAGGGCTTATGTTATATCTTTTTGTAATTATTTTGATTTTAAATACATGTTTTGTGCTTATAATGCTTTACCATACTGATTTTTGAATGTTTCATTTTGCTTTGTGCAGTGGAAAAATGACATATTTTTCTTGTCATTTGACAATCATTTTTAATCATTTATTTTGACTAGATGATGATTTGATTAAGAAGATGAATTCGTATTCCATGACAATTTTTGAAGTAGGTGTGGATGTCTTAGAAATTCAAAATGTGCTCACTCTTTTCGTTCTCAAGCTTATTGTTGGACACTACAAGCCCATGCCTATCATTTTCATTTTTTTTTGTTTCCCTTAGTAAAATTATAGTGATTATTAGTGTATGCCCTAGAACTAATTCATGTTGTCGGGTTCATAGTTATGGATCTTGTATTATTTCATATTATCAATGAAAGAAGAATTCTTTATTCATATACATAAGCTGCTTTCTTTATTGAATTATGCTATATAATAAAGTATGAATGTGAATTATCCATATAATTTATTTAATGGTTTAATAAAATTATCAAAGTTGTTTCCTACAAATGTGATATTGAATGGGCAGTCATATCACATAATAGGCATACTAGATATCGTTAGTGAATATCATGAGATGATATTAGTGCAGGTAACAGTGAGACTCATGTCATAAGGGCATTAGTATAGAAAAATAGTTAAAGAACTATTTTTCACATATGACCAAAGAACGATAAATCATGTGGTATGTATGTAGTCAATGATTTATCGTGAGATTATACTAGTGTGCAAAGTGGTGTTCTGACCTGAGACATTAAAGTCGAGGCTCTTATGGATACGTGTAATTCATATGGTGTATACGTACGAGACTAGCCATGTCTTGTATAAAAGCTAGTTTGGTTATAAGTTATTCATGTTATCCTTCGGATAATGGTCAAGATGGGATTCGTTGACTCAATAATTAAAGTGAGAGTTTTTCCTAATTTTCATCGGGTTGAGTTCCTAAGCAAGTGTCAATAAATGTTTGAAATTAAAAGTCTTTAGCCAGAGCAAATTTTAGAAAACTCACACAAAGAGTTCGTGTTAAAGAGTTTAGGACATATTGATCAACATTTCGTGAAAAAAAAAATTGATACTGGGGTACATCTATGAACCTTTCCTTGATTATGATTGGACAACGGAAAGATTTTATCCACACGGAATGTACAATCAGAGTAAAATTTGATGAAAAAATTCTTTATTATGGTTTTAGGGGCTGTGACACATTTTTAGATGTTACCCACTGTTGTTAAGTTTATTGAATAGTTCAAATCCGAAGAGTTCAGATACAACTCATGACTAACCCATAGTGATCCTTCATGGTCACACTAATATCCTCGTACATTAGGAAGGTATGAGAGAATGTTAAATATTATCCAAATAAAGGCTAGCATCTTCAGGAGAAATATGGGGCTGAAATTATTCTTTTATACTTTTATGTAATTTAATGTAAATTACATGCTTAATGGATAATATTAATTGTCCAATGACTAAAATGTCATAAGAAATTATTCTTTATAACCATGCATTTATTATGAATTAATGCTCTATTAATGTAAATAGTGTCCTTATTGGATAAGGATGAACAATTTGTAATTAATGAGTTTGTAAATGGTTTGCCAAATTAAATAAGTATTTGCCAAAGGGTCCTAAGTATAAAAAGGATATTTAATGGAATTTAATGGAATTGAAAGATTCTTCTCTTACGTCTAAGAGTTGGAAATTGAGAAGATAAAAATTCTTCCATTTGGCCAACCTTCCTCGCATGCATTTGAGGGTGTAGATTGAAGAGAGCTTATACTTTGAAGCTTGTTCTTCATCAAGAAATCAAGTCAAGAAAATGTATGTTTTGATACTTTAGCTTGATTTTAACATATATTTGATATATGTTGTTAATTTGTGCATGTGATGCATGAACAATTTAAGAGTTTTAATGCGTGTTTAGGACATAGATAAACCCTAACAGTAATAAGGCGGCTCAGGAACTTGTAAAACTATAATTTCTACCATAATTTATCTATGAGCTTGGTTTTGCTCCATTATTCACTTGTTGAATTTTCATGATTTTCAAATATTGAAGTACTTTGAGGTAATTGGCATGTAGATGGAGTATTGATACCTTTATCTTGATTTGGGGAGATTTTACATTGAAAGATGTAGTCATTATTGTTGGTAAGTACTAGTTGACTAAGGATTCCTAAGTTATCTCATGTGTTTTGGTGGATTCTTGATACAACAGAAGTCTCTTAGTTTTCGAGGCTTATCGAAGTGCAGCCATGAAAATTATCATTGCTCAAGTTAGTAATATCTTCCACAACGTACATTGTCGATGATTATATCGTAAATCTCAAATTCAAGATGGTAGATTGGTGCTTGATGATATCGTCATTGTTAGATTAATAATGCATGAAGAGGATGATAAATTAGACATGCAAGTTAAGAACAATTCATAACTTGCAAAATTTTTATGGCATTTTCAAGTTAAATTTTAATTTGTAAGAGGGATTTGATGTGTTTCCTTAATTTAATGGATGTTTGATGAAGATGAAGGAGTAGTAGGCTTGAAGAATACAAATCCTATACAAATCTTCACCTTTGATGTACAATGAAAGGGAAGGGTTTTGCGAGGAATGTTGAGAGAGTTTTTCTTTTAATTTTTTTAAGTGTTTGACTTAATTAGAAAATGTGAAACACTTTGAATTTTATAGCTAGGGTTTCTGTGCAAATATTTTATTTGCATGGGAGTCCTTGCAAAATCTAATTTTGTAAAGATTGCCTGATGCTTTGTAACTTAATCCTTGGACAACACTTATTATCATAAAGATATGCAAACTACAATAGTTTGCATTTTTAATTCCTAGGTATTATTTATTTTAAATCCTTTAA
The DNA here is from genome assembly GCA_035584115.1 of Cedrela odorata. Lineage (NCBI taxonomy): Eukaryota > Viridiplantae > Streptophyta > Magnoliopsida > Sapindales > Meliaceae > Cedrela > Cedrela odorata. The sequence continues at coordinate 14,362,565 of JAXCLQ010000001.1, read as the reverse complement.
CTTTTAAAGGATTAATATTTAGTTGATCTCAAATATTATTAAGTACCTTATCAATTAAAATAATTAATTCAATTAATTATTGTAAGGTTATTTTAACTCTTAGAATACCCTATTTAATTTTATATAATACTTACATAAAATAATCAAAATTTTCATTATTTTAGGATGGTGCTAGCCTCGTTTTAAATAATCTGTACCATCTCACATTAAGTATTGGTGTGACCTCGTGGTACTATAGTAAATTAGTCGTGTCTCAATTTTAGATCTCATCTGAAATTAATTTCGGATACACTAACTATGGCTAACATATAACAATATGACATAACTCCGCGACAAGTTTATTAACTTCATCAAATCTCATTTTAATATAAACTGTCTTATTTCCCATGTAGGTAATATCATTCCGTCGTCTATATCCTTATTGAGTATGAATTCACAAATGTCAAAATTATGAACTCGATTTCTATGTGACCCACCGATCGCTATGTCTGGAATTCATCATCACAAACTTTTTTGCATAACTAATAATCACTAGGGCTAAAGATTTATTTGTTCGACATTCATCGACACCTACCTTAAGAACTCGGATACAGATTGAGTTAGCAAATCTCCAATCCTAATATTTTGGGTCAACAGATCCTATCTTCACCATTGTTCGTTTCTACGTATGAACAATGCATGACCAAACTAGCTTATTGTACGTGGTATAGCTAGCCTTGCACATATACACCATGTGAACCATACACGTTCAAACCGGATTTGATCACGAGTCTTAGATTGAAGGATTACATCGTACACTAATATGACCAAATGATTAATTATTGACATTATGCTATTCCATGTGAATTATCATTTGTTTTGGCCATGTTCGATAAACAGTTGTCTAACCATAAATTCACATTAATGCCTTAGTGACATTGATATCCTTTCGGAAGTATTCAATATACTTACTATACAATATTAATGTCCAAATAATATTATTTTCGTAGGGAATGATTTTGATAAGAATATTTACTTTAAATATATTATCCAAACTTATTATATTTATAAATTATTTACAACATGTATAAATATTTAAAACAGTATACAAATGTGAATTAACAACAATTCTTTTATTTATTAAAAATAATAAATATCTTATTATAAATTAAATACTAAAAAAACTATAACAAGATTGATTTCGAAGACATATACACTATCGGTCATGCTACTGACGTGGTTCATCTTTTGTGACAAGATAAGTGCTCATTTAATGCACGTTGCTACAATAATCACACCTTCTTACTTTTCAAGTGACATGGTTAGTTCTTAACCTTAAAATTGATTCCATGATGGTGATTTAACCTTAACTTCTTATATAAATTAAAAAAATGCCTTTTTGTTTCCAGTTTTTCAAAACTTCATCGTGGTTTCTAGAGAAAGAATCTTTTGTTTTTAGAGAGAAAAACATTTTAAACCTAATTTTTACCATAATCTTCGCACCTAAATCATTTCCAATTTTTACTAGGCATGTGTCCATCACAAAAAGAGAGACACATCTACCTTAATAAAAGTTTTAAGAAATTAAAAGAGAGAGTGAGAGAGAGAGGGACTACATTTTGTATAAGGACACATGTCCCTTATGAAAAAATGAGATGCATCTCTTATTACTAAATAAATTTCAAAACTTGCATAAAAAGAGAGAGAGAGAGAGAGAAACATTAGGTACGCACATCCCTCGTGGAGAGAGAAAAATATTTGTCATTGTTAAAATAATTTTTTAATAAAAACTTAAGAGACGTTGGTCTTTGCATGAGATACATGTGTCTCTCATGGAATACATTCACATCTTCTCAATTTAATAATTGTAAAAAATATAAAAAAAATAAATATAATAAATAATATATTAAATTTAAGAAGAATAAAAAAACAATTTATTGAATTTCATAGTCACACTTACCATCATTTTAACTTCTTCAATTCTTCCTCTTTTTTTTCTTGTACTTTCATCAAATTCTTCTTCCTCTTGTTGTTTTTATTGTTTTTGTATTGTTAACTTTTGTAGAGATTATGGCTAAGGAAAAATAGATTACAAATTTTGTTTATATTGTTAAATTTATTTTTGTATTCGGAGATTTGTTTAAATTTTAAAGAAGATGTGAGGATTTGTTTTGTTAAAAATTTGAGTGAGATTGATTTTTTATTTAAACATATTTCAAGATATAAATCAAATTCCTCTCAAACCCAATGTGAGCAGGATTTAAACTTTATAGCTCCTCTACACTAAAAGATTTTTCCAATCGAATCAATCAGTACTCACAAAAATAGGGACATGAAGATGAAAATGAAAATATAGATATTAATAGAAGAAGAAGATAAAATTAAATTAATCTTCTTCTCATTTAAAATTGAATTTTTTTCTTTTTTGATTTTATGATCGATAGAAATGGAAACTTTGTTGTTATATGTCCTATACGAATTTTGATTTATTTTATTTTTTCTTATAATTTTTTTATGTAATAAATTTTTTTATTTAATAATTTTTTATTTATCATTTAAAATTTTTAAAAAAGAAACTTATTTTTCTTTTTTGGCCGAGTCAACCCATTGCATAATTTTAATAAAAGAAAATAATAATATTTTAGAATTAACAAAGTTTATAGTGTTGGCGGGTGTATCCATTATTAAAGGTGAAAATGGTGGAAACCACCCATAAGTGGCCCAAAACTTCCCTAACTGCCATGTAAACTTTTCACATGTTTTTGAGATCTGCTGGTAATTGCTATTAATGGTGGTAATGCCCAGGAACTGTAGAAAACTTTTGAAATAGTTTTTTCTATTGATAGTAGTAACTTCCAAGAATTGCAAAAAACTTTTAAAACGATTTTTGATAGAAAAACGTATAAATTGGAAGTTAAACTTGGTAAAAGGCTCATGAGCTCATTTTTTTTTTTTTTCTGAAAAAACTCTACCAAGTGAGGATTAAGAGAGCTTAGAAAGTTTCTTATCAACATTAAAACAGTAAGAAAATGTCAATGGCAAAAGATAAGTTCATTGGGCTTCTACATTCAATTTTTAAAATAATTAGAAGCATGACTTTTGTTTCCATGTTGACATTTAGTATCAGTGCATGTTTATGTCTTTGCCTTGATGTGTTCTATGTGTGTTTTCGATGAAATCACAAATGAAAGCCATGGGTACATTCGATCACATTTGAATCTTTCATACAATCAATTTTGTCATTTTTAATGCAAATAAATATTACTAATGTATTAATAAATGAATTAAAATATTTTGGACATAAAAATTATCAGATAACACAATGGCATCGGCCTGAAACAAGGCCTGAAAATTGTCGGGTTTGCAGGTTTGAAACCAGGTCGTGACTAGTTTGGGTCCACCCGGCCAGAGGTTGAAGATAAACCAGAGAGGGTTGGCGACATGTCAATTTCTTATGGAACTTATGGAAGACATGTCGGTTACTCATCAAGTTTGTCGTCTTATTAAGTAAGAGATGTTGTTTATATTTGGTTTAATAAAATGACATGTCATCCGTTATGAGGTCAAAAGTTGACCATAAGGAGAAAACGACATGTCAGTTTTAACCCAGGCCATTTTTCAATTTATGTACACCATGCCGTTTCTTTCAGAGACATGGAAATGACATGTCGCACGTCGATTGTGTAGAATTTGAAGCCGAAAATATTTTGCGTCTAGCGTGATTTAAACCTAAGCCGAAGAATTTTGATTTTAGTATTTTAACCACTGGGCCACGGGTCATTTCATGAACAAATTTGCATTCAAGGAGAACTTAAAGGTTTTGAAATAATTACAAGGAAAATCTATTTGGATTGAATCGAACCCAGGCTATAAGAATTTAAAACCAACTAATTAAGTGCTGAGATGAGCTTTGTGTTTTGATTTTTAATTAATTTTAATTTTTAATTAAATGCATGATATTTATGAAATTATTTATAAATTCTGAAAATAATGCAATTTAGTCCAAAATCATATTTTGATTATTCATGATTTTAGCCTAAAATTTAGTTTTGTTTGCAATAAAATATGTGAATTATAAGGATTTATAAATATTTTGGTAATTTTTTAATTTTGGCATGAAATATGCATTATTTATTGTACTTTATAATATGTATGTTTTATAATTGATAAATATTTAAATTTTATGGATTATTTTTAATATGCATTTATGAATGCAGTCATTTAGATAAGAGTATGCAAATTTGGAATACCAAAATTAAGGACCATTGTCGGGTATAGTTGTAGTGTATTTGCTATTAATTACATGTCTAGAAAGATTCTATCAAAAAAGCTATAAACTGCCTAAGGAGATTGAGTTTTAAGTGAGACCGCTTGTGACCCCTTTAATCTTTCTTAAAAATTTTTTCGGTATAATTTTTAACTTAAATAAATTACTCTATATTGTCTATACAATAAATTTAATGAAACATAAAAATTAAGTAAAATTTCTAAATTTCATATTCTAAATGATTAATATAATTTTTAAATTAGTGAGTAGCCACAATATCTTTAAATTAAGTGAAAATTATATATTTATATTCATATCACATATAGTTTAAAGACATAAATTGTGATTAATCATATTCAATGAAATAAATTTTATTCCACATGAATTTTTATTACATTTATATGATTAATTAGGATGAAGTATCAAATTATTTTTCTTAACTTACCTACAGGAATTAAGAAAATAGATATAATTTGATAGTTTTATTATAAAGATATATGAATCTATTAGAGTAAAATACTTAGTCCACAAATAGTAATTTATATATATTGATTCATATTTTAAGATGTGTTTTATATTGATAAAACATAATAAAAATAATATTAGTATCAAATTTATGACATAAGCATGTATTGTGTACAGCTCTGAAATCTGTAAACTTATTTGATAACAATGTTCTTGTACTAAAAGGAGACAATTATAAAATATGAAAAGAAAATACTTTTCTTTATTTAAGGTGGATGGACATTGATTATGCTATTCAAAAAGATGAACTACTTGCAATAAATGATACTAGTACTTTAGCTCAAATTGCTCTTTATGAATGTTGGGAGCGATCCAATCCCTTCAGTGTCATGTTCATTAAGACAAAGATTTCTGCGGGCGTCCATGGTTCTGTTGCTCAACATAATAACGTATGAGCTTTATTGAAGGCTATTGATGAACAATTTGGATCATCCGATAAAGCCTTAGCTAGCACCTTAATAATGAAGTTTTCTTCCATGAAGCTCACCTGTATCAACGGTGTGCGTGAATATATCATGAAAATGAGAGATATTATAGCTCAGCTTAAGACACTTGAGGTTGAAATCTCTGAATCCTTTTTAGTGCACTATATTTTAAACACTTTCCCTCAACCATACGGACCCTTCAAAATCTCATATAACAAAAAATAAGGATAAATGGTCCATTAATGAACTGATGACCTTGTGTGTATAAGAAGAAGGGAGGTTAATGATAGAATTGGGAGAAAGTTCACAAAGTGCACATCTGGCTATTCAAGGAAAAAAAAAAAAAAGGCAAGCCAAACAAAAGGGGAAAGATAAAACATCAAAGATATCTCCCCAAACTGAAATTCAGAAGGAATCCAAATGCTTCTTTTGTAAAAAAAATGGGCATATAAAGAAGGATTGCGTGAAATTTGAGCAGTGGCTTTTTAAGAAAAGTATTTCAATCTCTTTTGTTTGTTATGAATCTAATATAGTTGATGTTTGTCATAACACACGGTGGATTGATTCTGGTTTTGCAATCCATATTACCAATGTTTTGCAAGGCTTGCAAAACCTAATGAAGCTAATAGGAACTGAGTAATATATGTTTTCAAGAAATAAGATACGTTCATCTGTGGAAGTTATTAGGATATACAGTTTAGTTCTCAATAGTAATTTTATAATGATATTGGAGAACACTTTTTATATTTCTAGTTTTTCTAGGAATTTAATTTCAATTTCAAGACTTGTGCCCCATGAATATTCCTTACATTTTCAAATTCATTTATAAATATTTTTTTATTAATATAATCTTGTTGGAAATGGTACATTGTCTGATGATATTTTTCATGTTACCTTACAAAATGATACTTGTTATAATACAATGCATACTTATATTGGGAACAAAATATGTGTTATGGATGAGAATTCATCTATGTTGTGGCATCGGTAATATATCTTCATACAAAGAATCCAAAGATTAGTAAATGATGGAGTACTTAGTACTCTGGATTTGACTGATTTTGATACTTGTGTGGATTGCATTAAAGGAAAGCAGACTAACAAATCAAAGAAAAGTACTAAGAAGAGTTCTAATATATTAGAAATCATACATACTGATATATGTAGTTTTAGATTGGACTCGTATGGTCAAAAGTATTTTATTACCTTTATAGATAATTGCTCACGATACATGTATCTCTACTTGTTGAATACTAAAAATCAAACATTAGATGCTTTTAAGATATTCAAAGTTAAAGTAAAGAAACAGTACGATAAGCAAATAAAGATTATGATATCTGATAGAGGTGGTGAATATTATGGTAGATACATTGAGAATGGACAAGCACTTAGTCCATTTGTGAGGTTTCTTCAAGAACATGAGATTGTTGCCCAATAGATTATGCCTGGCTCTCCAGATCAAAATGGTATAATTGAAAGTAGAAATCAAACATTATTAGATATGGTGCGAAGTATGCTAAGTAGCTCTAAACTTCCTAAGTCATTATGGACTGAAGCTCTTAAGACAACTGTGTATATAGTAAACCATGTTCTAACTAAGATTGTTACAAAAATACCATTTGAGTTATGGAAAGGTTGGAAACCGAGTTTGTGATATGTACGCATTTAGGGTTATTCTTCTGAAGTAAAAGTTTACAATTTACAAGAAAATAAGTTAGATCCGAGGACATTAGTGGATATTCTATTAGAAATTCAGAAAGGTTTAAAGAATAAATATTTTACTGTCCATCTCATCACATTAGGGTTGTGAAATCAAAAAATGCGAAATTTCTTGAAATGACTTAATTAGTGGGAGGGATCAATTTTTGAACATAGTTTCTGAGTAAGATCATTCAAGACCTTTCACTTTAGGTAGTCAATTAATTATCATTAATAACACTCCTCCAGTACAAACGAGTATTAATTATCAAAGGGTTGTTATTCAACCAATAATGAATGACAATCAAACTCCATAAGTAGATGATGTTTTAGTAGATCTAGTTATTCAAGAATTACTTGAAAATATTGAACAACCAGTTGAACAGCAACCTCCTCAGGAGAATGTTGATACAACATTAAGAAAATCTACTAGAATTAAAAGATCATCTAGACCTAGTGATTACATTGTGTATCTACAAGAGTCTGACTATAATGTTGGAGTGAAAATAATCTTGATACGTTTTCACAAGTCATGAGTTGTCAAGAATCTGACTTATAGTATAATGCCATGAAAGATGAGTTGAATTCCATGTCAACGAACGAAGTCTGGGATCTTGTTGAGTTGCCTAAAGGGTTTAAACCCATTAGGTGTAAATAGATCTTTAAGACTAAGAAATATTCATTGGGCAACATTGAAAGAAACAAGATTAGACTTTTTGCTAAATGATTCACTCAAAATGAAGGAATCAATTGTATAGAGACTTTTTCTCTTATATCTAAAAAGGATTCTTTCCAAGTAATTATGACATTAGTAGCCTATTTTGATATAAAGTTACATTAAATGGATGTGAAACAACATTTCTCAATGAAAATTTGGAAGAAGAGGTTTACATGAAACAATCTGAAGGATTTCCTTCTAAAGATGATAAGCATTTGGTTTGTAAGCTTAGAAAATTTATATATGGATTGAAACAAGCCTCCCTTCAGTGGTATCTTAAATTTCATAATGTTATATTTTCATTCGGTTTTGAAGAGAATCTTATGGATCAGTGTATGTACCAAAAGGTTAATCAGAGTAAAATTTGTTTCCTTATTTTGTATGTGGATTATATTTTATTTGTAACCAATAATAAAAGGGTTGCTACATGAGGTGAAACAATTCATTTCCAAAAATTTTGATATGAAAGATATGGGCGAGACATCTTATGCCATTGGCATAAAGATCTATAAAGATAGACATCAAGGAATATTAAGTTTATCTTAGGAAACCTATATCAAGAAAATTTTAGAGAGATTCTGAATGAAAGATTGTTCACCAATTATAGCATCAATTGTCAAGGGTGATAAGTTCAATTTGAGCTGTTAGAAGTACAATGTATGCTCAAGTCTGTACTAGACCTGACATTTCTTTCATAGTTAGAATGTTGGAACGATATCAAAGTAACCCAGTATGGACCATTGGAAAGCAGTAAAGAAAGTCTTGAGATATATTCAAGGGACCAAGGATTACATGCTTATATACAGATGAACTGACATTTTAGAAATGGTTGGTTACGCAGATTCTGACTTCGCTAGCTATAATAATTCAAGAAAATCAACTTTTGGATACATCTTTATGCTAGCTGGCAGAGCTGTATTTTGGAAAAGCACTAAATAGACATTGATTGTTACTTCCACTATAGAAACTGAGTTTGTTTCGTATTTTGAGGCTACCTCACATGGAATATGATTAAAGAGTTTCATGTTTGGGTTTAAAATTGTGGATTTTGTTTCTAGACCATTAATGATATATTGTGATAATTTAGCTGTTGTATTTTTGGCTAAGAACAATAAAAGTGGTAGTCAAAGTAAACACATTAACATCAAATACTTAGCCATCACAGAACGTGTTAAGAAAAATAAAGTAGCGCAGTTATAACCAAGTCACATCCGGGTTACAACCTGCTATTGCGCAGGCCCCGACCTTAACCCACCCTGGCTTACTGAGTCGTTATAGCCTAGGGTACCTCACGCTCCACTGGACAAGAATCTGTTCCTTTGAACCCCACTTGAGGAACCCTTAGAACTTTGTTCCTTCCCTTCAGTTCGCCTCCCCTATGACTAGAATTTGGGACCTCTACTTTAAGGAGAATTACCAACGAGCGTGAGTACCAATTCTTAGCACTAGATTAATGATAGTTGATCATTTGACAAAGGACATGCTACTTAAGGGTTTTAAGGATTATGTGGATTGAATGAGACTTAGTTCCATTATATAAATTATTGTATATGTAAATACAATTTATTAATTAAAATTTATTTATATGATCTTTTTTCATTATGTGCGTGTATTTATTGAAAAGAAAAATTATTATAATTGGACATAGAATAAACATGAGATTTATTCATTAAATTAAGGTCATTAAGAAGGACAAAAAATAAATATATGGTTTATTCATTAAGTTACCACATATGTATAGATAAATAAGAAATATAATATATTATAATACATGGAAGAAAAGTTATCAATTTTGATAACCTATCACTATGATTCATATGTTTATTTCTTAAATATTATAATTTAGAGAATTTATGAACCAAGTGGAATAATATTGGTGCTTATATACGCCATTAATAGTGAAAATGGTGGAAACTACTTATAAGTGGCCCAAAACTTCCCAATTGCCATGTAAACTTTCTACATATTTTTGGCATCTGCTAGTAACTACCATTGATAGTGGTAACTGTAGAAAACTTTTGAAACGATTTTTGTCATTGACAATGGTAACTTTCAATAACTATAGAAAACTTCTAAAATGGTTTTTGATTAAAAAACGTATAAATTGGAAGCTATACTAGGTAAAAGTTCTTGAACTCGTTTTTCTCTTAAAAAACTCTATCAAATGAGGATTAAGAGAGTTTGAAAGATTTCTTAACAATGTCAAAATAGTAAAAAAATGTCAATGGTAAGAAGTAAACTCTTTAAACTTCAACATTCAATTTTTAAAACAATTTAAAACAGGAGTTTTGTTTCCGTACTAACATATAGACATATATACACAGTAGATTATAAGAGTGTACTTAATTATCCCTTTCAAGTACTTTAATTGCATGTAAACTCTCAGTTCTGGTGTTATTTGATGTTTTTCAAAGTTTAAGGTGGTATGTGATATATTTTTAAAGTATTTGGACTTTAGAATAATATCAAAATAAATAGAGCCAAAATATAGTGGAGTTCATGGAACCATAATATGAATAGAGAAATAATAAATGTCCGAATCAACATTGCGAACCAGGCAAGCACCAACTTCGGGATCATATCTACAGGGTCAAACCTATTAAGACATGGCATGCTCTAATTGGTGGCCAACATGGAAACAAATTAAACGCCACTTCACCAACTGCATGCAGTCTTCGTGTCTCTAGGAAACTGCTGATTTCAGTTCAGGCCGCTCTCTCGTCGCCATCTTCTTCATCATTCAAAACGCTTATAAATAAATTTGTATATATTTTACCTTTAAAAATCTGTTCATTTCTCCTCATTATGTCATCAGTTTTTCTCTCATTAGAATTAGAAAAGAAGGAGATAATGGGAACGAGAAGGGGGAGATCGCCTGTGATTGTGAATGCAGTGCTAGGATGGCTGAAAAGGCAGCCTTTGAAAGTGAAGAGCTTTCTTGCTTTTACGTTTATGGTGTTTTCTCTTGTTTCTATGAGGCTTTTGGTTAAAAATCATGATTATTTCTTCATTGCATCTGAGGCCATCCATGTTGCTGGTATCATCGTCTTGATTTTCAAGCTCACCACCAAGAAGACTTGTTCTGGTATCCTATCTATTTTCTTCAAATTAATTAATTGCTCAGTTATGTTTCAATTGTTCTGTTTTATTGCCCTTATTCTTATGTTCATTGCACTTAAGAAGAAAAATTCCAATAGGCTTATGTCTTTCTTCTTTCTTGGTACCATAAGTGCAAACATATCAATAAATAGTTTTGCTTGGATATTGACTGTAAATCATTTGAAATGCAAAACCTGTATCTAATGGCAGAATAACAATTTTGATGATGCAGTCCTAGAAGATAAATGTCTTTCCTATGCTATACCGCAATGTTGATGCATATAATGTTGCTATAATCTGATTTATTATCTTCTACAGTTCTTTCGCTGAAGACCCAAGAACTCACAGCTATTTTCCTAGCAGTGAGATTGGTCTGCAGCACGATTATGGAGGGTGATATTCACACGGTGCTCGATTTTGCAACACTTGTATCCACTGTGTGGGTTATATACATGATTCGGTATAAGTTGAAGTCAAGCTACGTCAAGGAGTTAGACAACTTGCCCATATACTACATAGTATGTACAATTTTCATTCTTATTCATATTGATAGAAATATCTGAATAATTTATCCATAAGTTGACTGTGTTAAGACAAACTTGATGAAATACTTTATGTGAGATTAGATTAAATTAAACATGTCAGAATATGGCCATTTACCATGATTTTAGTTACCGATTTACCTGTTTGAAAGTTGTTTTGGTTTCTTATTTTGTGTTGTTTGTTTTGGTTTCTTATGTTGTGTTGTCTCAATTTTGCTTTCTCTGTATTGATGATGCAATTACAACAACAAAATTTGTATAAATTACCTAGTTTGAGAATCAGGAATGTCATCGGATATGTTACACACTTTTCCTGCAAGAAAAGAAATTTTGGATTGTTATATATAATGATATTAATTGCTGTATTTTATAGTATATATGCTCCCTTTGCTTGAAAAAGATCGGCAACTATTGTCAACTGTTGAAACTTGAGAAAGAATAATTGATTTTGCTATCCCAGCAATCAAGTTTTTCTTCAAACTGTATGCAGGTGGTGCCTTGTGCTATCCTCGCATTACTAGTCCACCCTTACAGTCATTACATAAGCTTTAGTGGCATTTTGTGGGCATTTTGTGTGTACTTGGAATCTGTCTCGGTGCTGCCTCAACTTCGTATGATGCAGAATGTAAAGGTACGTACAAGCTCCAATCGTGTGCTTGCCATCCATAAATAGATGTATATAACAAGAAGTAATTGTTGCCGTTCTTGTTTTATGATTTCAGTTGATCGAACCATTTACATCCCATTATGTATTTGCTTTGGGCGTTGCAAGATTCTTGTCTTGTGCTCATTGGATTTTACAGGTTTGTTTTCCATTCACACTCTTAGGGTGGGTTGTTTGTTTTTGTCTCAGGGGTCTTCACACACACACACA
>JAXCLQ010000001.1:14335127-14350338 GCA_035584115.1 Cedrela odorata | reverse complement strand
TTACAGGTTTGTTTTCCATTCACACTCTTAGGGTGGGTTGTTTGTTTTTGTCTCAGGGGTCTTCACACACACACACATTACTCTCTCCAAAATTCATTCATCAAAATTTTCATTGAAAATTTTGTGTACTTGTATAACTTTATAATAATTTGAACATCTTGATATTTTTATTTATTTATTTTGAACTATTATTATGATGATGAATTGCATAACTTAAGGTATTTGATATTCTAATTAAATATTTAAATTTAAATTTCAGATTAGAAAATAAACAAATATTTGAGTTTTAAATATTGAGTTGTATTCAGATTTTTGGACCTCAACAAACCGAACTTGGTTTGTAAAATGAGAAAAATTGAATGAGCATATACTTATTGAAAACTTTGATTGATTGTGGGCTATGTCAACCTTAAGTAAGGTTAAGGTTAGGCAATTTGAACATAATATGGAAACTCAAACAATTACAACGCAACATATTGTGATTGACATGCAGGTTATCGAGACTAGAGGAAGGTATCTATTCTTGCTTGGATATGGATACTTGTGGTTCCCATTGGCTTTCCTTGCAGAAATGGTTCAAACATTCATCTTAGCAGACTTTTGTTACTACTACATCAAAAGGTTGCCTAAGCCTAGCTTATTATTTTCTTTTGTTACTTAATATCATCTTGCACACTGCCTTTGTCCATTTTCCTTATCATAATTCTATCTGTTTATTTTGACTTTGCAGTTTAAAGGGTGGCCAACTTCTCATGAAGATGCCTGTTTAATTAATAAATTTCTGATTTCAGTTTTTGGAGAAGCTACTCAATAGGAATGGTGTACATTCAGTTATAATTTCTTGTTCAGAGTTTTAATTCGGTTTAATGAAGTATTGAATTGAATGAATTTATATATCCACATAACCTATGAACGAATCAATTGCTTTGCTAGACAGCTTGGTCATAACATTAACAAGGATTTGTTATAAAGGTGCGGTGGTTTTTAAGTCAAACATTATTTTAGTTTCACAATCCAAAAAAAAAAAAAACCCCTGAATAAATCTAAAAGGAAACCTAAATCATTTATTCATTTATTTTTAAATTTTATATCAACAACTTTCTCTCCGATGCAACAGATCTCATTATCCTCCAACAATGCTTCACTTCGCTTATCAACTACACCCAGATTTGCATTGCCAAGCCTAAACTCGTCATCCACACCATAAGTTCATGTAAGACCATCTCCATTTTTCAACGTCATCCACACCATAAGTTCATGTAAGACCATCTCCATTTTTCAACTGTAAAAGTAATACTAATGTTCATACAGCAAAAATCATTTTATAAATTTAGTGCACCAATGATCTTTTCCTCCTTACTTAATTGATTGATCTTTTCCTCCTTAATTGATTATTAAACATGCAACTACAAAAATATCTATAGAGGTAAAAGCTAGTTATTCGGTAAAAATCCTCAGATGTTTAAAGTTAAAATTTTGATTTTTATGTGAGAGAGAAAAGAGAAGGATCAAGATAATGTCTACTCTAAACTTGAAGTTAGGTTCTCAAGTCTAGCCTAGAGTTCATCATGCATACCCTGATGATATCATATTGATGACTTGAATATATTTATTTGTTTTTGATGATGACTAAGTATTATTATAAATGTCAAGTTAACATATGATGATAAAATAATCTTAAACTTGTTTTAGAATTAAGAAACTTGTGTATAAATATGCTTGTAATCAATTCTTAACAAACATGTGTGAAAGTGTCTTTAAAGTTCAACAGGATCGATATGTAAAAGCAAAGAGATCAATACATTAAGATAACGGATCGATACCATTGAAGAACAGACAGACACTCTTGAAGCAGATTAATACCAGGAAGTGAGAATATTGATATGTGTTAAGGCAGAAGTTTCAGATGAAATTATTAAGTTAAACCAGATCGATACCTTAGCTAAAAGAGATCGATACATGCCTTATTCAGAGAGTTGCAAATTATTTAAAAGGCCGGCCAAATCGATACCTAAGTTAGAAGAGATCGATACATGTCTTGTCCAGAGAGTTGTAAATTATTTACAAGACTAACTAGATCGATATCTAAGCTAGAATAAATCGATACATATTTTATCTAGAGAGTTACAAATTATTTATAAGGCAGACCAGATCGATACCTGAGTTAGAAGAGATCAATACATGTTTTGTCTAGAGAGTTGCAAAATAATTCGGAGGAAACTAGATCGATACTTCAAATAAGGAGATCAATACGTTGCAATTCCAAATAGTTAAAAATTATTTATGAAGTGAACCAGATTGATACGTGAAGGCAAATGGATCTATACTCGAGATTCATATTTAATTTTTGCTCAAAGAGATCGATACATAGCGAAATGGATCGATACTTCTTTTGAAATTAAGGCTCAATGGTAACTTTTATAGCATTTATGACAGACATTAAATGCACCAAATCAAGCCGTTGGACACAAGGGTCTTCACAAAAGGAATGAATATAAATAGAAGAAAAGTATTGAAGGACAATAGAGCTATTATTGTGATCAAACTGAAAAATATTCCTGAAGAACATTCTCAATATAAATAGTATCACTTTCTCTCACTATTGTAAAAACCTTCATTTTTTGTTGTGAGAGAGTTTTTCTTTTTATAAGCATATTGATACATTTACTCTAGTGTGAGAGCTTAGAAACATAACTACATTTCTCATATTGTATTGGGCACATCTTCACCTGAAGTAAAGAAGATTCTTATGGGTTACTCTTCATCTGTGATAAAGTAAGTGTACGGTTGCCCTTCACCTCAGAAAGAGTTATAGTGGGTTTCACTTGACCCGATGCAATAAAGAGATATTAGAACCTTGGTTATGATAATTCGTATCCGAGAGAGTGGATGTAGGCCAAGCTTTTTTGCCGAACTACTATAAACTGTGTTTGTCTTTCTCTCTCTACTATTATTTTATTCGTTGTACTACATTACATTTATTTTAAGGTTTTAAATTTCTAAAAACTTAATTCACCCTTCTCTTGGGTGTTGCCAACGGAGCTAACATACTTGGTTGCCCTTAGCCTCTTTTTATAAGTTTCTTTAAGTTTCTCAAATTTAGCATAATTTTATGGAATTTAAAAATAACAATCCCAGTTACATTATGATTCTAAGAATTGTGGAGATTCTACTTTTTAAGCATCGACTTTTTGAATTTTGTGGGATCTTAAGCTTTTTTTGTAGAATACATCTACTAGGCAATGGATCCATATTATGGAATAAGCCTTACTTACAGTATACATCTACCAGGCTAAGGATTCTTATTATGGAATAATCCAGAAAGAAATGAATATTCTCTTGATACGTAATTGTTGAGAGATCTCGAAAATTTTTATTTGAGACTTCTTTATTTACTTGAGATAAGCTCAAACTGTGTTGCATATTTGATACCTCTATCAAGCTGCTTCCAAGACCTCTATATTGAGAGAGGTCTCGGAATTGATACCTAAACCCGATGTCTTTTATCTGACCTTAAAAGGTCTCGTCCCTTATTATGATTGGGCTTATTTTTATCCCCCGAATAGTGTCTCTCTACTCGAAGCAGGCTTAAGGCTCTTCTTCTGTCCTTCGTAAGAATTTAACTTGAGCCCATAGCCTATTGAACTTTAATCATGCCCCAGACTGAATCCCTAACATCAAGCCCCCTAGTTTTTGTCAAAATTAAAAAAAAATAATTGTTTTGACCAAAACTAAAAATTTTGATTTAAAAAAACGTGCTTGTCTGTCTACTTTAAATGCTTAACTTGAAATCCGTCAACTTCCATCTATGCGGCAGCCTTCAATTGGTCCCTAAGGTCACTTCGTTTTGGCCCCCAAGAGACCTTCTTAGTCCTCATGATAACCGCCTTCTTTTTCATTTAATAGTAACCACCTTCCAAACTTCCATGCCACGTGACATCTTCTCATCCCTTAATCTATCCTTCGTATCAATGACTGGGATTTCTATGCTCCCCTAAATACATTTTATTTCACTTTTCACCCCATTCGTCTTCATTTCATACTGTAACTTTTTTCTCATTGCAAGTAATCTCAATAGCATCAAGATTTCAAACTTCCAATAAGGGTTCTTTGTTTAAGCTCTTTTTCTTCCTCAACCAAAAATCGGCGAGTTCCTGTTATTTCTTGTACCTTTTTATTCCTATTGGATTTTTGGTTGATTAAGATAAACATTGGATAGTTTTTTAGGGTTAGAGACCATAGGTAAACACTTCACGAGTTGTTGATGACCTAGAGTAGCACTTGATGTTTTATTCTTTTATTTTATGAACAAAGATGGATTTTGTTTCAAATGATTATGAGGCTACCTTTAGGGAAATAACTCTAAAGAAGAGTTGGCGGTTGTCTTTGCTCCTCTCTTTATCCCAGGCAGAAGGAGCTTGATACCTTATAAAGTATATTTGCTTCTTTCTTCCACTACAGAGTCAAACTTAGGAGCCTATACCTTTTGCTATGACATTTCTGAGGGAATTTACCTTAAGGTTCTTGAGGAGGATGAACTTCCAGTTGTCCTCATGATGGAGAAATCTCTTTTAATGAAGAGTTATTCTACCTCGGGGTCAGACTTTCCTTTCAGGATTACTTTGCTAGAATCTTTGAGTCTTTCAACATTGCGCTTCACCAAATGAACCTCAACAGTTGGAGTATTTTATTGAGTTTATTCACTTTGTAGAGTTAGATCTCATATTCTACTCCCTCAATTGAAGAAATTGAGTATATGTACCTTCTAAAAAGGAACCCAATAAAGAACCCTAGATGGTACCATCTTCAAACCCGTCATAGGAAGCGCAATCCAATAACAGGCAACCCGTCATGCAATAAGGACTAGAAGAACAAATGGTTCTTTGTTGGTGGTGACTCGAACAACAATATCCAAGTGTTGAGATTATTTGAGGATGCAACCACCTGGAGTGAGTTACTTAAGCTGACTGCTCAAAACTTGGAGAAGGTTGAGAAGGCTAGGTCCTCAGCATCTAGCCAGAGATCTCTTCTTTCTAACGTTAACCTGATTTCATCAGGTCTTGTAAATTTTTGTATGTCTAAGAACTAGTTAGCGTCAGAGAAGACCCAAACTGGTAAGCATCTCTTTTTTCTTCTTTCATGTATTGAATTGCGTTGTCTGATCTCGGTGTTATCTGTTTTGTAGGAGAAATGGCCACAAAGAAGTCTGTACCGAACTCTTTTGAGTTATTGAGACAATTAGTAAAGAGGAAAAAGGTTGAGAAAGCCCCCTAGGCTCTAAAGACTAGGGCTAGATATTTTGCTCCCAAGGGCTCTTCTAGGATGTCAGCTTCCTGTAGTGCTATTGGGTCTTCCAGCTCTAGCAAAACTCCAACTCCTTGCAGCAGCAAAACTCCAACTCCTTGCAGAAGAGTTGTGATCTAAGGTGACCTGTCACCTCCTCTTGCCTTCAAGATAAACAAAAGGAAGGGCAAGAGAAAAGCTATTGCAACAGCAAAAGGTGATAGGCCAAGACAGAAAAATAGGTTGTTTGACTAAAGAGCTGAGGAGGATATGGCAACACGTTAACTTACACAAGAGAAACCAAAGACAAGATAGAATTCTTTACCCATTTCCTTCCCTATATTAACCAGCAGGTTATGAAGATCAGTCCTAAGTATTCCGATGCTCTTGCTAGTATCTCAGCTCTAGGACTCATGAATTATTTTATAAGGGGGATGAGCCGTATGAGTTGTTCTTCATTTTGTGTTTGGAAGAGAAATTATTCCTTTTATTTCTTCTAACTATTGATCACTTTTCTGTTGATTAATCCAAATCCAATGTGCAATAGAATTATATTAAGACATCATTGAGGATGCTTTCTCGAGGGCATTAGAGTCCAATAAAAGAGCTATTAAGGAAAAAAAGGACTTGGTCTTAGAGAGGACCAAGTTCGAGGATGAGAAGGCAAAGTGGATTTAGGAGATTAAATAGCTCTAGGTCAAGGTGGCTACTGTAGAGTATTCCCAGGTGGAGTCTAACAAAAGGGTAAGCACCCTTGAATCCGACTTAAATGAGTCAAGGTAAGAACGTCAAAGACTTCGCTAAGAGTTTGAGAAGAAGTGCTAGGAACTAGAGCAATGCTTAGAAGATAAGAGGAAAAGGTCTATGCTCCTAGCCACCAAGCTAGAAGCGGCTAAGGGGCAGTTGATGCTCTTGTTCATGAGCGGGTCAATGAAGGAATTAACCTGACCTGTGAAACGTTCCAAAGTCAATATCTAAATCTGAACCTGACTTAGCTATATGAAGCTTTGGAACGTGCACATTTGCGCCCTGATGAGGACTCTTTGGCTTACCTTCTCTTTGAAAGGGAAGTTCACCCCAATCTGAAGATGACTTTTGTTCCTCTTGTTGAGCTGACAATTACACCTTCTGCTGAACCGATCAAAGTTACTTTTGTCGAGCCAACTACTGCTTCTCTAGATCCGACCAGCTCTTCAGCAGACCCGTCTCATTGAAGAAAACACTTAGGTTTTTTTTTTTTTTGTATATGGAAATAATGTAATGAAATTCTTATACTTTTTGGTTTATTAATTTCATTTTGTTGACTTATGTGGATTTCCTCTTATTACCACTCTTTCTTTGCATTCTTTGTGCTCAGTATTTAATTTAATTTACAGAACTTAACCGTTGTCAAAACTAAAAATGCTTCTAAGAGTAATTTGACCTAAACTAAGCTGAGTTGATAACACATAATTTGTGTCTTTAAAATCAATATTCTAATCTCCACATCTTAGAGAGAATATCTTCGAACAGGAAGCGTATTGACTGTTGCTATTACTTAGCTTTAAGGCTTTTATAGACCTTGGATGCTATTACATTGTTTCGAATTCACTGGTTATGATTAACGGAAACCATTTACCCTTTTATGTCCTGACTTTGCTCTCAAAACTTAATTAAGTTTTCGATATTATTGCTTCTTAATAAAGGCTGAACATAATTATCTAAAAATCATTCTACCCTTATACGTCATGAGATTGTGTTCAGGGCTTATTCAGGCTATGAACATAAAAATTGATCTTATAGGAACCCTTTCGCTCTTCTAGGTCCTGAGACCATACTTAGAGCTTATTAGAGCTAGAGATAATATTACCCTAAGATAAGTTGAGAACTTGAATTACTCAAGAACCATTTTGTTCTTATACGTTCTGAGATCTTGTTCAAGGCTTATTTGAGTTTATGAATAATATTATTTTGAGGTGATTAGGAAGCTAATCATTTAGGAACTACTATGCTCTTTTATGTCTTGAGATGGATGAGATGTTATCCATTTGGGAACCGGTATGCTCTTGTATGTTCTGAGACCGTGCTCAGGACTTATTTCGAGCTATAAATAATATTATCCTGAGATGGATGTAAGATTTAGTCATCCAAAAACCATTCCGTTCTTATATGTCTTGAGGTTAGCCTCTAGACTTATTTGAACTATGGATAATATTACTCTAAGATGATTATTGAACTTAACTATCTAAAAACCGTTGTTGCTCTTATACATTCTAAAGTCGTACTTAAGGCTTATTTGAGCCATGGATAATATTACTCCAGATTCTTCGATTTCCATACCCCTCGACTTGAAGGCTTTGTTCATCAATATATCCTTGCTATTAGGAACATCTTATTTATGTAAAATAACATATTTATTTATTTTTAAGGCAAAAAAGGTTTTACATATCTTTAGTAATTCTTAAGGGTAATACAACTTTAATTGCTTTCCATTCCATAGTGTCTTGATCCTACTTTCATATGAAAATTCTAGTTTATAGACTCATGGCATCAAAACCTGGGTAACCTTATATGGTATTTCCCAATTTGCCTCGAGAACACCTTCCCTTAGTACTTTAGTATTCAAGGTAACTTATCTGAAGACCTAGCCTCTAGTTTGGAAGGTACGATTCTAAACATGTTTGTTGTAATACCTAGCTACCATTTGTTGGTAGACTGCCGTTCTTATTATCACTTGATCTCTTTTCTCTTTAAGCAGGTCGAGCTCTAATCGTATGTTTTGATTGTGGAATGCCTTATCATAGTTGCTGATCCAGAAAGTTGGTACAATAATCTCGACGGGAATTATTGCTTCGCATCCAAAGGTAAAACTGTAAAGAGTCTCGCTGGTGGCTACCTTTATAATGATTCTGTAGCCCAAAGAACTTTGGGAAGTTTATCAATCCATGCACCTTTGTGTTCCTTGAGCTTCTTCCTAAGTGCCTTCTAGATTACTTTATTCACAGCTTTCACTTATACGTTGGCCTTTGAATGTGCAGGTTTCACGAATATGAGGTCAATTAAAAAATCCGCACAAAATTCCCTGAAGTTCGAGTTGTCAAACTGCTTTTCATTATCTACGATCAGTACTTGAGGTATTTCAAACTGATAAATCACGTTTTGCTTAACAAATGTTGTGACTTTTTTCTTGGTGATGGCGGCTAGTGACTCAACTTCTACCCACTTGGTGAAGTAATTAAAGGCCACTATGACATATTTTGTGTTAGCTCGATAAAGGGTAGGGCATCAATGAGATCTAATTCTCATTAGGAAAATGGCCAGGGATTCATCAAGGATGTTAGTTATTCAAGAGGCTTTCTTGAAATATTGTCAAATGCTTGACATTCTTGACAAGTTTTCGCCATCTAAGCCATATGTTATGAGAGTGTTGGTCTGTAATATCCTTGCCTTATGATTTTTTTGTGTCATGGAAAGAGCTCCCCCATTTCCGCCGCATACTCCACGATGGATTTCTTTAAGTCCTCGTGTCGCCTTTTCAGATCCGAGGTATTTGAGATATGAGATGCTATAACCCAATTTGTATAATTCTCTATTAATAACGATATTCCTTGCAGACCTGTTTTTTATTCTTCTTACTTCATTCCTATCATCCAGAAGTCTCCTTTCTTAGATGTAGGATTTTATTTCATCCATTCAGTTATGGTGAAAGTCGATCTGTGCTACAGAGATCAGTAGTTACTCATTTTAGTGCTCTTCTGCTCCAGTACTTTAATCAAAATCGAGGATAGGGTATTCCTTTTGAAGGTAGAGGCCACTTTTGCCAGAATGTCTACCCTAAAGTTCTCCACCCTTGGGATCTATTTTATTGTGACAGTCTTCAGAGTGCCCAAAAGTTATTTATTTTTCTCTAGGTAAGCTTATATATTATTTTCTTAGGCTAGAACTGTCCTTCAATTTGGTTGGTTATTAGTTGAGAGTCATAGTGAATGTCCAAGCCTATGATCCCTAAAGTCTAGGCTAAATTGATCTTTGCAATTAGACCTTTATACTTGCCTCATTGTTAGTAACCTTAAAGTTGAATTTTAAAGAATATATTACCTCGATTCCGTCTAGGCTCACAAGGACAACTTTGGCTCCTCCCTTTTGCAAATTCAAGGCTCCATCAATAAAGAGGCTTCAGATCGGCTCGACCATGTTTAGGATAGATAAATTCATTTATTCCCGAACTATGAGGTCTTCTGTAATTTGATGAATGAGAAGATGTTTGAATTTTGATCTTTTTGCCACAAAGTCGACTAAGACTTGTCCCTTTATTGCCTTCAAGGGTTTGTAACTGATGTCATATTCACTGAGCTCGATTGATCATTTCACTAACCAACCTGGTAGGTCAGGTCGGTGTAGAATCTGCCTCAAGGGTTAATTTGCCAGCATTACCACCTGATGGGCTTAGAAGTATGGTTACAACTTCCTCACTACCACTATCAGTGCCAGTGCTAACTTCTCAAATATGAAGTATCTTGACTTGTGTCTAATAGCGCATTACTAGTGTAGTAGATAGGACGATGAATCTTTTTTGAATTCTCATTTACCAAGACTGAGCTCACATAATGGCTGCTCACTGCGAGGTAAATATACAACACATCTCCAATTTTAGAGCTTGTCAAGTGTGGTGGAGATGCGAGGTATCGTTTTAGCTACTGAAAGCTATTCTTGCATTTTTCTGTCCATTCAATCTTTTTCTCTTTTTTCATAATCTGAAAGAAAGGGCAACACTTGTTAGTTGCCTTGGATAGGAACCTACTTAATGTTGTCAACTGCCTAGTCAGACTTTATAGTTCTTTAAGAGCGGATAGGTTCTTGAGATCTAGTATGACCTTGATCTTCTATGGATTGGCTTCGATTCTATGTTTGCTAATCATATACCCTAAGAACTTCCCAGCTTAGACTCTAAATGCATATTTTTCAGGATTCGACTTCATATTATATTTTGTTAGGTAGGAGAATGTTTCTTTTAGGTGTTTTGGATGGTCTCGGGCCTTTAATAACTTAGTAATCATATCGTCGATGTAGACTTCCATGGTCGTTCTAATTAGAGGTCGAAATACCTGATTAACCAATCTCTGAAATATAGCCTCCACGTTCTTCAGCTCAAAAGGCATTACTTTATAGAAGTATTTGGTCGGTGATGAACATGATTTTTTCCTAATCCGGCTCGTACATCCTGATCTAATTGTATCTTAAGAATGCATCCATAAAGCTCAGCAGCTCATTTCCTGCTGTCGAATCTATCAATTGATCAATCCTAAAGAGTGGAAAGCTATTTATAGGGCAGGCCTTGTTCAGATTTGTGAAGTTTACACACATCTTTCACTTCTCGTAGGTTTTCCTGACCATAACCACATTTGATACCCATTCTGGGTAATATACTTCTTTAACAAAGTTGGCCTTTAACAATTTTTCTACTTCAGCCTACATTGCCTCTTTTGCTCGGCGTTAAACGGTCACCTCTTTTGTTTTACAGGCTTATATTGGAGGTCGATGGCAAGCCGATGAGAGATTATTCGATGATTAATCCCTAGCATATCCTTATGTGTCCATGCGAACACATCCATATATTGTCTCAAAATATCCTTGAGTATTGCCTTCTGTCCTCAAAAAGGTGAAAACCAATTTTGACTATTTTTTGGGGAGTGTCTTAGTTCAGGATTACGGATTCAAGTTCTTTCGCTGGCTCCAAAATTGAGGGTTTGTTACCTTGTTTGGCCTCTTTGCTTAAATTTTTCATTACTCATTCATGCTACAAATTCTCATCATTAACTTCAAGGATTTCTCCCCAAGGTCGTTTTGACAAGCAGTACGAACTTTTTAAGTAGGCTACAAAGCATGATCATGTTTTTTTTTTTTTTTTTTTACTTCTTTTGATAATGTCAATACCTTCTTCCGCTCTGAATTTTAACTTTAGGTAATAGATGCTTTCCACTGCCTTTGTAGTTTTAATAAAGGGCTTTCCGAGAATCATAGTGTAAGACATTTTGAGATTGACTACTTAGAATTCAACCATCATAGTCTTTTGGTATGACTTTTCTTCTATAGTGATAGGCAGCTATACTACCCCCAATAAGTATATGCATAATTCTCTAAAGCTATGAAAAGTGGTATCAACGGACGTCAGTCTTAAGTCTTCTTTCCTCAGGGAGTCTAAAGTGTCCTTGAAGATGATGTTGGTTGAATTCCCTGTATCTATAAAGATTCTGCTAAGTTGAGCCATTTCTACCGTCAATGTTATTACTAGGGAATCATCATGCAAGTAATGTACCCCTACCTCATCTTCATTTGTGAACATAATCGGTACCGAGATGATTTTTTGCCTTTTCACGACTCTCACATTCATAATGTGAATATCTGATACAAAATTTGGCAACAAGTATCTTAAATAATTTTTCTTTGCCTTGTTGGAATTTCCTACTAATGTGGTTTCACCGAAAATTACCATAGTCTGATCTTCATATGCTTTCTTGTGTGCAGGAATGCCGAGCTTTTCTTCACTGTTTACCATGAAATCTGACAAATAGTTATTTCGGATTAGCACATCGACCTGATTCCTGAGATCAAAACACTCATTTGTTAAGTGCCCAATGCTCTGATGGAATTTGCAGAATTTGTTCTTAACATTCTTGTTCGGCTTGGTTTTTATAGGGCGAGGTTCCATCAGTACGGTTTCTCGTCTTTTAACTTCTTGTAGAATTTGTAAGAGAGGTGTATTCAAAGAAGTGAAGATTCTCTCTTCTTGGACTTGGGTTATTCTTCTCATGTTAAGTCTTCTCAGTGAATACTGTCCCTTTGTAGGGAACTCGTCCTCCTTATTACCCGTTTGTTTTGGTTAGGTATCCAACCTTCCTTTCTATGTGTATCTTAGAAATTTCTCTTATCATCTTGCCTCTTTCTCAGGTCTGTCATCTGGCTTCGTATCTCATCGCGAGGTGATGGTCCTAACATATTCTCTTCTTTTAGCTTAAAGGTGACCTAGTCTTTAATTTCGATCTCATTCAATAGCTTCCTCCAAGCAGTTTCATAAGAAGTGACTGACTGTTTTTATATTACATACCATCCTCGATTTACTCGTAGACCTTTCCTAAGGCCTTCCAATGCCAGGGAGCGATGATAAACCCCTAATTTCATTACTTCGTCATGGTTTCTCTGAACGAAGCTCTTAAAACTTTCTCCTTCCCCTTGCTTCATGAGCAACAACTAACTAGGGGTTTTAAGGCTAACAATCGCCCCTCTAACTCGTTAATGAATACTTTGTATAACTGTTCGAAGCTATAGATGCTGCTAGGGGTTATATTGGTAAACCACTTTCTTACTTATTCTTCTAGTGTCAAAGGGAACATGCGACACATTTGGGATTCATCTAGTCCTTGGATAAGCATCATTTCCCTGAAAAAAATTTATATGTAAGGATGGATCAGTTTTTTCCCGTAAAGGGATTTATTTATGACATCTTGAACTTCCTTGGAAAAATAAGACTTAAGATTTTTCAAGAAAAAATGGGATTTATAATGCAATCCCAAATGAGGTGCTAGCTCATTATCCCTTATTTGTTCTTATCTCTTTTGGTCCTCTAACTCCTTCACCAACTTTCTGACGCAAGCTTCCAGATTGTCAACCCTGTTGTTGTATACCTTAGACCTCCTCCTTCGAGATAGGCTTTGTTGATAACCTTTTCTTTCCTTTTGCTGTTTACAATTAAAGAATGTTCTTATGTCTTCTGAACCAAAACCATTGTCTGACCCTTGCTTGTGAATGATTACCAAATCATCTAGGGAACATTAGGATCTTAGCCTAGGTTCATTGATAAGCTTGAAAGCAGTATCTTCCCCTTGTAACTCTCCATGTGGATAGTTGAAAACTTTTCTTTTCCCTTTCTCTGCGACTATGTATCTCCTTTTGGTGGTATTTTGATAGAGATTAGTTTCATGATCCTCAGTATGCAAAACACTTGGCATGCTGTTTTTCATGGCCTCTGCTGGTATAGGCGTTCCTAACCCATGAGAACTAGCATGAAACATTCTTTTTATCTTCACAACTTCCTCAGCCAATGTTTGGATTTATCTATCTTTTTCTGCATGGTAATTTTCATTATTAGCCAGTTGCTTAACCAACCATACTATTTCTATGACTCCTAAGTTAGAGGGATTTTGATGTGGAGATAAGGCAGTCAAGTATCATCGTTTTGGTTAATCGCTGCTATCTCCTCAAGGGGATTATCATGGAGATTTTTTGTCACACTTGTTTCTTACTATCTGCAAATACATAACCATGTATACTACCTACAATATTACCCTTTTATTTACACAAAACTTAAACATTTCTAGTCCACAAAAATTTTTCTTTTTTTATATACATACAAGTGTACATATAATACAACTCTTTGTAATACAAATAGATTCTTAAGTAATAACCTACAAGTCTATACACATTACTTAGCTAATTTACAAATTACATATAACAGCAACACTATGAATACAACTAATATCCTCGCTTACGTACTCGATCGTCCTTAAGTGCTATTATCTGAAAAATAAATTTTTCAATAAAAAGTAAAATAAACATCTCAGTAAGCAAATCATGCATGTGTTATAAGTCGATGCGATGCAAAATATGAAACTTAACAAGCAGTACATTTTCAAAAACATAAAGTTCATTCAAAATACAAATATATTCAGAACGGTTTAGTCAATTAGTGTCACCTACACCTATGGTGACCCGGTTACAGAACGTTATCACGTGATCCGCTTAAAGCGGACATTTTCATTTACATATAACAGAAGCTCATATGATGCGTTAAACAGAATTCTTACTAGCCTACAAACCTCGCCTTTAACAAGAGATCCGGCTAAATCAGAATAACATAACTAATGACTAAGCCAAAAATCACATTCTTTTCAAACATTTCACACATCGACAACATTACATATCTATTTTCTAAATGCGATATTGGTGTAAACATTCAAATTCATCAACATTTCATAGAATTTCATTGGCGTACCAACATGTACAAATCACATTTTCATTAAACATCGAATATCGCATAATTTTCAAAACATTAAAATGTATGCACGATTTACTTACCTTCGTTCCCGCTCTCCTTGAATATATTCTTATATTAGCGTTGTGTACCTAAAACAAATTAACATAACCTATTTCAGTTTTCAACATTTTACCTTCTACACTTGTGATAAATGCATGCCATTCAAAACCGGCAATGTATTTTGACCTAAATTTTTGGCGACATATCCTATTATGAGTGTAGTTTCCACTGCACTTTACAGATTAAGATTTTGACTCCGATTAATCAAGTTACGCCAAATTTTCGACACATGACGCACTAAGGCAAAATACGTCGTCTGCAGAACCCTCATTTTCAAAAATTCATTGCAATCTCATTCCTTCACAAAATAAGCTAAATTTTAGATATGTTGTGATCCTAGATGTATAGTTCTCGTATAAATTTACGCGCCTTAATCCAATATTCGAAACTCTTCCAGATTTCATTTTTCCGAGGCTTGCTTAGAATTTCCAATAACCCTTATGCCCTATATTAGCCATACGGTTTTGACA
The DNA here is from genome assembly GCA_035584115.1 of Cedrela odorata. NCBI lineage: Eukaryota > Viridiplantae > Streptophyta > Magnoliopsida > Sapindales > Meliaceae > Cedrela > Cedrela odorata. Next base: position 14,335,455 of record JAXCLQ010000001.1, on the reverse strand, counting down.
CATTTCGACCATCGAACCTACGACCTATCACCCCTAATCCCTTCATTTTTCCGTCCCCGAAGCATTCATATAGGCCCGCACAATGATCACTCAAATTTTTTTTAGTTTCGCAACCATTCTTGCCACACTGCGCACACGCAATTACAGCAAACACACACACACTTTCGGCAACCACACACACACTTTCGGCACAACCCGTTATCAATTTCTTAGCACTCCCAAATATGTCACAAACAAACTCGGCCTACCAAAATTGCCGAGATTTAATTTCATTTCACAATTATGCCATTCTAAGTCCACAATTAGTATCAATTTACATATACATATA
>JAXCLQ010000001.1:14289798-14335027 GCA_035584115.1 Cedrela odorata | reverse complement strand
TGTTCATCCTTATCTCATTTGCAAAACATGCCTAGAATTGTGACAAGTGGATGGCTAAGAATGAAACAAATGAATGGTTTAGATTTTGTAGAGAAATTTTGACTAAAGCTTAATATTTTATTCATTTAATTATTTATTTTACTTTATTATATATATATATATACATTTGGGCTTGGACTTGGGCTTGTATAATTGAGTTTGGGTCTAATGAAATAATTAGGCCCAATACATATATATAATATAAATTAAGCCCATTACATATACATTAATAAATTAGGCCCAAAATATATATATATATATATACATATATTCTTAACCCACTTTGATTTTATTTTAATTCATAATCCAAAATTCCAAAAATAACCTTGTTAACCATAAAATTCCCCTTTCATGTCTACTATATTTTTCCAAACTTACAAAACTAGGCGCTCATACAACAAAGGAAATCACAGGTGTTACATTTTTCCTTACTATTGTTTGATTTCTAGTTGTATAAGTTAGTGTAATCCATGATTTTCTTTTTAGTTGTGGTTGTTTTTGATTTTTTGTTCAAATTCCACAAATGGCACTAGATGTTGATGCAGTAAAAATCGTTCTATAGATTTAGTGCACCAGTAACGATCTTCTTCTCCTTACTTGACTTATTGTTAAACCTGCAATCACAACAAAACTTATGGAGGTAAAAACCAGTTGTTCTGCAAAAGCCCTCTAATGCTTAAGTTAGTGATCTTCTTCTCCTTACTTTACTTTTTAAGTATAGACTTTTCGGATTTTGTAGGATCTTGAACCCTTATTACAGAATACATCTACTAGACAATGGATGCTTATTATGGAATAAGCCTTACTTGCAGAATACATCTACCAGGTTAAGGATCCTTATTATGGAATAATTCAGAAAGGAACTAGGAAAGAAATGAATCCTCCCTTGATACGTTGTTGTTGAGAGGTCTTGAAAATCTTTTTTTGAGACTTCTTTATTCACCTAAAATGAGCCTAAACTGTGTTACATATCTAAGACCTTTATCAAGCTACTTCCGAGACCTCTATATTGGGAAAGGTCTCGAAATTGATACCCAAACCTGAGGCCTTTTATCTGACCTTAGGATGTCTCATCTCCACTATACCTGGGATTCTTGTTATTCCTTAGATAGAGTCTTTAGGCTCGGGGCAGGCCTAAGGCTCTTCTTCTATCCTTCATAATACTTTAACTTGGGCCCTCAATCTATTGGGCTTTACTTATGCCCTAGACTGCATCTCAAAAACTAATATGCATTCCAAAGAGTTCAAATGGCAAAAGATCAAGATTGTCTTCTGACATAGACTCTTAAGACTAGGGTTGCACGTTTAACCTTGGGGCCTTATTTCCCCCTCTCCATTTCCCCATTTGAGGAAAATTTTTATCCCCAAATGGGGAAACGGAGGGAAAATGGGGATGATTTTCATCCTCAAATGGGGATGGGGAAGGGGGACCTTACCTCATCCCTATTTCCCCATTTCCCCCATCCCCATTTCCCCACCCCTTATCCTCATTTCTCCCATTCTTATTTTCCCATTTTCCCACCCCTTATCCTCATTCCTCCCATTCTTATACCACTAGACCAAATACCCTATTTTAGATAATTAAATCAATTAAAAAATATTTAACTATCAAATGGGATGCACATTTGAGAAAATAGTGTGGGGGAAGATTCCCCCGTCCCTGTCCCCAAATCCATTTTTCCCAAATATTCCTTTAACCAAGAAACCCATTAACAAACCTCATTATGGCCACCAAATTACCATCGATGAAGAAACTCTAGTCTCGCTTTTTGGAGTCAAATTAAAAAGCTTTTTTTATTCTAAATTAGGGCTCATAATAACTTGCTTAGCCGATTATCTTTTTAATTTGTTTTAGATTTTGTAATGTTGAGCCTTGTTAATAGCATTATTTGTTTTGGGCTCCTTTCATAACTTCCTTTGGGCTTGGTTTCTAACTACCCAAACATTGGCCTCAACAAATTGTTAGATTTGATTCAAGAGCTTAATTCAATCCTTAAAGGTTACCTTAAAGCTTTTAGAAATTAAATTATCAAGTCTTTAGCCTATCTCTACTTGTAAGCCATATTTATGACAAATTGAAATATCCTTTTATATTATACACTTGTTGACATTGATTTTCTGACTCCAAGGTATAAACAAGCAAAATCTTCTTCCTCGACTTTTCGATGTCTCGGCTCTTGTTAAATAAAAAAAAAATCAAAGGTGTTGAAGTTTAGTTGGCAATAACCCTTTGATGTTTAAGTCAGGAATATTTTTGCTAAACCAAAGGTCACAAATGAAAATAATATTTAAAGAGTGAAACTATAGAATGAGTTAGAAAATGTATATGTAGTCTTTTTAGTAGCATAACAACTTAACAATTTTCTATACCCCTTTCCATATGAATGAGTTTTCATTTTATAGACCCTGGCCAAGCAGTAGGTAATTATAAATAAAGGATTTGATTAAGTGATTAACATACAATTTATGGTTTAATCAAATTAAACATGCAATTAAGGTTTCATTTCACCAATTTAAATAAAATTAAAATTTAATCACCAACCTTTTGTAATGTGTGAAGAAGATCAACCTCTCAAATGCTAGGTCTCTAGGAGAATCAAACCTTAAAGCTTTGAAATCAAGCTTGGTCGAATATGGAGAGGAAGAGAGAATTTGTTTTATTTTTTAATTTTGGAAAATATCATTCCTTACCTCCCAAAAGTGGAAAATGACCCATTTATATATTTTTACCTCATTTACTTAAATTTCCTCATCATCTTAATGAAAGATAAACACTCCAAAGTTTATCCAACAAATTTTGTAATAGTAAAAAATAAAATAACAAGTTTGTCCTCATTAAACAATTTAATACCAAACTTGTCATAAAGCTAATCAACCAATTTTGACCAACTTTATTTAATTCTATTTATATTTTTTAATATTAATATATAATGTAATTTATATTAAATTAAATTTTGGTCATTTAATTAAGCTATCGGATTCGTTAAACTATTTAATGTGTAAACCATTTATACTTTTCGACCAAATATTATCTCCGAGAGTCCTGGCTCTTTTGCAGATAATATTTATTCTATTTATTAATAAGAATAAGCTTAAGTTATTGGTTGTGACCTTTCAGGTTTACTGTGGTGTTAGCCATGAGTTGGAATCAAACTATTCGATCTCGTTTTGAATTTTTTGAAACTCAACGACTATGGTTAACATCTAGCAATATGCCATAATCTCTAAACTACAATAAAGAAAATCTTCATCGAACTGTTAATTACTGATTGTATGTACCATGTGGGTGAAATCATTCCGTTCGTCTAGTCCTGAGTAAGTTAGGGCTTATAAAAGTCAAAAATCTAAACTTAGTATCCATTCGGATCATCAGACTTTACATACTGAACTTGTCACCATAAAATTCTTTCATGTGACTAATATTGTTCCTTGGCCAGAAGTTTTGTTTTCAGGTATTTACCGATGTCTAATTGGGAACTCGAATCTGGATTGAGTCAACGGAAACTCAAGATTCTATGTATCGAGTCAACAGATCTCATCTTGACAATCACTCACATCTCAATATAAACAATACATGACCAAATCAGTTTATTATGCAAGACGTGATTAGTCTCACACTTATACACCATATGAACCATGTGTATCCATATCAGATGTCGACTATGACATCTCAGGACAAATGACTACTTTGCACACTATTATAATCAAATGACGAATCATTAACCACATACATTTCATGTGATTCATTATTACTTTAGTCACGTTCGAAAAATAATTCTCTAATTACTAATCTATACTAATGCTCTAATGACATGATTATTGATACTCGATCAATACCACTCTTATGATATTCACCAGAGGTAATCAGTGTGCATACTATGCAATATTGATACCCGATTAATACCACTCTTATGAGGAATAGTTTAGATAATTAAATTATTTAGGCAATTCATATGAATACTTTATCCACTAGCATGAAAAGCCAAAGGAAGTAGTATATCTAAATGAACAAGAAACATTTTCTTTATAAATGAATATATACATTACATATTACAATATGTGATTCAATACAAAATGCTCAAAACCGACAACCCAAATGGTTTAAGGCATAGTACACTAACAAACTCCCACTTACACTAAAGTCATTCGCTGTTATATATAATACTCATCTTCTTAAGATGATGGTCCAGCAGCTTAAGTGCCATCGCTTTTAGTAAGAGGGTCAATAACATTCTCAGCTGAAGGTGTCTTTTGAATGACGATCTCTTCAATACCAACAAACTCTCTCAAAATGTGGTACTTGCGCTGAATATATTTAGATTTTTGGTGTGCTCTTGGTTCCTTTGCTTATGCAATAGCACTTGTATTATCACATAATACGCTTTTTGAATAATTCATGCTAAGAACCACACCAAGTTCAAAAATAAACTTTCACATCCAAACGGCCTCCTTAACTGCTTCTGAAGTAGCAATATATTCAGCTTTTGCAGTGGAGTCAGTTGTTGTCATCTGTTTAGAACTCTTTCAACTAACAACACATTCATTACACAAAAATATAAAACCAAATGTAGATTTGTGATCATCCACATCCGATTGAAAATTCAAATCTGAGGATCCATGAATGCTCAACTCTTGAGATCCATAACTCAGAGTTAAATCCTTAGTTATTCTTAAGTACTTAAAGATTGTTTTAACTGTTAACCAATGTTTCTCCCTGGGATTGGCCTGATATCTACTAGTAACACTTACAGCATATGCAATATAAGGTCTTGTATATAACATAGCGTACATCAAACTACCAATATATAACTTTTGGGATAATCCAATTATTTTTTATCTATCTCTATAGATCTGAATCCTAAGAACTTAGGTTACATCTCACAAATTTTTAATAGAGAATGTTCTGGATAATCAGATTTTAACCTCTGAAATCATGCTTATGTCATTACCCATCAATAATATGTCATTTACATATAATATCAAGAACTTAACAACATGATCTTTAATCCATTTATATACACTGGGTTCATCTGGATTTTTGATAAAGCCAAATAATTTGACTATCTCATTAAACCGGATGTTCCAACTCCTCAAGGCTTGCTTCAATCCATAAATAACTCAATGCAACTTACATACCTTATTCGGTTCAGTAGAGTATACAAAACTAATAGGTTATTTTATAAACAGATTTTTCTTAATGCAACCAATGAGAAACACTATATTGACATCCATCTACTAAATCTCATAATCATGGTATGCTACTATATAACCAATCTAGCTTTGTAAGTCTCTACCTATCTATCTTTATCAATCTTTCTCTTGAAGATCCACTTATTGTCGATAGGAACTATTCCCTCTGGAGGATCAACAAGCGTCCAGGCTTGATTTATATGCATGGATTCAATTTCAGAATTCATTACCTTTAGCTATTTTCTTGAATCTCTATCCAAGATAGCCTTTTCATAGGTTCTCAGATCATCACTATGATCCACCTCTTCCACTGAGTAAGATTTAAAAGCTTGCTCATTGAGAAATCCATATCTCTCTAGGAGCTTAGGCATCATAGTAGACTTATAAGTTGGAATTAGTTTAATTGTAACAGAGGACTGTTGGCTAGATTCTCCAACATCAGCAATATCAGTTTGAGTTTCTAAAGATAATTCCTTTAACTTAATGTCTCTACTTGCACCACTTTCTTTAAGAAACTCTTTCTCTAAGAAGTGTACATTCCTGCTAATTGAAACTCTTTCGTCAGAAGAAAAATAGAAGTAATACCCTAAACTATCTATAGGAAATCTAATAAACCGACCTATCTCTTATTTCACATCAAGTTTGTCAGATTTAACAACCTTGTCATAAGCTAGACAACCTCAATCTCTTATATAATTAAGGTTGGGTTTCTTTCCATTCCATATCTCATACGAAGTCTTTTGGATTGATTTGGTTAGAACCTTATTGAGGATGTACGCAACGGATTGTAAAACATATCCCTACAAGGACAATGGTAAGTCTATAAAACTAACTATTGATTGTATCTTATCTAATAGGATACGATTCCTTCTTTTTAATACACCATTAAGCTGAGGTTTATATGAAGGAGTCATCTATGAGATGATACCATTCTCTTTCAAGAATTCTAGAAACTTAGTATTTAAGTACTCGCTCCCACGATTTTGTCTGTTTCTCAACTTTATTGTTGAATTCTTTAAACTTTCAAATGATTTAAATTTGTATTTCATTAAAAACGCATACCTATACTGAAACATATCATCAGTAAAGGTAATGAAGTACATAAAACCTCCTCTGGCCGTATTACTAAATGGTCTATATACATCTGTATGTATGAGATCTAATAGCTCTTTTGACCTCTCATCCTTACTTTTAAAGGAAATTTGGTCATTTTTCCTTGAATACACGACTCATAAGTAGGATAAGGTTCTGAACCCAATGAGATTAATATCCCACTAGCTCCAAGTTAAATAAATCATCTATCTCCAATATAACCCAATCTGTGATGCCACAGATATTTAGGATTTTGTGTCAATATGAATTCTTTTACTAGTAATGAAAGATAGTGAATAATTATTATTCAATTGAATGACATATAAACCATTTGTATTTATAGCTTTGCCAACACATACATTTCCAATAAATTATACAGAATAACAATTATTACATAGTATAGATATAAAAATAATGTTTCTTATAGTAAAAGCAAAATACAAAACTCTATCTAATTTCAAAATGTGTCTGGATGGGAGACTTAACTCGCATGATCCTATGACCTCTGCAGCAATTGTTGCTCTATTAGCCAACCGCAATATGATCTCATTGTCTGCAAATGCAAAACTATTATGCATTACCTGCAATGATGGACAGAAATGAGATGTAACAGTTGAGTCAATAACCCATAAATGAATATTATAATTAACATTTAATTCATATTCAATCGTAAAACTACTATTCATACCTATCTTAGACTTCTGAAGGTTATCAAGATATAAAGGACAATTCATTTTCTAATGTCCCTCCTTCTCGCAATGGAAACACTTTAATTTGCTCTTGGATTTGGATTTCTTAAGAGGTAAAGTCTTCTTGGATTTGTTTTTCTTAGGTCAAACCTTTGGACCTTGAGATAGGCGATGTGGCCGTTTACCAATCCTACTAGTGCTGGCCATATAGATATTCTCATGTCTCTTACCCCTGTTGTTCTGCTTAAAGTACTCTTGAAACTCATTGTACAACTCTAGAAGAGTACACTCAATCCTGTTCAAGTTGTAATTAGTTATAAATTGTTTATAACTAGAAAAGAGGGATTGAAGAATCAAATTCACTTTGAGGTAGTTAGTCATAACGATGCCTCAAATATCTAACTATCCGATGATATTGATCATCTTTATGACATGATCATCGGGCAAGATCCTCTCCTTGAGCTTCATGCTGAACAAGGTCTCACACATCTCATATTCCAACACACGAGAGTTTTCCCCTTATAACTCTTGTAAGGATATGAATATCTTATACGCAGATGTAATACTCTCGTGTTTTGTTTGTCGCTCTCTATTCATAGAAGCTAATATGTAGAGTCTCGCTTTACAGTTGTTGGAATACTATTTGTTAAAGGCATTCTGCTCCTCTTGAAGAGCATCCACCTCTAACGACATCGGCATTTTTGCCTCTAAGATGTATCCCAAATTCTCAAACTTGAGAACTATTCTCAAGTTCCTCAACCAATCTTTAGGAAGACGTTTGAAGACAACATTTTTTATCACAAAGAGAGAGAATTGAAAAAAAAACATAGAAAAACAGATTGTCAGTGTATTGAATCGCAAAAAAAAAAAAATGAATTCAACAATTGAATACATTTAATATTTAGCATAATCATGTCAACTCCCACTATCTAATTTAAATCTCATACTCCCTAACATACAACTTAAAAGTGTTGTTGGATTTTAGAAATTGCTAGGAAATCAAATTCTCATTTACATCAATTGACTTCACACAATATAAATATTGGTCAATTAATTTCAATGAGTAAAGAAATCTTTCTTTTTTGTATCACATACAACGCTCGACTCATTTCCTTTACCTTAGTTTTAGATACCTCACACAATAGAAATTTTGGTATCCTACACTAGTTATATCTAAATCACTGTGCCTTAGTATTCTTATTCCAACCTCACAATATAGAATCTTGGTCGAAACTTGATTACAACTAAGAACTAGATAAGCTCAGTTCAATTTTACAAATCCCATATCCCTCACATAATAGAAATTTTGGAGCAGGAAATTTATATTAAAGAATCATTAGTTATCCTACAATGGGAGGCAATGATAAGATAATTAATTAGGGAGTTAAATAAACTCTCATTCACATTTCATGTGCGTACTCTTAAAACTTAAAAAGTTTTTACAAAACATTTCTTTTAGAGCCAAGCACTTACACCGATAATTATCCATCTCATGAAAGATTATCATCCTTTATACATATCTATACGCACATCGCATATACACGCATAACTAGTATTTTCTTAGCATGTCACCATAATAATACTATTCACTTTACTTGTCATATAAGCAACATATGCTTGTGTAATACACTTCACTTGTCACACAAGTGAGCTATTATCTTTTTTGAGTGAAATTATTATTTTAATAAATAGTAATTTACTATTTATCAATTCATTTGAGATTACTTATCTCACAAGCAATCTCAACGTTTGTTTAATTCAAATAGTTGTTTTGTAAGCAAGCACCTTGAAGCTTGACTAGTCGCACTCATCTCACACATGTAGACATTTATAATTCGATTTTAACAACTTATCACATAAGTTATCGAATTGCATGTTCAATTTACATTACTATTTTGAATAGTAATATCGTTAATTATTCGGCTTGTTTTACTCGATAATCAAGTAATTAGATTGCTTCACTTAGCCGGGATTACTTGTAACACAAGTAATGACATTGCTTGAAAATTTTGTTTAACTTAAAAAATAAATTAAACAAATCATTTTAGGCTAATTTGTAAGAATTGCTAAACTTAAAAAACAAGTTAATCGTGTAATCATTACATTATTATCATTACTTGAAAAATAAGTTAAACTTATATAATTTGACTAACTTATAAAAGTAGGTTAACTTGAAAAATAAGCAAACTTAATCATTTTTTTCATTCATTTTAACTTTTTTAAAATATGCATTTATGATGTCATTATTGCATCACATGCATATTGTCATCATTCATGCATTTTATATTACATACATGAATACATTATCACATAATGCATACATATATATATTAACCTAATTAATCTCATTAATTAATATGGTAATTGTGAAAAATAATTTAAATTTAATGTTAATCTAATTAACATCAAATTAACCCTAATAATTAATTCATCTCATGAATTAACTAATTAACAATCAACTTAACTAGATTAACAATTAATTTAGCATAATTCTAATGATCATTTAAATACAATTAATATTTAATTACATTAAATAATGATCATATTATGATTTTATGCATTAATCACATTAATATGCAATCAATTAATATGTTTAATATTTAAACACATATTGATTAATATAAAATCACATAATCCATGCATTATTTCTTGGTGTGCCAAATTTATTAAGGTATTTCTACCATGCTTAATTCACTTCCATCATCATGAAACTTCTAATAAATCATCATCCATGGATTCCACATCATCACATGATACTTCTAATATATTAGAATACAAGATGATAACTATTTATCATCTTCTCCATCATGAACACAAAATCAAGTATGGAAACCCTAATCCACTATAACCAAACCATACTCCAATTATCAAATCCATGTCTTCATAATTCAATCAACCATAAATTCATGCAAATTCATTATCATATGATTTATTTAAATACTTGAAATTAAAGAGGAAACAATTTTTTTCTCATTAAAGCTCATTATGGCCAAATTTTCATTCAAGGTGCTAAAATTGATTTTAAGCATTCATCAAGCAATCACAAGCATAATCAAAGCCTTAATCATGCTCTAATACCATTTAAAGGATTTGATTAAATGATTAGCATAAAATTTAGGGTTTAATTAAATTAAAACTACAATTATTGTCTCATTTTACCAATTTAAACAAAATTAAGATTTAATCACCAACATTTGGTGATGTGTGATGAAGATCAACCTCTCAAATGCTAGGTCTCTAAGAGAATTAAACCCTTGAGTTTTGAAACCAAGTTTGGCCGAATATGGAGAGGAAGAGAGAGAATTTGTTTTCTTTTTCAATTTTGGAAAATATCATTCCATACCTTCCAAAAGTGGAAAATGACCATTTTATATATTTTTGTTTCATTTACTTAAATGTCTTCATCATCTTAATGAAAGATAAATACCCCCAAAGCTTGTCTAATAAGCTTTGTAATAGTAAAAAGTAAAATAACATGCTTGTCATTATTAAACAATTTAATGCAAAACTTATCATAAAGATAGTCAAACCAATTTTGACCAACTTTATTTAATTCTATTTATATTTTCTAATATTAATAGAATAATATAATTTATATTAAATTACATTTGGATCATTTAATTAAGCTCTTAGATTTGTTAAACTATTTAACATGTAAACTGTTTACACTTTTCAGTCAAATATTATTTTCGAGAGTGCTAACTCTTTTGTAAATAATATTTATTCTATTTATTAGTAAGAATAAACTCAAGTTATTGGTTGTGACCTCTCGGGTTCACTGTGTTGTTAGCCGTGAGTCAGAATCGAACTATTCCATCTTGTTTAGAACTTTTCGAAACTCAATGACTATGGTTAACATATAGCAATATGCCATAGTCCCTAAACTACAATGAAAAAAATCTTCATCAAACCATTTATTACCGATTGTACATACCATGTAGGTAATATCCTTCCATTCATCTAATCCCGACTAAGTTAGGGTTCATGAAAGTCAAAACTCTAAACTCAGTATCCATTTGGATCATCGGTCTCTACACGCTGAACTTGTCACCACAAAACTCTTTAGTGTGACTAATATTGTTCCTTGGCTAAGAGTTTTATTTCTAAGCATTTACCAATGTCTAACTAGAAATTCGAATCTGAATTGAGTTAACAGAAACTCAAGATCCTATGTATCGAGTCAACGGATCCCATCTGGACAATCACTTGCATCTCAACATAAATAACATATGACCAAACTCGCTTGTTGTGCAAAACATGATTAGTCTCGCCCTTATACACCATATAAACCATGTGTATCTATATCGGATGTAGATTATAACATCTCAGGTCCAAGAACTACTTCGCACACTATTACAATCAAATGACAAATCATTAACCACATACATTCTATGTGATTCATCATTGCTTTGGTCATGTACAAAAAATAGTTCTCTAACTACTAATTCATACTAATGCTCTAATGACATGATTATTATTATCATCTGCACTAGTATCATCTCATGATATTTACTAGAGGCATTCAGTATGCCCACTATATGATATCTATGCCAAGTCGATACCACTCTTGTGAGGAACAGTTTAGATAATCAAATTATCTAGATAATTCATATACATACTCTATTTACTAGTATGAAAAGATAAAAGAAGCAGCATATGCAAATGAACAAGAAATATTTTCTTTATAAATGAATATGTACATTACATATTACAATATACGATTTAATTCAAAATGCCTAAAATCGACAACACTAATGGTTTTAGGGTATACTACACTAACAATAAGCCTACGTGGCCTTTAAGATAGTGGGTAGTTATATGGAGGATGTGGCTTTCAAACTATTAACACATTCTTGGGTCCTAGGTACTCTAGAGGGAGGTATACTCGAGTTATATTGGATGACGAGAAATGAATATGAATGTATGATCGGTCTTCAGGTAGGTAAGCTATAAGGTTAACAAAGGTTCCCTAAAAGGACCAAAAGTATACACAAAAGCACACTTCTACAGATTAAGCTTCATTTGATATTTTCTCAACACATAGAATGTCTCTTTTAAGTGCTTCATATAATCTTCGATATATCTAGATTTGGTTATCATATCATCTATATACACCTCCATCGTATTCCTAATTAAAAGTTTAAATATTCTATTTACTAACTTTTGATATATAACTCCAACATTTTTCAATCTAAAGGGACATTCGATGTGTTAAGAAAATATCAAATAAAGCTTAAGCCCTTTTCAATCTAAAGGGCGTCACTTTATAACAATATAACCCTTGATCAATAATGAATGTAGTTTTCACCTAATCAAGTTCAGACACCGTAATATGATTATAGCCTAATCCAAGAAGGCGTTCATGACACTCAATATCTTATGACCAACTGTACCATTCACAAACTGGTCGATTTGTGGTAGAGGAAAGCTATTTGTAAAATATTTTTTGTTCAAATCAATGAAATCCACCCACATCCTCTATTTCATTTGCCTTCTACACCATCACCACATTAGCAATTTATTTTAAGTAATAAGCTTCTCATATAAAACTTGTCTTTAGTAGCTTGTCAACCTCAGTATGAATTGCTTTATATCTCTCCTAATTTAATGCTCTCCTCTTTTATTTCACTGGTTTAAATTAGTAATTGATAGCCAACTGTTGTGAGTTATCCTCGACTTATCTGAAAGAGTGATCTATATCCTAATCATAGATTAAAACTCTTAAAATTTTTCATGCATCACATGCACAAATTAAAAATATATATCTAATATATGTTAAAATCAAGTTAAAGGATCAAGCATATCTTATCTTAGCTTGATGAATTGATGAAGAATAAGCTTAAAACTATAAACTCTCTTTAATCTACAACACCAAATGCAATTTGGAAGCTTGGCCTAACCTTAAAGAAAAGGGAGAGCAATTTCTCTTTTTAATTTTTAGAATTGTGGACTTGAACCACTCCTTTCCAAATTGGATTAATTGCATTTATATACTAGGACCACTTGAAAAATTATTTAATTAATTATGCAAATCCTTTGCAAAATTAATAATTACAAAATTTTCTTTCTTTAACCATTAAGAAAACTTTATTAGTGCAACATTAATTCATAATTAATACAAGGTTATGAAAATAATTTCCTATAACATTTTAGTCATTGGATACTCAATATTATCCATTGAGTATGCAATTTATATTAAATTACATAAAAGTATAAAATGATTAATTTCTTAACAATTTAAAAAATTCTTAATATATATATATATATATATTTCGGCCTCATATTACCCCCAAAATGTTCTTGCCTTTATTTGGATAATATTTAACTCCATCCCATAGCTTCATAATGCACAAGGATATTAGTGTGATCGTAAAGGTTCACTGTAAGATAACCGTGAGTCGTATTTAAACTCTTCGGATTTGAACTATTCAACAAACTCAATTACTGTGAGTAACATCTAGCAATGTACCATAACCCTTAAACTATAATGAAGAATTTCTTCATTAAACCTTACTTTGATTGTACATATCATATAGATAAAACCTTTTCGTTGTCCAATCATAATCAAAGAAGGGTTCATGGATATCAAAACTATAATCTCAATTCTTCCACGAAATATCAATCAATATGTCATAAACTCTCCAACACATACTCTTCGTGAAAGTTTTTTTTTTAATTTGCTCTAACTAAAGACTTTTAATTTCAGACATTTATCGAAACTTGTTTAGGAACTCGACCCAGTGAAAATTAGCAAAAATTCTCACTTTAATTATTGAGCCAACAGATTCCATATTGACCATCATCTAATGGCTGATATAAACAATGCATAAACAAGCTGGCTTTTTATATAGAACATGGCTAGTCTCGTACGTATATACCATATTATATGAACTATGCATATCCATATGAGCTCAAACTCTAATGTCTCAAGTCAGAAGATCATTTTGTACACTAGTATAGTCTAACGATAAATCATTGACTACATATATACCACGTGATTTATTATTATTTGGTCACATTCAAAAAATAGTTCTTTAACTATTTCTCCATACTAATGCCCTTATAACATGTCATTCATTATCACCCGCACTAATATCATCTCATGATATTCATCGGCATCATCTATTATGCCTACTGTGTAATATAACTGCCCAATCAATATCACGTTTGTAGGGACCGACTTTAATAATTTTATTTAACTATTAATGAATTATTTAGACAATTCGCATACATACTTTATTATATAGCATAATTCAATAAAGAAAGCAACTTACGTATGTGAATAAAGAACTCTTTTTTTCATTGATAATATAAAATAATATAAGATTTATAACCTTGAACCTGACAACACGAATGGGTTTTAGGGCATACACTAACATTATCCTAGGTTTATCATCAAGAGATCATGCGAAAACATTTGAATATTTCCTATAAAACTTGACAAGTTTACATTGTCAGTCTTAAAAAACTTGGAACCGATCTTTATAACCTTTGTAGGATCACCATCCCTCAATACCACTTATTCCAATTCTTCAATAGGTTTTCCGAGTTGGGCTACTTTGTTGTCCTCGGACTTCTCTAGTTAACTCCTTTGGTTAACAGTTATGATGCTAAAAGTTCTTTTACAGTAGTTGCATAACAACTTCTTGCTTCTTTTTGAACATTCCATATAATACTTATACCATCAAAGACTAGGAACTTCAACTTCAAGTAATGGATTGACATCGCAGCATTCGAGTTTTGCATGAAAGACCTTCCTAGCAAGATTTTTTACAGTATAGGATGGTCGATAACAAGGAAGTCAACCATCATTAGTTTTGTATACGATTTCTCCCTTATTGTGATTGGAAGTTAGATTTTTTCTAGTGGCATCATACATCCATCTCCAAAATCCATAGTGAGGATTGTACCTAAATGTGGCAATTCAGATTATCCTGTTGTATTCGTGTAGTGTCAAATAGAGGCTAATCCAAATCTAATTCGTTTATTAATCATATAAAAAAAAAAGTCAAACAAGAATATGGTTCATTTATTAAACGGGTGATTTAGATACGATTTATTTAGACAGAATTAATAAACAAATCATAAATGAATCATAAACAAATTAAGATGATCATTTTATTCGTTTATAATACAAATTCGTTTACGATCCTTTTAATTTTTTTATGATTTATGTCTTAAATGAATAAAAGAATTGAGACGATCATTTTATTCGTTTATGACACGAATTCATTTACAATCTACTTATTATTTGTGTTTTAAATGAATAAACAAATAAAATAACATGTGACATAAATAAGACCAGTTTATTATTTGTGTTAAATTTTTCAAATTTGAATCCATTTATTTGCTTCGAATTTGTGTCAAATAATAGTATCATGACCCATATTGTCACCTTTAATTGTACCCTCTTCAACTTTAACTATTCTATCCGTAGCTCTTCAATGTGTCTTTAACCAACATATCAATTGAGCTCCTGGGTCGATGAATACTCTATTTATTGGGATTGTTGCTATGTTCGTGGTGACCATTAAGGCGTCTTAATATGGATAGATAATCTCTTTTGAATCTTCTTTAGTGAACATTATCGGGACAATGCTCAGTCTCTTTTTTTATTCGCGTAAACATTGAAGACCAAATTCTACCTAATGCTTTGTCTCGTCAAATAGCAAAAATAATTCTTCTGGGCCCAATTTGAATCTCTAGCCAAAGTTAGTCAACCCGTAATTATCATAGTATGTTGTTTTCTTAAATCTCATTTATCCTCGATTCCACCTTATAATTTCTTAAGTATTCTTTATTAACACCTCAACTTATTTCCTCCACTCTATGCACTCATCGGTATTGTGCCTATAACTTTGGTGAAAGACAAAATATTTATTTATATTCCTTATCCCCAAAGAAGTTTTGATCTACCATGGTGCTACTAGCATACACATGTCATTTACTTCTTCATAAATTCTATCCAGCAGTGTAGTAAACTGTCGTTAGCGGCTATTCTGGCCACCTTTCACTGTTGATTTTCTACTAGAGGTAAAAGCGATAGCCTTTTTGACAATCCATGCCTTTCATCTTGTAATCTTCTCAGTGGTTTGTGAACATGGTTATCCCTTTCGATGTAATGGTTGTTTGTTGAACCGAGCTCTTCCTACAGTATAACGATCATTGTTTACGAACTTTTGAGGCCGAAAATGTTTAATTTTTCTTGGGTTATTGTCTTATCTTCTCGTAACCTATGTCACTCTCTCATCTGCCACTTTTCCCTCTTTCTTTTATTTCTTCTTAGCAGTTTCTTCCTCAGTCATAATTCCCTCTTTCAATTTTTTATCACTTTTTCTGCTTGGTCATCTTTAAGCTGCTTAGATCCTTAGAGGTATGCAAGCTCCTTTGAACTCTTTCGTATATTAATGTCATAATTGGCAAAAAGACTTAATACTCTTCGAGTCCAGATTCTTGTACCAAAGTCACATATGTTCCTCTAATGTTACATTAAATTTGTAACTCAGTTAAACCTTAGATGTGCATCATCTTGAATCTTCTAGAAAGCCGCAAATTCGTGATTTCCCGAGACATAGATGTCTCCGTCTTGAATTCGCACTTTTTTCATGCCTCGAATATCCACTCTCACTTTAACTCATGGATTTCTTCTCATAATTATTTCAACTCTTCAAACAGATTTGTATGTCTTTATCTTTTTATCAACTTTTTCCTTGTTCTTCTTTATCAATACCCTTAAGTTGACTTTTCAAGTTTAGTCTATATTATGGAACATCTTCATGGTACTTCGCCATTTCTTCATTTCTATTTTCCTTTGTTTGGGAAAAGGGTCAACTCAAAACCACGACGAATTAAACTGGTCTATTCTATTCTAAAATTGAAACCAATTTCTTTAGGTTTGACTTTGGTTCCAAGACTGAAGAATCGAATTTTATCGATTCGACTCTGATTATATAGGTTTTGGAACTAGAACCTAACGATGAACCAGTTTTGTAAATCGAACCCACCCTACTTAACTCTAACTGGTCCAAACCCGACTCGACTCATAAAAACTTAACAAAACTAACTTAATTCATGAAATCCATTTTTTTCTTAATTTTCATATTCGTGTTCTTCTAATTTCAACTTTCTTTATAGAAACACTTAATTTCTTCCAATTTATGTTTTTTTCTGGATTAATTTATTATGCATTTGTTGTTAATCCTACTTGGGAAGCATTCCAGTGAATCAAAAACTTTGGTATTTGATTTAGGAAGCATTCAAGTGAATCTGACGACATTTATTATGCATTTATTATGAATTCGACTCGAGAAACATTCCAATGAGCGGTGAATCAATTTCATTCTTGTGAATCATGAGGCACCTTCCCATTTTTTTTAGTTTCTTATGCATGTAATTCTCATGTGAACTCAACAACTTGGGAAACATAAGGGTTTCTCAATATTAGTATGCATACATGCTCAAAAAAA
The DNA here is from genome assembly GCA_035584115.1 of Cedrela odorata. Classification (NCBI taxonomy): domain Eukaryota; kingdom Viridiplantae; phylum Streptophyta; class Magnoliopsida; order Sapindales; family Meliaceae; genus Cedrela; species Cedrela odorata. Next base: position 14,317,551 of record JAXCLQ010000001.1, on the reverse strand, counting down.
ATCATTAATTTGTTTGTGTCAGATTCTACCATTTGTCTATTTTTAACATATCATACACAAATATGATATAGAGTTGGAATTTATATAAGTTATCACTCAAACTAACATTACTTCTCCTTTTATGATTTTGGTAAAGCTTGTTATAAAAATTGTCATTAAGGTCTGCACTGCATCAGTCATCTATTTTGTTCATTGTTAGATTTGGAACGTGATTTGTATATATATTTAGTACCATTTTGCGCCGATAGATTTCCAAGTTAATATTCATTACAAATTGAAAGAGTATTTGACAATATAACCTTTAATAGGGTGACCATAATTGTAAAACTAGAGAAGTGATTAAAATGTTGTGAATGGTTAACATTTTTACATGCTTGAAAACTATAAGACCAGAAACCTATTTCCTATTCTAGGTTAGGATATCAACTAATCGAGAGAGCATTTCTCATTACTAGTTTAGCATTTGTCTAATGTTTTTCCATAATATAAGTTGTTGCATTCTCATTTATTAATATGCCTACTTTACTTTGGCTAATTGTTTGATTTTATTTTGCTTCTTCATAGGTTATTGTTGATGCAGAAGTATTCCATTTTCTATTTTTAATATTTAGAATCCAGACCTACCCATTTGTTTACAATCTGTTTATATTTTATAATCTGTCATTTGTTTAATTTTTTTTTAAATTTTCTATATGATCTTTGTTTTCTATTTTTAATTTTTAAAATCTAAACCTGACTAGGAATCAATATGTTTAATTTTTGCTTTTAATGAAATGCAATAATGAATGATCTTCATTTTCTATTTTAATATTATATTTTTAATTTTTAGAATTAAAACTAAAATCATTATGTTTTTAATATTTTTTGCATGATCTTCATTTTTTTTTTGGTAGAGAGTTATTAATTCAAAATGCATCTCTTTTATAGTTCTAGAAGTTTGCAAGAGCAAAGATAGATGTCGGTGGTAAAGATAGTCAAACTACTTCTAAGGTATCCCGAACTCGTAAAATTTTTTCTTATATATGGGATCATTTTAAGCACATAAATAATCAACATACTGATATTACTAAAATTACAAAATATAATTATTGTGAGAAGATGTTAGTGTACAAAATTCAATGGGGTGTTTTTGCTATGAAAAAACATATTGATAGATGTTTTAGGTATGCTCATAATATAGATAGCAAACAAAGGTTGCTTGTAGGCAAGGCATGTGGTACTGATGAAGATAGTATTCTTACCACATGAAAATTCGATCAAGATTATTGTAGGTTGCTCTTGCTAAAGTTATTATAAAAGATGAGCTGCCTTTAATTATAGTAGAGCGTGAAGGTTTTAGGAAGTTTATACATACTTTACTATTACTAGAGATTGCATGATTGCATATATGAGTAAGAAGATTAGTTTATGAGAGTGTTTAAAATCCATAAATACAAGAATTGCTTGAACTATGGATATTTGGACTTCTATTCAAACTCTTAATTATTATCTATGTCTCATTGCACATTTTATTAATAATGATTAGAAGTTGTACAAAAGAATTTTGAATTTTGTTGAAATGTCTAGTCATAAAGGGAAAGACATAGGAAAAATGATAGACTCATACATTCAAAAATGAAGTATTAATGATAAAGTGTCTATTATTATGCTATACAATGTTAGTTCTAATGATGTGACAATTGCATATTCAAATGGTAGACTTTTAAACTTAATTCTTGGTAGAGATTATCTCTATATGAGACGTGTTGCTAATATTTTGAACTTGATTGTTAAGGCTGCGCTTGGAAAAATTAACAACTTCATTAGTTGGATTCGTAGTGTGATGAGATATGTGAGGAATTCTTCAGCAAGGCCTAATAATATAAATTGTGTTGAGAGAGAAATGGTAAGGTTTTCCTTAACGTTTCAACTAAGTGAAACTCGATTTACCTAATGTTAGATACAACCATTGTGTTTTAAAAATACATTTGATAGGATAGAGGATGATGATCTAATCTATAAGTTTGAACTTGAAAGTGATCATAGTTATTCGACTTGGGAAAATTGGCAAAAATCAAAAGCTTTGACAAGATTTTTAAAGAAGTTATATCTTGCCACTAAAAATTGTCGAGATCGTTATATGTCACATCTAATGATTATGTTTATGATATTGTTTTCATCTTCACTTACATTTATGAATGGGCAAATGATACAAATTCATACATTAGAAGTATGTGTTTAAAAATGAAAGAAAAGTTTGATAAGTATTATGGTGATATTTATAGGACAAACAATATGGTTCGTATTGCAGCTATGTTGAATCTTAGATATTAGAGGTATGTGGCTAAGTTTTTTAATAAGAGACTTTTTGGTAATGATAATGTAAAAGTATAGGAGAAATGTGCTCATTTGAAGGTGGTTGCAGAAGTTTTGAACCAAGTCATTTATCTCGAATCTCAAGTATAATGGAAGAGAATGGTGGTGTTCATGGCAATAATGATGACGTATAGATTCAAGATGAAGTAATGAGGTTTATAAGAGATGAAGAAAATATGGAGCCTAAATCAGAGTTGGAAAGGTACTTTGAAGAAGCTTGTGAAGATGATGAGAAAAATATTGATATCTTGTTCAAGTATAAGGTTTTTTCTCAGATTACAAGAGATGTGTTGGCGATTTTCGTGTCCATTGTTTCTTCGGAGTTGACTTTCAATACATTTGGTTGTGTACTTGATCCATTTCGAAATTACTTAACTCCAAAAGTTGAACAATCATTAATTTGTACTCAAGACTAGTTATGAGTTGTGACAACTCCAATAAATATTTAAGAAATGCTAGAAGATGCTAGACAATATCATTCTGATAAGGCTAATTGTGTAATTTCAGTTTTCATCATGTTACTTTAGTTTTATTGTAACCTAACTTGTGCGTATTTTTAATATATTTGTAATAGAAATGAGTGTGTAGATTGGTACAAAATATGTGAACGAAATCAAATTCGAAGTTTGAAAAGTGAGTGGTTTTGGTGTTTCTATTGATACTTGATAATCTACAAGCTCCAAATAGAAGAGAAAAATTTTTGGTACCAAGAAAAATTTAAGAACTCTCTAGTCAAAGAGACTGAAGCCTATATTCTACAACAAGGAAATGAATGTTAGTCAGATAAAGAGAAAAAAAAAAGAATTTGCCACATGCATTAAATAAACTGACTATAGACATGAAATTTTTGTTTTTTGGAGTTATGTAGTTCTTAATTTATATAATTGTAAGATGAAACTTGTGATTAGTTAAAGTGTGGCTACATTGGAATATGATTTCTATTCTTAATTTTATAATTTTGATGACAAGAGATTTTATTTTATTTTCATTCAAATGAGTGCAATGATGTTTTTATTCAGAATTATAAGTGCATTGCATGCTCGACTGGAATGACACTTGAATTATAGATGCATTACATGCTCGTTATCTTTTATTACTTTATACTTGCAGGTTTAATGTTGACCTTAGTGTCACACAAACTCTAGTTTTGATGATAACAAAATACTAAACTTCTATCAATTCATGAAGATAAAGTTTTATGGAGAAATTGAAGCCAAGAAACAAGTTACAAGCTTAGGACAATAATGGTAAAATCAATTGTTGTATGCTTGAGTGTATGCGCTTGTATTAATTTGGTCAAGCTTAAATTTTCTCTTAATATTCATACTTGCGAGTGGATTCATTTAAAAGATCAAATTAAAAGTTTTTCCTTGATTTCTACATTTTAAATGAACCTACTTACAAACTTTAAAATTTAGGTCTTAGAACTAATTGCAAAATTTTCAAAACTAAACAGAGATTAGTTTGCAAGGTTTTCAATTTTTTTGAAAACAATACGTACTACTAGAAAATATCAAACCAACCTACCGATTACTCGAACTGTCCAACCAGTTAGCTAGATTTAATAAAATATTAGTTACATTTTTAATATATATAATGGTCAATTAATTAGGATAAATATCCAAATTGTTGGAAATTTTAGAGATGGAAGGATGCAAACACAATAAAATTGTAAATACAAGATTATAATTAAAAGTTAAGGCATGCTTAAAGCATTGTCCTTAGGGAAAGATTCCACCCTCTAGAGTAATGTATCGGTGCAAATTAGGCTCAATGGTGGTCTAAACTTTAGAATTTAATGGCTTCGTTCTTTAATGATGCACTCCTAAATATAAAATATAAAACCCTAGATTACTATATAATGTTTAATCATTTATTGTCAAAATAGAGGTAATAATAAGGATATTTTCTTTCCTCTTATCTCAAAGTATTAGTGACCTCCTTTTATAGTATAAAATATTATAACACCATTAAAACACAAATTAATATCATCATAATATTGATCATTAAGAAAAAATTTATAACCAACAAACAAATAATAATATAGGTAACAATATATAATGATTAAATTCAAACATTTAAATATGTTCAAATTTCAGTAAAATAAATGCTATTCTAATAAAATAATTTTACATAATACAGTCGTGAATTAAAGAGAATGTGGTCGAAATATTCAATCTAAAATTATTTATAACTGTTATGTATAATAATAATAGTAATAATAAATCGGATTTGCAAGTATAATAATTAAAATTAATAATAAAAATCGTGTGATTTAAAGCTAAAGATTTATGGCTCTAACAAAAATTAAAAGTTGGTTAGTAATTAATAATTTTGTGATTGTACTGGTGACTGGTGACTGGTGACTGGTGATGGTTGTCATTCACGCTATTGCTACATGCATCAGAAAAGCGATAATTTTAACTCGAAGAGTAAAGTTGTTATGATGATTATGAGATGGACTTTGTTTGTAAATGATATCATGTAACTTGAACTACTCTTTCAGACCGCATCAAAATATTGATTGATTTCTTAAACTTCCCTTACCGTGGTGATGCTTTCGTTCTACGTAACTTCTTTAATACCAAAAATGAAGTCAAAATACACCGAAAGATAACTGAATTGAAAGTTTAACATAATTATGAAAAATAAATAAATTATTTATTAAAAGGTTAACATTATTATTAACAGAGTAGTTCTCAAAAAAGAAAAAAAAAATATTATTTAAATAAAATAATTAAATTAATATAAATAAAAAATGTAAAAAATAATTTATTCCTACATCATCCATTCACATATATTTAAAAAAAATATTAATTTATCAATCTAAATTATATTATAGAACAATAATAATATAAATATAAATTTTTATATGAATTTTTATTTTCATGAAAAGATTACATTATTAATTATAAAATTAAATTTGTATAAGAATTTTATATAATATATTTAATATGATGAATTTCGGTAGATTCATATTATTATAATCTATTTAATAAGTGAAATATTAAAATGAAATTCTTAAGCACAAGGGGTACACAACAAAACATACGCACTGCCGTCATACAAAAAACTTCCCCTCATTTTCACGCTAAAACCCTCTCCGCCGTCTACTCTCTGTCTCCCTCTCCTAATCCCTCGTTCTCGCGCCTCTTCAAGATCTAGAGAGAAAAACAAACCCTAAATCTAAAATACACAAACAAAAAGGGAGGAGGTGCGAGAGAGAGACGGCATATACAAAAGATTTATTATCAAATTAAAAGAAAAAAAGAAATACTCTCTCTCTCTCTTCTCTCGCTGTCTCCGATCCAAATCTTCAGCTCAGGTACTCAAATCTACGCACCCTTTCCTCTATTTTTCTCTTTCTCCTTTCTTTCTTTTCTTGCAGGCTAATTTATTATTTTTTTTCGATGTTTTGCCGAGAAAATGAAATTATACGCCCGATTATGGTCGGACTATTAACTGTGAACCTTTTATTTTGATAATTTGTTTAAGTCTCTGTTTATTTCCCTGCAAAATTGTTTTCTCGGAAATCCTTATTATATATTAAGTGCTGCTGCTGCTAATTTTGAGTGTTTGGTTAATTAGGGTTTTTGATTGCGTTTGGAAGATATAAGTGCAAGTAGTAGTGATGGCGTCAGTGCAGCAAGCTCCAACTGCTGATATTGTAATTTTTTTTCTTCTGTTTAATAATATATTGTCGTGTGTTTTGGTTTAATTTTAGCTTTTACGTCTTTAATTGGGTTTTGAATATTTTACGGTGTATCTTTTTTAAGGTTGGTAATGCGTTTGTTCATCAATACTACCTTATATTGCATCAATCGCCCGAGCGTGTTCATCAGTTTTATCAGGATATTAGTAAGCTCGGTCGATCAGAAGGAAATGGGGCTATGAGTATTACCACCACTATGCAAGTGAGCAACTCTTTCTCTTTCTCTCATTGCTCATATATGCTTAGCCGTATGTGCTTTGTGTGTTTATATTTATCCTTTCTTATCTTATTGAAGCATAAAATATCACCTGTTTGTAAGACAGTAGGGAAAAGGCACATTGTGTCTAAAAGATAGAGTGATGTTGTCTTAATGGAGTGCTAGGTAAATAGAGTGGGAAATAATTTGTACCATATGCAGCTGAGAACCTTATGTTGAGTAGCATATGGATGAGTTGAGTGTGGAATCGGTTTTTCACTAAATGATTGGGAGGGTTGACCTTTGTATATTTGGTTGACTCTTTGGAGCAGGCTATCAATGACAAGATTCTTTCACTTGATTATGGAGAGTTCAGTGCTGAGATAATGACTGTGGATGCACAAGAATCTTACCATGGGGGAGTCCTTGTTCTCGTGACTGGTTATTTGACTGGGAAGGACAATTTTAGGCGAAAGTTTACTCAGAGTTTCTTCCTGGCCCCACAAGACAAAGGCTACTTCGTTTTGAATGATGTCTTTAGGTATGTAGATGATGCCAACCATGTTGGACACATGGCTTCTGTTAATGATGTTGAAGCTTCTGTTACTCCTGACCAAGGTAACTGTAAATCCTTAATATCTTCCAAATTGGAGTCTTTTTTTGTTCTCTAATTGACATTTAGATGATGTTTCTTTCTGCAGATCATTCTCTCGTGCAGGAGAATCATGTTTCTGATCAAACAGCTATTTTGTCAGAGGAAGTCAATGGGGAGGAAGTGTACAATTCGTTTGATAATGTAGATGTAACAATTGAACAAGAGGAAGCACCCGAACCTGAGGTTGTTGATGCTATTCCAGATGATACGCACTTGGATGATGAATCTTACTCTAAAGTTGAAGAAGTGCCAAAGAAGTCATATGCCTCAATTGTAAGTAGTTTAGTTGAACGTTCAATGCTTCTTAACTTCGTGTAGTATACTTGGGGTTGTTTCGCCTCTGTTATTGCATTTGTGGTAATTTCTACATTTATGGCATTAGTTGGTGGTGAACAGATGGGTGTTGAGCATACATGGTTTCACTTACTGTGTTCATATTCCCTCTCTAATTATTTGCTGAGTTACTGAACATTGTTGTTATAGGTGAAGGTCATGAAGGACAGTGCTCTGCTTGTATCATCTCCTCCACCAACTTCTCTGAGGTCTATAATGAAGAGCCAAGAGCATCAACCTGCGTCTGCATCCCCTCCAGCACCTTCCTCCGAGAAACCAGTTCTGAACACAAATGCTATTGAAAATGGGAATAACCAAGAGGGTGTGCCTCGTGCAGTTCTTACGCTTGCATTGTTTGTGATAGTTGATTCACATTTGTTCTATCTTGCGTGTAGAAGTGGATGCTAGCAATGTTTTTGTCTCATCAATTGACACATTAATTTGTTTGGTTATGAACAGCTGAGGGTCCGTCTATTTATCTCAAAGGACTGCATCCATCTGCCACTCATGCCCTACTTGAGAACGAGTTCAAGAAGTTTGGAACTATTAGGAGTGGCGGTATTCAAATCAAAATGCAGAAGGTGCATTGAAGTTCATTTTCTATTGTGCTTTATTGCTAATTGTCTCTGCGACTAATTATTATTAATATGTTGTGTGATAGGGATTTTGTTTTGGCTTTGTGGAATTTGAAGAGGAAAGTGCTGTGCAAAGTGCAATAGAGGTATGCATTAGATTTTGTTGCTACGGCCATTTAGTTGCTATGGCCATTTTGTTGCTTGTCTTTTGTGAGTTATACTATGAGCTTATCAGTTCCCCAACTCATTTCTCTATTTGAAATTGCAAATTGAATGGAAGAAAAAAGAAGCAGATTTTTTTTTTGGTATGATGTTCACGCTTTCTGTTCAACTTTTTACTGTCCTTGTACATTTGTTAATTTGCACCTATGCAGAGGAACAAACTGAAATTTGAGGATATTTCTGTCAATAAGAACTTGTTTTTTACATTTCAAGAGACTTTGTAGTGATTAGAATGCACTAAGTTTTACTTGTCAAGAGACTTTGTAGTGATTAGGATGCACTATGTTTTCTTTTGATTGTTGAGTTCTGTTTTTGCTTTCTTCTCCAGAAGCACTTGTATGCTAAATGTTAAACAAGAAATGTGCTGGTGGTAATCATTGATTGAAATCTGAATGTGACTTACTTTTATTGTGAAATGTTTTCATTCATATTTTATTGTGAAAGAAAATAAGATGCATCAGTAAGTTATGTACATCTATCCTTGTCAATTGTTTTCTCCTGATTGCTTTTTCAGCATGCCTTCATTCTTCTTTTGTATGTGTTAGCATACTATATGCAACCTTATTATGGTTCACATATCATAACTATTGTTTCTAGGACACTTACCCTATTATTGTGTGACAAACACTTGAGAGCATTAAATTCTTGTCCAATAGTCTTGTGGACTTCTATAGGAGAAAGCACTGCCTACTCCCCAGTGGCTTAGCCAAATTATGGGCTAGGGAATGCCCGCTGGGCTCCACAGAAGTTTGAGAAACAAAGGGCATACATATGTATAGTTAAACCTTGTGAATACCATTTTGTATTTTAAATACTTTGGACTATCCATATTACTAGATTTTGGCTCAAATGCAAATTTATGGCTCCGTCCCTATATTGTAAACTATTTTTTAGATTTTAAGGGTGCCATCGAGATACTGTTATGAAACTATCACATGCTAGCAGGGTTGATACTTTTACATTCTACAGTTTTTACTAGCATATTACTCTTTCAGGATCTTTCTTGGATAAGTAATATTTTGTTTTCGTACTTTTGAATTATTTCTCCAGCTAAATATGTTTTGACTTTTTTAAGATTTAGGTAAGATTAAAAGTTTTAAACTGCTAACTATCTATCTGACAGCTTCTGGGAGAGAAGTAGCAATTGCTTGGTGATTCTGTTTTGCCTTTAGAACTATTCAATTGCATCCAAGGTTTGGACTGGTAAAGTTATGGTGCTTTGGTGGTGTTATAGTGGGAACAATTGGATATATACAGGCTAATGACTTGATAAAGAAGAATGCTGCATTCGTCAAAAAGTTTTAAAAACTCTTTTAAGGGTAATATGTGTGATTTTTTAAGACATTTCAAATCAAGTTTGAGGACTGAAACGTTACCCCCGTGAGTCTCGCTTGGGGGGGTTTTATGCTGATGAGGGTGATAGGGGCCTAACCTGATATGCTCTTTACTAATCCAGTATGGAGTTAGTAAAGTGGTAGTATTCTGTTAAAACTTCTTGATTAGAGGAAAGCGGAGGGAGTGCCTCTGGGGCAAGTCGGAGCTAGAGTTCTCAGAGATGGACCCAAATAAAGAGATCAGTTACCTGACCAATGATCAGGATTGAAATAGTAATCTAAACTGTAATACTTAAGCATCTCAAATTTGTTTTCCTTTTTATTGTGAATGAGGAATCGAAGTGGATATTTTTGTGAAATATGATTGATTTTTCTACGATTATCTTTTCCAAGAATGTTAATACTTTACCACATTATGGAAGTCTCTCTCTTTATTTACTTACTTCGCAGGGATGCTTGTAATAGTTCCTTAGTGCAGTTCTCAACTTTGGAATCCCTTGAATTTTAGGATCACTTCTAACTTACATGCATGCTCTTAGTTTCACTAGTTTTGTCTTACATGTTGGTTATAATCTTTGTTATTGCCTTTGGGTTGCTTCGTTTCTCTACATCTTACATTTTTTCATTTAACAGTTATCCAGAGTAAGTGATTGATGTCCTTTTCTGCACTTGACCATGGATTTATACCGGTATCTAGTATGTTTCATCTCCCCATTTGTGATGGTGGTACACAATGTTGAATATTTCTAGAGTTTTCTCTGATGATAAGTTTCTATGTGATTCCTTTAATAGACTCAGTTCAGACTTTATTAAGTGCCTTAATTTTAATAGCAAGGGAATATTACTGCAATGAGGCTGCTTTGGCATGGCTTTTGGTTGTAGCTTGATTCTCATTCTTCCTCCCTGATAAGAATGGGGGAGGTTCAATTTTTCCTCAAGTTATAATTTGCATCCTTCCATTAGATGTTTTCTCTCGTTTTGCTTTCAGTAGCTTCTTATGTTTAGAAGCGTTGAACTTTTAACGGAAATATGTCTGTATTAACGTTTCAGGCTTCACCTATCATGATTGGTGGACACCGAGTTGTTGTTGAACCGAAGAGGTCTACTCGAGGCAAGTTGGGTTTTATAAGTAAGTTATTTTATACTTTTCTTGTTTAACTATGTGCTGAAAGTGTTTTCTTACTATTGGCAGGGAGCAATAGGGGACGGTTTTCATCCAGAGCTGGTAATGGATACAAGAATGAGGGAGCAAGAGGGCGTGGGAACTATGGGGGTGGTAGGGGCTATGGCCGGGCTGATTTTGGTAACAGGAATGAATATGAAAATAGAAGTGGCAGTAGGGGAGGATTTTCAAACCGTGGAGGTGATGGGTATCAGAGGACTGACACCAGTGGCCATGTGAATCGTGCTGGTATGCCGCCTGTCAATGTGACATCTAAAAATGTGGCACCACAGGTTTCTGCTCCTGCTTGAAGAAGACGTAAATTTGGGGAGTTAATTGGAAAGTATGGAGGGTAATTTTCTGTTTGTAGTTTAGTGATTTTGACAAGTGGGTAATAGCATTAAGAGTAAGGGATCAGATTTTTTTCCTTATTTTTTTCTTTCTCTCCGGATGAGCTGTCTGAAATTTTTCTTTAGGATTTGATCGTTGGCCCTAACCATTTTTTCTATAACGTGTGGTTATGAGTGGATGATTTTGTATTTTTGTTTGGTATACATGTGTCATATATCTAGTCTCCTGGGGAGATATTTGGGGATCTTGACATTCTTTCAATGGATCGTTAGCTAACATTATAAATGACAATGATTAGTCAAAACTTGTTCAACGTTTTCTGAAGAAACGACTCATGAAGTAGTGTTTTTTTTTTCTTGTTTTCTTAATGACAAAAATACAACTCAGTGAATGAATTAATCATAATCAACTTAAGGAATTTCAAGCAATTAAGACTTTGATGTGAACTTATTTTGGCTACTGAAGATTCGGTTGGAGAGTCAGCCTCTAACTCACGATCGGGTATCATTTTAATGAGTTTACATTAAAATGCCAACTCATTTTTGTTACATGGCTACCTGTTGTGATTGCACAACCATCATCTTGGGTACCACTAAACCGATTGATAGTCCGGTTTTAGTTATTATTTTAGTAAAGCCAAAAAAGGAATACAGAATACAATCCCATAGCACTAAAGCAATGCAATAACAATAATAATACATTTAAGTCATTATATATAATAGTAAAATGAAACAGCTTAAAACTACTTGATAGGAAAAAATTCGATATTCTTAATAGTTTAAACATTTGCAAAATAACTTTAATTGCAATTGCAAGACTTGTATGGACAACGGATAGAAACAAAATCCTACAATGTGATATGAGACTTGACCATAACTTATCACTTGACTATGACTTTTTTTGGCCAAGACAATAAAATTATTCAGACACCAAAATTACATGCTTGAACAAATTCTAGGTCGTAATCAACATACTTGGACCAAAGCGGCTTGAATTGGTTCATGGCGATATCAAGCCAAGGCTTCATGTTGCCATTAAAGTGCACCACTGCAGCATTTCGTATCTCATCCATACTAATGCTTGGATTGTATCCAAGTCCCAGAACATGCCATGATTTATCCAGTGGCTTGGTAGTTGAGTAAAATGTGATCAAACCAGGAGGAAGCGTCCCCAATTTCCACAAGGTCCTGTTCTCATTCTATAACACAACAAGAAAAAGCGTTGCTAATTAATTGATAAAAATCCAAATATGAATTCCCAGTTGAAACAATAAAGAAATAATTAACCCTAAAATCCTTTCATGTAGAACACATTACTGAAAATACATAACCATTATCAGTTATACAAGGGACTGGCCATCTCATTAAGACAACTACAAGTTAAGGATTCAAAAGCAACTGAAACATATTAATAAATGATTTAAACAGCAACTGCAAGCACAATAGGTAGCTAAACAGTGTATCTCATAGCAAGTATTTAGGCACAGATCAGCATAACATATAGTTATTGAGCATTAATCAGTAAATCAAATAGATAAAGACAGCAAACAAATCTTACCAAATTCTGCCAGTAATGATACTCTTCAGTGCACTTCTCCCTCCTCCAAGCATCCAAATCGAAGAAGTTCATCCCATAAGCCCACGCACATGCCTTTGGATTAAACTTCTCCTTAATCAACGGATGCGAGAAATTCATGTACTGGGCATATCTATGAAACGACCCAAAACAAGTCTCCACTGCCCCATTAACCTTGCCATCCATATCAATCTTCCACAACCCTGTTAGGTCCCTTTGAACCACAATATCGTCATCCAAAAACAAAATCCTATGCAATTTCGGGTACATCTCAGGCAAATAAAACCTCAAATGATTCAATATCGACAAATATTTGGGATTCCTAAACTTCATATTAGTAGTATCTTTTGTCGCATTCTCAAGCTTGTTCTCAAAGTAAAACCTCTGCAAATTAGCAGACTCCAGCTGCCTCAACACAGGCACATAAGACGAATTCAGAAAATTATAATCCTCAACTGCCTTTACCTCTATATGTGCCCCGTTATAATCCTTCAATTTAAACATAACTTGCATTGCCCCAAGATTCATTTTATCAGTTACAACATGAAATACATGTTTCCAGGGCTCTTTTGAGTTCTTGACAGCTGAATTCACCACCACCGAAGCTGCGACCACATTATCAGAAAAAATAGCGTAATGGTAAAGCTTGGGATCCTCAAGCTCCGGAGGTGTCGGCTTCCCTTCATCGGAATATTTCTCGGGATGAGCTATTCGTTCTTCCATTAACCTCATAGCTAAACAATGCAAACTCTTAGGGATGGATTTTGCAGCAATCAAACTTGAAAACGCTCCTTGCTTTTTGGCCTTAGTTAACTGCTCATTCACCGCAAAAATGGTGTCTTTTAGTTTCTGAATCTTCAACTGATTATCGAAAGACTCTTTTGCTTCGCCAATGATTTGGCGAGTCACTTTGATTCTTTCTTTCACTTCCTTTTCGAATTGCCTCAGAATTGATTCGTCCATTGTAAGAGAGTCGGACTCCAATAGAACCCGATAAGTTGGTTTATTGACGAGATCAGTGTAATTTCTAGAGAGATCAGCAAAGATTCTAACCAGTTTAGAGTTCTCCAGCTTGAGCTTACGCGCATACGACGCATAGGCCATGACCAAAGATCGGTGATCGTCGGCTTGCTTTCTGATCTGGTCCAACCGCGGCTTTAGTGGATCCGATTTCAGAGCCAAGACGGATCTCCGGATAGATTCAAGCCCGTACGAACCGGACCTCAAACCCTAAATTAAAATAATAAAACAACAGATCGTCAAAACGACGTCTTTCCTATCTCCCTAAACAAGAAGCAAAACAATAATTAAATAAAAGTTTAATTAAAACAAATAAGAATGAGAGTGGTGTATGATGTTTGTAGTGTACTTACCGAGCTATGGAGATCATCGTGAGAGTGAGAGTGAGAGTGGGAAGTAAAGAGGAAAGAGAGAATGAAGAAGAGGAAGACTGCAACAGAAATGGAAGAACCGAGTAGTCTCATAGTGAAACCGAAGCGTCCAATCACCGGACTTCCGGTTCGTCCGGTTCGGGTGTTGGCCATTTTCGGATTGATTGATGAGCGGAGTGACAACCGGGGAGTGGTTTTATTTCACTCGCGTTTCTGTCATTCACTCGTTCCGTTCGTTGGTAGACTTTCCAATACAAGTGAAATGAAACGATAGTTGAACTTGGATAGATCTGGTTCAATATTCACTGCTGCCGGCACCAGTTTACTGGCAGGATCTGGGCCGTTTGATTGAATTTTGTTATTGATGGGTCAAAATGATTTTAGTCAACAACAGTTCGTGTCGCTGTCGTGTGCTGTTGCCACTTGGAGAGTGGCGGCAACGCGGAATAAATGTGTGAACGCTTTGGCTGACTGCCATATGGCCATAGGTGGTGCCATTTCTGCAGATTACATGATTAATTATCAATTTTTGAAAATTATTATTATTATCTAATTTATACAATATTAATTAATTTTTAAAATTATAATAAATTATGCAATAAAAATCATGTCTAAAATAACCAAAAAAAAAAAAAAAAACTTATTTCTTTAAACTTTGAAAATATAATTTTACTTACTTTAAAAAAAGATATCCTGTATTATTTTCAACATTAATATAATAAATTTTAAGTAGACGATAAAGTTTAAAATTTGTGATGGTTAAATTAAAAAAAAAAACTCTATCCAATAACCTATCGTGTGTTGTGATGCATCATCAATTTTGTTTATTTATTTTAATAACTTAGTTGAAAAATACTAATTTAAACCTCATTTGTTAATATATTTCATTAGCTTGATGAGAATTAGAGAAACACAATACATTTATTACTTATTTTATTTTATTTTTTAATTAATATAAAAATATATCATTACATTAATCATCGACTTTAGCATCAATGATAAATATATGTTCACCCCTAATACTTTTGATCTCTAAATTTCTAATCTACGCAATGATAGAGTAGTAGTTTTTGATAATGAAGCACTGCAAGAGGCAAAGCACGACAACCATCGTAAGTAATACTGTCATCCATCGTGGGCAGGGCGTGTTAAGATGCACTGCCACTTTAAAAAAAAGATTTTAATCGTAATACACTACCTTTTGACGGTAACAATATGGTGACCACAACGATTTTGTTGTGCCACCACCGTAACTCATTCTCATACTCGCCACTTTTTTCCTCATCTTTTGCCCCTCTCATGCTCGTCCCTCTCCTAACATTGATTTATTATTGTATTTTTCATGAAAAAAAATTATCAATTTGTCTCTAAAAAACATGCCGAAGGCACATCTTTCTAATTTGAAAGAAATCGACTTATAATATTTAGGTAGTAATTTTTTTATACGAATCTAAATAGATCTAAATATATAAAATTAAATAATTCTTAATGATATGTTTTGTTTTGTTTTTCACAACGTCTAAATATAATTCTATGAAAACTAATGATTTAAGATATTATGTCCTTATATAAATTATTATATAAACAATATTTTTTAAGAAAGAAATAAACTTATAGGGGTATGTTCAAACTTGTAATTAAATCAACTTATTTATAATTTTTTATTGTGTTTAAAAATTTTAACTTAAATTTATTTATATTTAACACCCAAATTTTAACATTCATTAAAAAAACAAACAAACACTTAATCTCTTTTTAGTATATATAATTAAAATTAATTTTTATTGGATCGTAATATTTTTCATCAGTCATGTCACTCCCAGGTTAGAAAAAATGATTTATGTTAGCATGAAATTCTCCTTAGCAGTAATCAGAAGTTTTCCTCGGCAATCAACAATAAGGTCGTCTCAAGTCAATTCATTGTTTTCGGAACTGTTGGAGATATACCCTAGAACTAATCGTGTCATATAGTTTAGGGATATCATTCCTTATATGTAAATATATTTCTTTAATCAATTATAAAGTTGTTTACGATTAGTAAAATGAAATTTATATTATTTTGCATTTATAGTTGCTTTAATAAATAAATAATGCAAAATGAGATCCCGTGATATATTATAATATCAAGATTCTATTTATAAAGAGCTGTAAATATAAATACAGAGTCTTTGATTTGAATACATCTGAATTAGTTCCTAGTTGAGGTGATGTCTTATGAGAGTATGACATTGCATGACTGGTATATTTGATATTATTAATGATTAGTATTGGATATTAATAGTTGGATGACGAGTCTCATGTCACAAGAGCATAAATATAGGTGATGTATTGGAGAACGTGTTAATAAACATGACGAATCATTTGGGTGATTATCCACAGTCAATGATACATCACAGAGCCATACTAATGTATTACTAGTCCTTTAACTTGAGGTGTGACGGCTACTCTCTGTACTGAGGTACGTCGTTTACTTGTGTATATTTTACTAAACTAGCCATGCCTGGTAAAAAAAAGCTTACTGGTAATGTGTTATTAGTATATGAAGACAGGTGATGACTGAGATAAAATCTGTTGGCTCAAATATTGAGCTTAAGATCCTAGGTGGGGATGTCATACGTGAAAATGAAATCTTTAACTAGAATACGTGTTTTTAAAAATATATTTTTGGATAGGCGAATCCTATATATGATTTAAGTTCTTGTTTCTAAGATTAAGTTAGAGATTTGACTATTTTATGATCCACACTTGATTGAAAGTTGACAATAGAGAGACTTTAATACATACACGTACGACTATATAAGTTTATATTAAATATTGATTTATTCATGTTTAAGGGTTGTGGCATCTTACTAGAAGTTACTTATGATCATTGAGAATTTCGGTTACAAGGAGTTGTATTGAAGTGATGCGAAATGGTTCGTATCTGCTTATGTTCAGCTCACGATAAACTTAGGTGGTCACACACAAATTGGTTACATACAAACCAATTACTTGATGATGATAGTTATTACCATGTACAATTATCATTAAGTTAGTTAATGATATTGTTATGATATTTTAATTGGATGACAATTTAATTTTTTATTGTAAATAATTAATTTTCTAGCTAAGACATGATAGCACATGTATACGTGAAAAATATTTTAGTAATAATTTGGATTACGTAAATATAATTTATAGATATATGAAAACTTGGAAAAGATATTTTGTTATAAAGATATTAATGAATAAATTATTTATTTATTAATGATTAAATAATTATTATTTAATTAAATAGATTCTTAGTTGACAAATGGCACCATGTGATGTTGTCAAGTGTCAAATTTTTGATTAGATCTTATCCATTCACTTTGAATCAATGGCTAAATTTAATTCTTTAATTATGATTAAAAAAAAATAAAATGTATCTTTTGTATTTAATATTTGAAAGTCAAATAATGTAAGAGAGTGATGATTACAATTTATTACATATATGATATATTATTAAAATGTAATCATTACATTTTATTTTATAAAGAAAATAAAATGTATTTCTCTCTCTCTCTCTCTCTCTCTCTCTCTCCTTCTCACTTTAGCATATATATATATATATTAAAGAGTTTAATATTACTATATTTGTGAAGATATTTGTTTCATTAAATGAGTTAATAAAATTAAAATAGATTTTGGAATCCATAGGTGAGAGTGTGTCACTTGTAATCATTCTATTGATTTGGTGAAATTGAAAAGGATGAAAACAAAGGTCAAGTGGGTTTGATTTTACACAACACACAATTTGAGATTTTCAATTAGATTGAAACCTAAACATTGTTCTTCTTCTTCTCCCTCTGCCGAGAACGCCATTGTTGAATGGTGAAGGATTTTTGTTTTAAACAAAATCCATAAAGAAGAAGAGGAAAGTGATAAAAGAGTTTATATGTTTTATTCTTTTCCAAAAGAACAAACGAAAGTTTTCTAAGAGTAGAAAATTTGTTCTAAGTTTTCAAACACAAATTTGGGTAATCAGAACCGTTGTAATCAATGCAGTGTGTGTGACAAGCCTCAAAGCTCACTAGAATCACAGAAGAAGGTTATTTCGAAGATTGACATTAAAGTATGTGTACTTTATTTATGTTGATGCTTTATTTAAATTGTTTAAATTTTAAAATGTGCATATATATATGTTTATGGTCTTTGGGGATCCTTTCCACACGGTCCGTGTGACGGACGTGGCTTCCCCCTTTCCTCTGCGCTGGCTCATGCGTCGTGCCTCTGCCTCCTACATGCCCATTCCAACAGTAACAACCTCTCAACATGGCAAATCTCTCTTTAAAGATACAAAGGCTAAGGAAAGATTAGATTTTCCTCGAGTCGTGCAATAATCTTTATTAGTTACAAGTGTTCAAGGACAAAAAATATTTTTATCCTAATATTTTGTCCTCGGGTTATATTAAAGAAAGTCCTAATTCTTTAAGGTTTTCTCAGGCAAGTTAGAAAAATATTAGGATAAAAATATTTAAAAAGGATAAGGAAGGTAAGATTTAATAGAATTCTGCAAAAGACAAATAAAATAGTTTTATTAGAATAAAAACTTATCCATGTTTTGACTTCCAATAATCGCCAGATTATCAGAAGGTCAATCAGAGTTCACCGCAGCAGATTTCAACCCAAGGACGTTTTCAAGTCCAAGGAGGAAGATCTTTGCAGATTTATTCCCACTAAAAAATAAATCACATGTTGACATCTGGCAAACAAAAGTCAGGTATTAACAGTTGGTGTCGTTTATAGAGATTGAACAAAAAGTTAATTTTGTTGAAAATATGGCGACTTTAGAAGCAATCAATGCAAACAGTAAGGATGAAAAAAGAAAAACATGAGAGTGTAAGTGATAGTTCAGGAGAACAGACACCCACAAATCTAGATGTCATGAAGAAAATTTCAGAGCAACTAAATGAGATGAGAGAATTTTTGGAAATATTGAAAGGTTTAGAACCTAATGCCAAAGAGATACTAACTGAGGTAAAAGCATAAATGTTGTATAAGAAATAGTAAAAGTCAAAAGATAAAGAAAAGAGAATGGATGAAGAGAGAGCACAAAGACATGGGAAGGGTCATGAAGAAGAAAATTTAGACATGTTGTTAGCCAAATTAGTGATAGTACAAAAAGGAAAACTCCCAGTATGAGACAGGGAAGACAGAGAATCGTTAAGGCACGAAGATTTACCTACTCAGCAATCATCGCTTTATACAAGTGAACAAAATGAACAATAACCTAAAATGTCTTATGAAAGCATGGTAGGAGACTAAAGAGGGTGGTTGCTTGCAAAAAAAAAAAACATATCTCAAGGCAATGCAAGATGCATTCTTCTAAAAAAATGAGAAAGGATAATGAAGTTTATGATATAAGATAGAGGTACATGAATAAAGCGATCTTGCAAGAAAGAAGACATCTTTCCACCAATAGAAGAGACATTAAGAACCAACGCAAAACCATGACGTAAAAAAAGAGCTTATAAAGCTCAAAGAGAAGGTCCACGAGTTAAGGCGAGATTAAGGACAACCTAATATTGAAAACAAGGTCGCTTATGAAATTAAAATGCCTTTGTCCAAAGAGATATTAAATTTAACACTTCTTAGGAATTCAAACTTTCATTAGTAATTTTGTACATCAGCAAAACCAACCTAACACTTCATCTAGAAAGATACCAAGAGATGATGTTAGTACAAGAATTAATCGAACATGCTTGAGTCTGGTATAGAGGGTTAGAATTTGGATTCATCATATCTTTCTTTCAATTATACGGAGAATTCGTGTAGCAATTTAGAGGAGCCTATATACCGACCAAAAATATGAACAACTTGATGATGATAAGGCAATGAAAGAATGAGGTTTTGAAAGATTTTATCTTCTGACATCATGCCGAGGTTATGGAGGTGAGAGCTTTCAAAAATCGAATCGCACTTGAAGGATTGAGGAAAGACATAAAAATCTGTCGATTTTGGTGGAAGCTTAAGGAAAAGATTATCTCCAATTATGAGAAGGCTTATAAACAAGCTCAACTATATACGAAGGTTGAGAATAAGGCCAAGGGAAAAGAAGATGAGGAGAGGCGAAGAAGTATGACTAAGAACATAGAAAGTAAAGAGTCAAACAATGAAAAGACAAAGAGGAGAGAATATAAAACAAACAAAAATCAGACATTTCCTCCCCAAGGATAGAGGTTTAATTAACCACCTTAGTTGGTCAGAAAAGCACCTTCAGAACGAGCATCATTTCCCCATCCTCCTCCTCACCCACCCACTTAGAGAGAGAAATGAGCCCAAGGTACCACAAATTGCTAACCAAAAGACAATCACACCCCTAAACACTTTCATTTATCAAAATTTTGATGATATAAAAGAATCGAATATGTTGATTGAATTGAGGTCATCTCAAGCATCACTTACTATAAGAGATAAAAATAAAATTTGTGCCATCCATTAAGACATGGATATACCACTAATAAATGTTCGGCTCTTTAAAAACTAGTGAAAATACTAACAAAAAATAATTATTTGTCCAAATACGTAGCGTAGACAAAATAAAGTTGAGGAGAGATGAGTGAGATCGACTACTAAGAAAGGAGAAACAACACCTAAAACACAATGATTACTGTTGGAGGACCAACATTGATAGAAGATTCAAATTAGTCTCAAAAAAATTACTTTAGATATTCATTAGAACTCCATACTAAAGAGAATGATATTTTCAGCTTGCAGGCGAACAAGAAATTGAGGATACATTCAATTTCAATCATGTTTATGAGGAAGATGCACTTAGAGTAAATTATCCCTATGATGACGCCTTAGTGGTTACAATGAACGTAGCAGGGATAGAGCTGAACTGAGTATTCATCGATCTAAGGAGCTCTGTAAAAATATTGTTTAAGGAAATAGGTAATGCCACTTGAATCAATTTAGCTTCTTATCATCATGAGACGAACACCTAATGTGAAGAAAATAATGGTCGATTTTCTAGTAGTGGATCACCCAATGCCCTGCAAGCTACTGATGGGAAGATCATTCATGAGGAATACAAAGGCTGCGATTTCTATCTACTATTTAAAACTAAAGTTCTCAGTAGAAGACGAAGTAGGAGTAATTGCAGTTAACCAGAGGAAGGCAAGGAGTTGCTATGCAACTATAGCAAAAAAGACATTTTATATATCTAAAACTGACTTAAATATCATCGATGATTCTAGGACAAGCAAAGAGTTAAAAATAGTGAACCAATTAAAGAAGTAGATAAAGTACAGCTAAACCTAGGAGAGTCAGCTAGGATAGTTAAAGTAGGAACTTGTTTGGTCAAGGAGGAAAAAAGAAAAATAAGTAAGGTTTTCATCCTCTATTATCTCTCATCAAAAGGTATCAAATCACGATCACCATCTGAGGAAGGGTTGGAAGAAGAGAAGTTTTGGTCAGACATCTGAGGATAATATTTCTTACCACTAGATAAGTTTTAGGAGTCAAATTCTAAACTCGACATCCAAAAGAAGAAATAATAACCATTAGAGCCAAAATAACGTAAAAGTTAGTGAAAATTTCTAAAAAGAAAAAAAAATCTCTAAAGGCTTTAGGTAACCCTAGCACAAGCAATTTGACCAATAAAGGGAAAAATGCATTCTCAAAATTCACAACACAAATCAACACAAGGCAAAAGTTCATTCACAATGCACAAAGATATTAGCAAACCCAGAAAAAATGTAAAGAAGCAGGTAATAAAGAGCAAATACAGCATAAAAGGATAATAGCCAATAAAACCTAGAAAAACACAAAATGAACAAAAATAATAAGGAAAAACCAAGAAAAGGTACCAACGTGAATAGCAAGAAGAGCTATAAGATAAGTGTGAAAGTAATGGAGAAACTGGTTGAAACTTTAGAAAACTTGGTGGAAGCAAGAAGAATCAGTAGTTTTGAAGGTTTATCTCACTAAGGACGACGATTTCTCTTTCTAGAAAGGGAGTTGGATGTACAAAGTGAAAAAGGGTGAGAAAGTATGGCTTTTATACCTAGTTGAGAAGAATAGATCCGAGCTGTTCATGGGCAATGGTTGAGATGACTATATGTGGCTTATATTTAACATCATGCTTGCATTAAATGAGTCATGATTGTATGGACTCGAAAAATGAAACAATAGCATAGTAAATGTTTTCACCATTTTACACGCCCTTTCAAATTTGAAAAAGGTGAGTAGAAGAGACAAGACATTTCGATGGGAAATAGAAGAACTTAAAGTATGCACCGATGATGGATCGTAATAAAAATAAATAATGAGGAAAAGAAATGAGATCATTAGTCGAAGGACCAATTTTTAATAATGTTAAGAAAAATGTGTGGGACAATGCATTTGAGGACATGGCCAAGAGAAGAAACAAAATTAGTTTCCAGTATCATACTCAAAACTTGTTGCTACTGAAAACTAGGTAACTCTTGTTAGGTCATAACATCCCTTATAAGCCATGTCACTCCCAAGTTAGAAAGAATGATCCATGTCAACATGAAATTCTCCTCAACAAATATCAGAAGTTTTCCTCGAAAGTCAACAGTGAAGTTGTTTTAGGTCAGTTCATTATTCTTAGAAGCCAAATTGTTGAAATAACCTTTCAAACATGATAAAATATCCTTTTAAAAGATAGGAAAATCGAGGAAAGATTATCTTGCACTCGGGCCGCATAATAATCTTTATCATTAACAAATGTCCAAGGATAAAATGTCACATCTTGAACCTGGAGTCCACCCGTGACTATTGTCACAAACTTTCATAATAAACCATATATACCTAGAATGCATCAAGAGAGCCTGTAAGGCTTTCCTTTTTGGTTTGTCAATCACAAAAAAAAAAAAAAACTAAAAACAGTTTATAAAACAATAATTCCCATTCATAGAATCATTATCAAAGAATTGATCATCCATAATTAGTTTATCCATAACACATAACAAACAAATTAAATATCATCACGAAAAGTATTTTCATTCAGGTTGAACAAACATAAATATTTGCATAATCCAAAATCCAAATACATTTATCTAATGGGACAAGATATATATATATATATATATGTGTGTGTGTGTGTGTGTGTGTGTGTGTGTGAGTCAAGAAGAAAGCATACCCAGAGTGTCAAAGACTCGAATATACTCAGTGAGTAAATAAAGTACACACATATATACATACATGTATACGCATTTCTAAATTCTAGATATTGAGATTCCTTTACAATATACTCAAAAGTATATATATATTTTATTTAAACCAAATAAACAGAAAATAATTTATAGGTCTGCATACAGTTATAAATAAACAAACCAGGTTAGCCATACTTTCTAGACTACTACCTTAGCCAAGGTAACATCGAAACCATCATTGAGTCTTTTATGCATAAAATCATATGCAATAAGTTCTTATCAAATGGAAAACTATTACGCATGCTTTATAAAATCATTTATTTTCAGTAAAACATACATTTATAAAATAATCACTCATCTCACTGATGTTGGCCCTGAGTAGTTACTTGGTGACACGAATGACTATCGTCGTAATATATCAAATCCAAGATATCCCTATCAAGTCACCATAACTTTCTATAGGGTATATATAACTACACATCCGTGCACGACACACAATGGGCATGCCATGGACATTCTCCCTTATACTAGCTCTACCGCGGCTTTATTCACCTATACTGTCTCTCAATAGGTCTGACCATAGGCTACTTCACTGTAGTTACAGTCAATAAATAGACCTACTGGCCATGAATCAATAACCGATCCACTAGCCATATCACCAATATACATCCATAATCAAATCATTTTTAAACAATGTTTATAAATCATATCAATCAAATCCGACCTCTTTGGTCATTTGAGCATGTTTATCAAATAACTTTTAACAGCAGACCAAATAAGTAAATCATCTCAATATCATATAAATCACATAAAACAATTTCATTTCAAATTTTCTTTAATCAGAAAACAGCTTATCTAACAAACAAGCATATATATATATGTGTGTGTGTGTGTGTGTGTGTGTGTACAATATACATATATTTACATATTCATATATATATATATATATATATATTTACTCACAAGAAGGAGAGGGTAACCACTCATACTAAGGGTTTTTGCACCCACTCGATTTTTCTTTCGGGTTCTCGAAACCTAATACCACACATGCATATAATAACAAATTCCACGATCCCAATATTATAATTAAATGCACTAAATGCAATGCTCGTGGAAAACGTGGCTAAAATCTTTTAGTTGATACATGACATATATTTCAAGGCTTAACTAATGGAGACTATTTATCTGATTTTCAACAATGAAATCCCATAGCTAACTTATTTCAATTCTTTTTTTTTTGTCTAAAATAAATATACATATATTTCGAAACAATATCCAACATATATATAATCATCATATACTTTCAATTATCGCAATTCAATAGAAATCTACATTTCTTAGGTGAAAATCAATGGATATCTCGAGTGAACAGTTTTAGGTTTCATCATGTTTAAAATCTTAAAACCTTAGATTGCCAATTACACGAAAAATCCTCAAATCTCTTTGAAACCCTAATTCCTTCATTACTTGTCCTTGTTACTTATAGACTAAAATCGGTACCAAATTGAAGAAGAAAGGTTGGGTAATCACTTAGCAACAAAATTTGAGAGAATAATTCAAAGGTTTGCTAAGATTGGTAAGTAAATCAGAGAGAGTGAAAGAGAGAAACATATTTTAGAAAGAGAGAGAGAATGTGAAAAAAATGAAGAAAGATGAGGAGTAAATCCCCTTTATGGGTTTATATAGAAACAGGCGAAAAAATAAATTGTTATTAAGAAGTTTTTGAATTTTCAAAACTACCCGTCGAATTTTTACCTAAATTTGCCTAATGTATCGATACCTTTGAACTGGGTATCGATCAGTTCATTAAAATTCTAAATCTGAAAATTCTTTCGATCCTAAGTATTAATACATTTACCTTCATGTATCAATCCCTTTGAGATATATTGATACCTTTGATGGAGGTGTGATATCTTGTTCAACTTGTAATTAATTTTGAATTCTCTGACTTACAATGTATCGATACTTTCTTCATATGTATCAATTTGGTTGACTTTATAATTTCTTTTCAAGTCTTTGACTTGCAAAGTATCGATACTTTTTATGAAGGTATCTATCCCTTCATCAGGTATCGACTTGCATCCTTAAGGTATTGATACTTTGGTACATGTATTGATCTCCTTAGTTCCACGTATCGATATTTCTTGCTCAAACACATATTTTTCACAAAAATTTTAAGCTAAAACCACATATTCTATATAATAAATTATATTTTCTTTCCGGGGGACTTTACTCCTTACACCCCTGCAAGGGCGCTATCCCTTGACCACATTCGCTAACATACTAGTGAGATCGCTGAATGCGTAAGTGTAGAGCAAAATACCTAATATATAATAATCGCATAATACTCAACACGCTCAATCTCATACCATTAGCTGACTTAAGCTCAACTAAGCCTCGATAATGTATCAACTAACCATTAACCATGCATGTGTGAAAATGTATGTCATACAATGACTACTTTAACCTTATGTTTGAAGAACATAGTTTACATAAAAAATAATAATAAAAAAAACAGGTTGTCCTCGTGTTATTTTAAAGGAAATCTTAATTCATTAAAGTTTTCTCAAGTAAGTTAGAGTTCTAATGAGACTTTATATTAATAAGAATTATAACCTAATTTAAAAAGGATAAGATAAGGCTAATAGAAATCTAGGAAAGACAAATAAAAGAGTCATATTAGGGGAATATTTGAAATTTAAATAGAAATCAAATTAGGAAGTTTTATTCAAACTATAATGAAGAGAAGTTAAAAGCCTATAAATAAAGGCTAAAATAGAAGGAAAATGATCTAAAATCCTTTTGAAAAATATATTGTTACTGTGTTAAAAAGCACCTAGAAAGCAATGCAAAAGAAGAACCAATGCCTACATTATTTCCACTATTTCTTTTAAAGAATCCATAAACAACCCTTTTATTCAAAAGATAACCCTTTACTGACTTAGGTATTGGAGGGTTATCACCAAATCTTTGACACTCCTAGTTCGTTTTTTGTCTGTTAGAAATCACCGGAGCATTAGAAAGTCAATTAGAGTTCACCACAACAAATATCGACCCGATAACGTTCCCAAGCCTAATATGGAATATCTTTGCTAATTTGTTACCATGAAAAAAAATCACATGTCAACAATTTTAACTTATCCCATATTCTTTAACAAATATCAAAATGCTCCTACATTCTTTGTAAGTCATCAACGTGCCCTCCATTATATTGTTGTCTCTTGTTAAAGTTAATTATTTAAAGGATAAAATTATAATTGCAATGCCAAATTAATGAAGAATAAAAGAAAGCATTTTTTTCTTTCTTCCTCTCTCTCATTTTAGGCGTTATTTCTTCTTATTTGCTACACCTTTGTCATGTCCAATTTTCCCAAAATCAAACTAATTATGTAACACCCTCTTCCATACATCTTTCCAAGCATAAAGTCATTCTTAATATTTACGTACCATACTATACCATTATTACATAAATCCTAAACAATTATAATTGTCAAGAAATCTTATACATACAAAATTAAACATATTACAACTTCTCATCACTCAAATATACTATTAATTACATATACTAAAAATTTCCTCTATACCTAACCACTTGCGTACGCCTCTTTTCTCCCTTCTGTTTAGGATTAGTGAGATATTATTATTATGAGAAAATATCGATTGGTGTATGGTTAATTAAAATTGGAGATAAATATGTTGGAGATTTATCCTAGAACTAATCATATCATACGGTTCAGAGATATCATCCTTATGTATATATAATTATGTAACTAATTGTAAACTTGTTTACTATTAATGAAATGGTTTTTATATCATTTTACATGTATAGTTGCTGATATATATTGTATATATAAAATGTAGAATGAGATCCAGTGATGTATTATAATGTCAGGACTCTATCTGCAAAGAGTTATAGATATGAGTACAAAGTCTTGATTTAAATAAATCTAAACCAGTTCCTGGTTGAGGTGATGTCATATGGCACTATAACATTACATGACTAGTATGTTTGATGTTGTTTAAGATTAATATTGGATGCTAATCGTTAGATGATAAGTCTCATGTCATAAGAGCATAAACATGGGTAATACATTGAAGAACGTGTTACTGAACATGACCAAACGTGATAAATCACATAGGTGATTATCCACAGTCAATGATATGTTACACAGTCGTATTAGTGTACCACTAATCCTTTGACCTGAGATGTTATGGCTGTCTTCTGCACTGAGGCATATCGTTCACTTGTGTATATCGCAACAGGCTAGTCACACCTGGTGAAAGAAGCTTGCTGGCAATGTGTTTAGGTGTATGAGAATAGGTGATAGCCAAGATGGAATTTGCTAGCTCAGATTTTGGAACTTGAGATCCTTGGTAGAATTTTCATACACGGGAATAAAGTCTTTGGCCAAAGCATGTATATTCAGAAAGGATTTTCGCGGATATACGAATCCTATGATTGAGTTAGTGGTTTGACGATACCATGACCCACACTTGATTGGGAGTCAACAATAAAGGGACTTTACTACATGCACGTACGACTCTATAGATACATTAGTGTCTGGGGGTGCTAGAGGTCGGTCATAATCATTGGGAACTTTGGTTACAAAGAGTTGTACCAAAGTGATATGAAGGAGTTCATATCCACTCATGTCTAGTTCACAATGAACCCAGGGGTCACACACATTAGTCGGTTACTTGATGATGATGACATTTGCTATTATACAATAATCATTAATTAGTTAATGA
>JAXCLQ010000001.1:14274969-14289698 GCA_035584115.1 Cedrela odorata | reverse complement strand
TATATATATATATATCATAACTCTCATCTATGGGAGCATTATCAAAAAATTGATCATCCATGATCAATTCATCCACAACAAGTATCAAATAATAAAATAACATGAAATTATTTCTATTCAGGTTAAACAAATCATAAAACAGTTACATAATCATTTAGTTTACAAATGTATTACAAAATTCAATTACATTTATCTAGTGGAATAAACTACAAAATGTGAGTTAAGATGGACTTACTCAGAGAGTTGAATGCTCCTTACAGCTAGCACTAGCCCGACGAGAACTAGAGCACCTAACCTGAAAGCTGTAATGGTGAGGGGTGAGTATACAACTATACTCAATGAGTAAATAAAGTACATACATATATACATACATACAAATGCATTTATAAATTCATGATATTGGGATCACTTTACAATATACTTTAAAAGTATATATATTTAATTTAAAGTCAAATATTCATAAAATAATTCATTGGTCTGCACTTAGTTTAAAACAACCAAACCAAGATGGCCATACCTTTTCAACTGCTACCTTAGCCAAGGCAACGTTGAAACTATTAGTGAAATTTTCATGTATAAAGCCATATGTAATTGAGTTCATATTAATCAGAAAACTTATTTTCCATTTTTTATAAAATCATTTATTTTCTATAAAGCATGCAATTATAAAAACACAACCGTCTCACTGATGTTGGCCCCGAGTATCCTCGACATAATCGTCAAATCCAAGATATCCCTATCAAGTCACCAGAACTTCCCATAGGGTATCTATAATTGCACATACATGCACAGTACACAATTGGCTTGCCATGGCCTTTCTATTTTATACTAGCCCCGCTGCGGCTCCACTCATCTATACGATCTCTCATAAGTCCATTCATATGCTATCTCTCTATATATATAGTAAAAATAGGCCCACTGATCATATAACAATATTTGGCCTTACCAACCTTATCACCATCATACATGCATAAAATAAATCATTTCTCAAACTATGATTTCAAATCATATAAAATAAATTCGGCCTCCCCGGCTATTTCAATATGTATATCCAATAACATTTAATAGCAGACCAAATAATCAAATCTCTTAATATCAATTTAAATCATTTATAAACACATGAAAACATAATCATTTCAAGTTTCACTTTAACAATAAAACCGCTTATTTAACACATAAGCAATACATATATGTATAACACACATATATCAATATAATATTTATGTATGTATAAATTTACTCACAACAATGGGAGAGTAACCACTCCCACTACTGATCCTTGCTCCTACCAAGTCTTTCTCTTGGGTTCTCGGTGCCTAAATAATACATGTTGAATATTGTTAATATTCAATTTCATTCACACTTGTACAAACCCTTACTTGATGCATGTATGCATGATAAATATTAATCATATATATACCTATAAACAATGTATTGACTTTTTAATCTCAAAAATGACCTTAATAAAGTAAATCTTATTAATCAAGTTTATAGAGCTCGAAAAGAGCTTGTCGGTGATATTTTGCATGACTTCTAACTTTTTTTGGATCCAAAGTTATGATTTCTTAAACTTAGACATACAATTTGGGTCAGAATCGCGGTCAAAAGTGTTGCTCTTAGGTCAAGAGCATTGTTCTCGGGTCGGAAACAATGTTCTCAGGACGAGAGCATTGTTCTCTGATTGGAAGCAATGCTCTCAGGTCGGGAGCATTGTCCTCTGATTGGAAGCAATGCTCTCAGGTCGGGAGCATTGTCCTCGGTTAATAACAATGCTCTCAAGTTATGAGCATTGACCTTAGGTCAGGACTATTGTTCTTAGGTTAGGACCATTGTCCTCAGGTCAGGACCATTGCCCTCAGGTCAGGGCCATTATTCTTAGATCAGGACCATTGTTCTCAGGTCAGGACCATTATCCTTGGGTCAATAGTATTATTTTCAGGCTAGGAACATTATCTTTGGGTCAGTTGTAATGAGCTCGAATCAGATGTATTGAGCTTGGATCAGGAGTATTCTAGAATAAAATCAAAGTGTAAAGAAAACGAGCTCGGATTTAGTATTATTTTATTCAGAATATAAGGAAAACGAGCTTGGATTTGGTATTATAAGTTCTCGTTAAAAAGAATTTTTAGTGTATAACAATTTTACCTCTAATATGATTTTCCTAAAAATTGTCATATTTTTCAGAAAATGAGGATAACTATTGAAAGGTCCAAATTGTCCAAATTATTTCCTTTCTCTTCTAAACTAATTCCAAGCTTAATCTATTTATGTACAACTCAAACCTTTAAACCTAATTTCAACACTTCAAGAACAACCATTCAAGAGACTTATTCAAGTTTTAATGCTCAATTTAACAAAATATCACAAATAAAAAACTTAACTCATACACAGTAAAACCCATTTTAAAATTTACACTAAAATTAACTGTAAAACTTAAAGATGGGTGGAATACTTATCAAAATTCAAGAAAACCCCTCAAATCTGTTTGAATCCTTGAATTTGAAGAATTTCCCAAATTAATTTCAACCCTAGCTTTCTTCTTTACTCCTCTTTGCTTTTTCTAGTCCAAAATTGGTACTAAATCAAATAGGAGAAGACGAGAAATCATTTGGTAACGATAATTTAAAAGAAAAATTGGCCAAACTTGAAGTGATTTGCCCGAGAGTTGAGAGAGAAATGGAGAAAAAGATATTATGTGTCAGAAAAGGAAAAAGAAAGTGAACACGGGTGAATTGCTTAACCACATTTCATTTATCTTATAGTGTAATTTCAATGAGACCCCTATTTTTTTTAAATTCTAAAAATATTTCAAAACTTTTAGAGACCTTCTTTTTAATCCTTATATTCGCAAAACAAGGTTAATTTATATTCTTAAATAAGGGCTCAAGATCCCAAAATTTCTGGAATACTGATGCATGTAAAGTTAAGTTTTTATGATCTCCGGAATCTGAATACGTCTGAGATTATAATTTCTAAATTTTATAATAATCTCAATAAGTTTGGGAGACCTAGCAAGAAGTAGCATATAAAAAAGGTAATAAAAGGTAACGAGAAGAGAACCTTGAACTTTTGGAAAAAGAGAACTTGTTGTGGTCTCAGTGAGACAACGTCGAAGCAAATGAAAAAGATCGACACTGGAGCACAGAGTTTTTAAAATGATTTTCGCTGCATCAACATCTAGCATTATATATAGGAACTTGAATAAAAAGCAAAAAACAATAGCAATCAGAAGAAAAGCCATGGCAACAATGCGAAGTTATATAACCAGAAATCGGACGACGGCAAGAGGGAATCCCGTAGGAATTCCCATTAAGGAGACAACAGTAACTAACCAAGATGATGACAATCAACAATCACCTTTTGAAGGCGTAAATCGCGATTCGAAAGCTTCATCACCACATCAAAATCCCTCCAACCAGGAGATACAGAAATTGCCTGGTGACTTCAAAGGTTGGCTGACAATAAAAGACAACATGTAGAAAAAGAACGACAAATCAGACATTGGGGGAAAAGTTGCGGAGATGAAAAGAATGCTTCAAAGCGATTCTCTCCACCAGAGGTCGTGGAAAGCAGCATTCCTAACATCCTACGTACCAAGGATCGCGAAGCGAATCCCCGACAATAATCCAAAAGCGAAAGCTAGAGAGCAGTTCGAGTCTAGAAGACATGATGACGTTCCTTAATCGAAAACATCAAAAAGAGGAATGCAAGGAAGGGAACATAAAGAACATGATGAAAAGGTTGATAACCTAGAAGCTTACGTCAGGAGGTTGGTTGAGAAGTTAGAGGAAAAAAAGAGACGAGATTGAAAGAGGAACTTTGAATTAATATCTCATTTGGAGTTGCATTCGAAATCACCTTTCTCTCGAAGGATTCTAGGTCTTGTTCTTCCCAGAAAGTTCAAGATGCCCTAGATAATTCCCTTTTATAGGAAAAATTGATCCAGCCTTGCATATGGATTTCTTTAGGGAGATGATGTTAATACAAGAGCTAAGCGAATCTCAAATATGTCACTTGATCCCATTAACATTAGAAAGCAAGGAAGTAGTTCATAAATCTAACCTCTAATAGCATCCATAGCTTGGACCAATTGTATAAGGTGTTCACCCACGAATTTATAAGGGTAATTGCCAGCCTTAAAACCCCGAGTTCACTACTGCTAATGAAACAAGGAGAGAGAGAATGCCTCAAGAACTTCGTCAAAAGGTATCATAATGAAGTGATGGAGTTATGAGCTTATCATCACTCCTTAGAGTTAGAAGGTCTCAGAAAAGGTCTACAAATAGACCAAGGATGGTAAACAATACAAAAATCGTCAATCACTACCTACGAAGCAGTCCAAAGAAAATTGTTGGATGAAATCAAAATCGAGGACTAGGTCATCCTTAAGCTGAAAGAGGAAAGAGCTCAGGGACGGACAGCATATGATGAGATGCCAACCCCAAAGTCAGATACTAGAAGGAGCCGAAATGATAGGAGGAATTTTTAAGACTCTAATAGAAAATGGGGTCGAATACCGGAGCAAACCAAGATGGGGAATAGGAAAGATTAGGTCCTCTCAAGGCTACAGCATTCATCAATGAGAGATGATAAGAGAATGGTAGCCCAAATCCAAGAAGAAATTATCTTCACCCCTTTAAATGCACTTCTATTGCAAATCCTTTAAAAACTGAAAAGATGAGTAACTTTACTGATAGAACCTCACCCTCTAAAAGCAAAATCAAGCTGAAACACGAAGAATAAGTTCTGGAAGTTTCACCAAAGTGACGGACACCTTACAGATGAGTGCTTCGACCTTAAGAGCTAGATCAAGGTCGAGCATGAGAAGACATATAAACATTAGGCGATGGTGATCTCTTGCAGAACTACATTAGCAGGAAACTCAAATAGGGCGAGAAAATACTATTCGAAGTATTCCATGCCCACTCTTGCTTCAAATGCTCACGTCATGAAGGTAAGAGTCGAGAATAAGCAAAAGGTCACCTCAGTCCCGATCTTATTTATGGATTAAAACAAGATTAGGGTACAGTACCCACACGATGGTGCTCTAGTCATAACCTTAATAGTGGGAACAGCTCAAGCCAGTCGAATATTAGTAGACATTGGAAGTTCGGCTAACATCATCTTCAATGAAACATTAGATTTCTTGGGAATTGAAGACCTAAAACTAAGACCAGCCAAAATAGCTCTCTATAGTTTTAGCAAATCATGCATCTACCTATAATCAATAAATTCATTACGCCATGTTCATTAAATTTTTTTTAAAAAAAAGTCAAGAGTTCACTTGTTGTAATCGCCTGAAGTGTTGGGCGAATCAAAAAGAACGACTACCTGGTTAGTAGGAAAAGCAGAAGAAGCGATCTTGAAACTGGCATGAAGAGAGCACCCTCATAGCGGATGTTATTTGAGGAGTCTTCACCAGCGGGTGGAGGCAAACATCCCAAGGCCTCATATAACCATGTCAGATATAAGTCCGAATACCGACTTTGGAACATTCGCAAGTCAAGTCAATTTCTTCAATGACCTGATCTGCAATGATGGCCTCAACCACCACCTCGACTTCTTCAAGCTTGGTGGCCAAGAACACAGACTTCTTTCTCTCAGCCTCTAAGTTTTGTTCTAGTTCCCGACACTTCTCCTCGAAGCCCTGGTGAAGCCCCTGACACTTTGTTCTAAACTCATTTAGGTTGAACTCGAGATTACTCGCCTTTCTGCTGAACTCCGCATAGGAAGATTCAGCAGTGGCCACCTTGACCCGAATCTTCTCCATCTCTCAAGCCCACTTCTCATACTCAACCTCAAACTGAGTCCACTCCATAATCAAGTTCCTCTCTACCTCCTCAGCCTTATACCCCAACCAAGCAGTCTTTATTACCACCAAACTCGAGGAAACAACATCAATGGCATCTTTGTGAACAACGGTGACATATTGCATCTGAGCAAATTATTACAAATAGCAAAGTGTTAGAAAAGACATATTGCATCTAAGCAGTTAATTACAAATACCAAACTTCCCCAAAGCGTAACAGCCGAGAGGGCGTCTGAGTACTCAAACGAAATACACATTGTCTACTAGTTGATGCAAGGAAGGAAGTAGGTGAAGAACTCCCTTTTGTCCTTAAGGAGATCTTCATAGACAAGTTAGGGGAAGGTAAAGCTTCCGCTAGCGCCCTAAGTAGACGTCCCCTTCTTCCGCCTCGATCCATCATCCTCATCCACCACTACAACCTTCTTCTTGCATTTTCCCTTATTCACCTTGGGGGCAGGAGGTGGTAGCAGGTCACCTTGAACATCAACTCTTCTAGTAAGAGTTAGAGCTCTACCAGAACCAGAAGTCCCAGCAATGTTTTAAGGAGCAGACGTCTTAGCCATGCTTCTAAGGATAAAAAGCTTAGCCTCAGTCTTTGAGTGTCCGGAGGGTTCTGCACTGGCTTCTTTAGGATCATCTCTCCTATAGTAAAAGAAGGTAATACAAAGGTCAACTATTATGATCCAGCACAAGAGAGAAAAAAGAAAAGATTACTTACTAGCTCAGGCTTTTTCTGAAGCCAAATGGCCCTTGGAAACACAAAAATTCACAAGACCTAATAAGATTAGGTCAGCATCAGAAAGGAGAGACTTTTGGCTAGATGCTGAATATCTGACCATCTCAACCCTCTCCAAATTTCGAGCAGAAAGCTTAGAAAAAGAACCTCAGGTGATTGCATCTCCAAACAATCTAGAGACCTGAGTGTTATTTTTGGAATTATATTCACCACCGATAAAAAATCAATTGTTCTTCCAATCCTTGTTACAGGATGGATTACTCGTGATAGGATTGCATTTTCTAGGTCGAGTTTAAAGATAGTACCACCCAGGGTTCTTTACTGGGTTCTTCTTCAGCATGTGCATATATTCAATCTCTTTGATCGTGGGAGCAGAATATGATATCTGACTCCACAAACAAATAGATCCGATAAGATTCTCCAACTGTTGAGGTTTAGTTGGTAAGGGGCGATGCTAAATAACTCAAAAATCCTAGTAAAATAATCCTGAAGTAGGAGTCTAACTCCAAGGTAAAACAGTTCTTCGTTAAAAGAAATTTCACCATCAAGTGGGCAACTAAGAAGTTCACTTGCCTCAGGAGTCTTAAGATAAATGCCCTCAAGAATATTATAGCAACGAGTATAGGTTTCTAGGTTTGATTTCGTGATAGTGGAAGAGAATCAGTCTACTTCAAAAGGCGTTGTATATTCCCTTGCCTCAGAGGCAAGAAAGAAAGTAGAGATAGTGACCAGTTCTTCCTCAGAGTTGTTTTTCCTGGAAACAATCTCATTATCACTTGAAACAGAACTTATTTCTGTTCACAAGATGGTAAAATAAACTATCAAGAACTGCCTAAGATCATCAATAATTCATGAAAATTTACCTGCGGTCTAAAACCCTAGAAAGTTATCCAATGTTTGTCTTAAACAATAGAAATCCAAAAATTGATAAAAAGAAAAGTTTGAAGAATACAAAGACTTACTGGTTTTGGTTGAAATGAAGAAGTAACTCGAACAAAGAACAATCTCTTAAAACTCGCGAAATCTTATTCCTGGCGAGGTTGTCTACAATGAGAATAGGGTTACACTCTAGAACGAGAACGATCTTAGTGCAGTAAGAAGAGAGTTACAGTCAAAACAAAAGCAATAATGGAGCAGTGAGAAGAGAGTTACAGTTTAAAATAAAAACAGCCTTGATGAAGCAAGTTGAAGCTTGCAATCTAAAATAAAAATGGATCTAAAATCGAAATGTAGGACCTAAGTGCTTTGTTCTGAGTCAATTATTGGCTTTCTTAGAGACATTAGCAACAAAATGATTAAACTTAGAGTTTGTTTTTCTGAGTTCTTTCGCTATAATAGAAAGCCTAAGAAAAGTTTAAATGCAAAGAAAATGCAAATGAAGGCAGTAAAAGAACGGAAAAAAGGTATTTAGGAGAATAAGAAACCCCAACCGTTGATACAATAAGGAGATGAAGGGACGAGATAAAGTCACAATGGATAAAAGATTAAAAGATAATCATTGAAATACAAAAAGAAGGCAGCAATGATGAGGGCAAAGGAAATCTTTTGGAACCCGAAGCGATGTTGCCTAGTAAGCCAACTGAAGGTGGACACGTTAATGAAGGCTTACAAAATTCGAGTTAAGCATTTAAACTTTATGTGTGGGTAAGTCTTTTCAAATCTTTTCAAATCACAACTTTTAGTTTTTGTCAAACAATTACTTTTTAACTAAAAATTATGAGGCTTGATGTTTGAGAAATGGCCTAAGATATAAATAAAGCCCAATGGGCTTTGGGCTACTGAATAGGTGATATAAAACCCAAGCTGAAGTCCCACAATGGATAGAAGAAATCCAAGCTTAGCTCCACCCTAGAGAGCTTGACCGTAGAATGACAAAGATCTCAGGTATGGTAAGGGCTAAGAATTCTCAATTTTAATAAAAGGTCTTGAACCTATATGTCAATTCCAAGACCTCTTCCCACTATGAGGGTCTTGAATATAACATGGCGAAGGTCTCAAACATGCGATCAAGTCTAAGGCCACTTCAAGTAAATGAAAATGTCTCAGGCAAAGACTTTCGAGACCTTTCAACAATTACGTATCGACAAAAAATTCAGTTTTTTTCTAGTTTCTTTCTTGATCATTCAATAATAAGGATCCATGGCCTAATAGATATACTCTAGAAGTAAGACTTATTCTATAATAAGAATCCATGACCTGGTAGATGTATTTTACAAGAATGGCTCAAGATCCCACAATTTCTAGAATACCGATACTTATATAGTTAAGTTTCTGTGATCTTTGGAATCTGAATATATCTGAGATTATAATTTCCAAATTATACAAGAATCTCAATAAGTTTGGAAAATTTAGTAAGGAGCAACATATAAAAAGGTAATCAAATGTAACGAGAAGAGGACCTTGAACTTTTCAAAAAAAGGGATTTTGCTGTGGTTTCAGGTGAGACAACGTCAAAGTAAACGAAAAAGATAATGCTAGAGCACAGAGTTCTTAAAAGGATTTTTGTTGATTTTTGTTAGGTTTATCTTCATCCTGTGAAAAAATGAGATTTTATTAGGTTTCTTTTCACCCGTTGAAAAGGAAGTGTAAGGTTGTCTTTCACCGTACAAGAATGAATTATATCGGATTTCACTTGACCCGTTTAAATCAAGAGATAGTCAAACTTCGACGTAGAATTAAAATTAAGAGAGTGAACGTAGGCCATACTAGCCGAACCACTATAAAATCGCTGTTTGCAATCATTCTCTCTCTACTATCTTTATTTATTGCAGTACATTTAAATTTGCATCTCATTAAGTATTAAAATTTTTAATAATTTAACTCACATCTCTCTTAAGTGTTGCCAATTAGAACAACAGAATAATTTTCACTGCATTTTTAATATTTTTATTTTATTTAAATTAACCATTATAATAAGAAAAGAAAATACATACCATTTGTTTAAACATTATACACATATACTAGTTCAAATAAAATAATATCAATAACAAATATGCAAATAATGGTAATAGGATAGATTAGTTAAAGATTACATCAAAAAAATATAAATAAAAAAATGGTGAAACTAATTATTGGAATCAGACAGGATTAAAGCCCATATTGAGTTTTCATGCAACATTATTAATAAATTTCATTCAACATGAACAAAGATAAGTACTATGTAAATAAAATATAAATATATAAATAAATTACTAAAAACAAACTTTATTTAGATGATAATTTGCAACAAAAGTCGGTTGAGTGAGATATGTTGAATAAGTAAAAAATTGAAAAATGGAGAATTAGAGATAAGAGGATGTGTAGGATGAAGCAAGAAAGTGAGGAAAAATGTAAGAGCTAAAGGTCAAAAGGAAAAATAGTGAAGTTGGATTAGATTTTGAGATTTGTTTTTGTTTTTTAAACATGGAAATTGAGTAATGTTAAGGTGTTAATAAAAATATATATATTATATACCTTATATAATTATTATTTTTATTTACTAACAAATTAATCTATTTTTTAAAATTGAGTTATAAAATAAATTTTTAATATATTATTAAAATAAAATTTTAATATATCTATTAAAATAAATTTAAAATAATATTTTTTATTTATTTAAAATTATTATTATATTAATTTTCTCGCATTGGATTGAATTCTAACGAATTTATAATGCAAATTCACAATTAGATCGGATTTCAAAGTTTTCAATCCAATCCAATCTATTATTCACTAAATCAATTAAAAAAATAGATGGAATTAGACTAGATTGAGTGGATTGTTGAATCCTGGTGGCTGCTTGTAAGAAATTAATTATCCCAAATTATAGGAAACAACACCTTAGATGGAAGATTCATAGTAGTATGTAAGTTCTTGTAAGGCTGATTCCCAAAGGATGAATCCCACTTTAAGAGCGCCATGCAGATAATTCGCAGGAGGCGAGCGTGGACCCTGTGACAAAGGTATCAGAGCGAGGGCGAGATTTTTTCCACAAATCTCGTCAATTCCTAGTGGAATGACACCAGAGCGGCAAAGTTATAGAACAGCTCATCCTCGCCAAGCGCTGTTTCATGGGTGTAATAGTAGACAGGGTGAAACTTCATTGTAAAGGAAACGATGGGTAAAGAGTACAAAGAGATTATTGAATGCACAAGAACGTTCATTTCTTCTAGTAGAGATAGGTTGTTACACCCCAAATGTCAGTATACTATTTGGTGTGTAAACATAACGTGCGACTCTAGTCAAAGGTGTTGTGGCGTGATGGGTGCTCAACTCCCACCAATCACAACACTTGTTGGGACTGGAACTGTCCTCTTTGTTGGGACTGGAACTGTCCTCTTAATGACACCAAAGCAAGTCGAAACTAGGTAGCATGTGAGCTTTTGTAAGGCTGACCCCCGAAGGATGAATCCCACTTCGAAGGTGCCACGCGGGTAGTTCACAAGAGGCGAGCGTAGACCCCGCGACACTAGCCATGAGCACACACTAATACGTCGAAGCAACGCTTGCCCAGGCTGCTAGTGCCTCGGATGCTTACAAGTTACAATCCAGAGCAGAAAAAAAAAAAAAGATTGACATGTGAAATCTCCAATTAGAAACAGGTATACTAAACTGATTCAGTTACATATTTTCTACGAAATAAGCACTTGTCTGTGATTTTATGTCTAGATTTGTAATTACAGAAGCACTAAAAGCAACTTCATTATACTAGTGCTTCTGGAGTTTGGAGATGAAAGTTGGGGTTAATTTGAAGAAGAAAAACAAACCCAAAAAATTAAATAATAATAATAACAATAAGAAGCTTGCTACTGAAATTAAAGAACATATTTACTTGATGAAGTCGATGTGATCAAATAAAACATTTTAAAAAATAAAAAAAAAAGTACAGTAACATGATCTAATTCAATGGTAAATCTTTTTGCCATGTTTGGTGACATTGTGCAACCATCCAATCCCTTTGAAAGCCTTGGAGATCTTCATAAGATTAGGCCTTCCCATTCCCAAATTCATTTTCCCTGCTGAGAATTTCAATGCCTGTAAGCAGCAAAGTTGCCCATCATCCATTTCTTCTTCTTCTTGATCAGTATCGTAATTGCTAACTTTCTTTCCTTTCTTTGTTTTGTTATTAGTCAGTAGATGCTGCTTGCTTGAGTCGGTAGTTTCATACGTCTCCCAAAGTAAATCCATTCCTTCACTTCCTTCAATATTGCAATTGTGTCTCTCCTCAAAAAGCTTGCATGCCAATGTCCTTCTCCACTCCTTTTCTTTCCTCATCGATCCAAAACTCCCTAGATTGTTTGGTCCCGCCATATTTTGAGAATTATTTTCATCCTTATCACCATCGAGTCTTTGAGAGTTCACTCTTGCTGATGAATATCCATTCTCCAAACTCAATTTAGCTGTTGTGCCTTTGGATCCGCATTTCATGGATAATACTGCTGCTTTTTGTTCTTGATCTTCAACTTTATTGAACTCTACGCTTAGTGGTTTGACTTCTTTTTCTGGTGTCTTTTCGGATGACACATAGACAAAATCATTATAATCATCATCATCCTCCAAGAAGCCTCCTAAACTCTTTCCTCCGGCAATCAACTGATCAATACTTTCAGTTTCATCTAGCATAATCTCAGCCAAGCTCCTAATTTCATTGACATGACTACTTACCCCTTGTGATGCAGCTGCAGCATTTGCACTGAAACTTTCTTGGCATAAATGCTTGTCAACGGGTGGTAATTCAGGTTCTTCATTATTCAGATTCTCAATAGTAATGGACGTATCAAACACTATCTTGTATGCCTCAAACTCCTCCAACGGTTGAAAATGATCTTGGTTTTCTTCATCAACATCAGATCGTAACTTGTCTAAAACATTTTGATAAGTTGCGAGGAGAAAACTTACCTTAGATTTTTCAGAAAATTGAATGGAAGAATTGTCATTGACAAGGGTGGTGAGGAGAGCAAGAAGTAGAAGAGAAGTGGTGATAAACAGAGGAGAAAGAAAAGAAAGAATCTTGATAATGTAGGGGGAGAAGAATACCAAGTAAGAGAAATAGAGAGGGTGAGAAAGAATGAAAGAACAGAAGAGGAACAAGTCAGACATCACAAGTCTAGACAAGTTATTAGTTTTCTTGGAGTTGGTAGTGATGGGTGAGAAAGAGAATTCAGGCATTTTTTCTTATCTTGGTAGAAAATAAGAGAAAGATAAAGGAATAGAAGTAGGCAAATAGCAAATGGAAGAGAGAAAAGTGTGAGATTGGAAGCAAGAGCGGCGTGAATAAAGGAACGAGACTGAGTGAGAGAGAGTAACGAACATTAACAAGGAAAAAGAAAGGCACTTTTGGCTGTCAATGGTATAATCATTTAGCATCATTACACCTAATACTAATTAATATTCTCATCGAGTTAGTTAGATGCTAATTGCTATTAATCACACCAAATTAACTAAATTAAAACATGAGTATCTTCTTCTTATTATTATTATTATTATTATTTATGAACGCATGATCATGTTTGATTTTTTATTTTTTATTTTTATGTGATTTATTTTTGTTTGGATTTAATAATTTGCACGTTCTTGCCATCACCCATGTGAATAAATCAAACAAGTAAAATAAAATATAGTATTTTTATACTGTCGAAAAAGAAATTTGTGATGCACTCGTATAAACACACAAATTTGACTCAATCCGGGATTCATTAAAAAAAAAAAAAAAAAAATCATTCATCCAATTTTATTTTATTTTATTTTTTTAAAAAAAAATTAATAATATCAAATATACTAATTGTTTCGTAGTGAGATGTATTATCGTTTAATAGGATTTAGCAATAAGTTGATCTAACTCTAACTTCCATCTTAATTGACTTTGAATTTAATTCACAAAGACTACACGCTTACTTCATTCAGCCAGTCGGCAAATTTTTAATTCATTATAAACGGGATGAAGTTAGCATTCGGCTGATATTGAAGAATGGTGAGATAGCGAGATGACTTTTAAAAAAACCGTAACTATAACACAATTTTTAAGTTCATTATAAATAAAGTGGAGTTAGATTTGAGAAATATTAATGTATTATGAGATATGATAATTTTTAAGCCATGGCTGTAATATAATAGAAATATTACATATTCAATATTAATATAAAAAAATATATGAGTTTTACTTTTTTAAAGTAAGTGAAATCACTCCAATCCCAAACTAAATTTTAGATTTGAAAGTGAAAAGTTATAATAAATAATAAAATAAATATATATATATATATATTTAAAATAATTACAATATAAATAATTAATTTTTTTTTTTTTTTAAATTAATTTTTGAAGATGTAATTGGTCCATATCCTTACAGAGCCATGCCTCCTATTATAAAATCGCGGAGTTTGACCGAAATATCGCCGAAAACTTTTCGAAAAGAGGTGTTCAGTGCGATGTTGTGTATTTATTTTGAAAACGTACGAATTGAAGTTGGAACTCTGATAGCGGATTGTGCTTAGTATGAAAAGTATAATAAAACCAACTTAATCTTGTATTTTTCAACTATTTAATATGTTGTCAAGAGTGTTTATCCAAAGGGTTTAGTTTCTAACTTTGACCGTTAAATAACTCATAATTTTCATTTTCATGATTGTATTTGAAAAAGAGCTTTTTTATTTTTTATTTTTACTTTAATTTAAATAAA
The DNA here is from genome assembly GCA_035584115.1 of Cedrela odorata. NCBI lineage: Eukaryota > Viridiplantae > Streptophyta > Magnoliopsida > Sapindales > Meliaceae > Cedrela > Cedrela odorata. The sequence goes on along the minus strand of JAXCLQ010000001.1, from coordinate 14,275,499 downwards.
TAAATAAAAATAGAGCAAGTAATAATGTGATTTGGTCTTCAACCATCAACTATAAGCCTTAAGTTTATTTGAGGGAATATTCTTAGGCTTAGCCTTGTGTAATATAACTAGATCTAAGCATAGAGCAGGAATTAATAAATTTATGGAAGAACATGAGAGGAGACAGGAGGTGATTGAGGGAGGTTTGGAGCTTAGAATTGGTTTGCAATTGCACATGGAAAAGCACTTATGGCTATTAAAGTGCTTTCCTATTTCAATGCCTCTGCTCTCTAGTCTCTTCTCTTTTGCCTTTGGTCTTGGTTCCAAACTAGCTTTTTAACCTCTAAATGGACCAATCTGTCTCTTCACCAGTAAACCCTTCCACCAACTAGCTTTTTAACCTCTAAATGGACCCATATGTCTCTTCACCAGTAAACTCTTCCATTCCATGTCACATACATAGACAAGCAATTAATGAAGAATTACCGATATGATATTCGTCTCAGCTCAACTCTTAAATCAAATGGATATATATATATATATATATATAT
>JAXCLQ010000001.1:14250818-14267071 GCA_035584115.1 Cedrela odorata | reverse complement strand
ATTACTTCAATCAAATCCAATGGTCATCCTTTCTCCACCACATTTTCCACTAACTAACACAAAATATTAATTAATTTGATCAATAAAGTACATGGATGGTTAAGATGGTTTTAACCAAATCCAATGGACCACATTTAACCACTACATTTTCTACTAACTTAGCTTTTATGTTCATCTTTATCCATTTTACAAAACATGTCCAGAATTGTGACAAGTAGATGGCTAGGATTAAAGGAAATGGATGGCTAAGATTTTGTAGAGAATTTTAGTAAAAAAAAACTAATATTTTATTTATTTATTTTACTTTGTTATATATATATATATATATATCTACAAAAGAAAGCTCGAGTGTTACACAAAGAGGCACTCTTAATTATAACAGAGTATTATGCTCACTTAAAATTACATACTTGAAATCTAAGAGTAATGGCTTACCTTTGTCAAACTTTCAAAATTCATACATCTCTACTTTAGCCTAGAATATACAGTATCTACTAGACAAGTTGAAATCTCCAAATCTTCATCTTGACTTTTCTTTATATTCACTGAATATGTTTCATGTGGTTTTTTTATATTTCAAATCTTAAAAATCTTATTGATCAACTTATTTATAGCATCCATTCTAAACACATGATGTAACGCATCGGCCCTCAACCTGATTAATGCCGACTCCCCACCAACCCAAGTTTGGACTACCGAGTTACTGTATTACACATGATTACCGTATAATACAATCATTTTGCCTCATACATATCCCACCAAAGATTCTATAGTATAAAAAATATCTACTCTATTAAATCATGGTTATTGAAACTTTTGACTAAAGTAGATTTTAGAGTTTCTGAAACTCTTTTCAGAACTCGCCATAGTTATGGACTTATATTATCACTTATGTTATAACGCCTCTTGAAATATCGACTCTATGTTATCCAAAGCAGCAAATCCTTTAATGATCTTTCATAATCTTCGCGTACTTCTCATATTACCCAATCATTACCCTATGTGCAATCTCGCTATGGATGACGGAGGTGTAATGTCAAAACATATATGATCACAAATAAGATATCATAAAGATCTGAAGTCTAAGAATCAGTCATACTATCGTAACTGAGAGAAATGCCATAGACACGTGGATAACACTCCATATGAATTTCTCAAGTAGGTCAGTTCAATGAAATTGTTCTCTAATAAACATCCATCTATTAGACTAAGTGAACACCTTCACTAGTAGCTTATGAGATTAGCTACCTTCATTCTCCAAGGGAGCAGACATAACCTATGTCAATCTAATATGGATTTATTAATATCCTAATGTTGAGTTAATTCTTTTAATTGTCATTCTAAGGACTTTATATATAAGTAACCAATATAAACAAAACTTATAAATAAATTATCAATTTTATTAATTAATACAATAATATACAATTACATATTTGTCTCTATAAGATCTAAGACATATAACCAACAAAATGTTACCAATATTTAGAAAACATACAACTCTTCCAACATCACAATTTCTATTCCACTAATATTACGATCACAAGATTATTAAAATTGTATAAAACTTAAACTAAAAAAATTACAAAATTCTCTAAATTTAATACAGAACCTCCTTTTTCTTTTTTTTTTCTTTTTTCTGAGTGAATCACCTAATATTCGTCGTTGGGTAAGATGACTAATTTTTTTTATTCATTTTGATTATATTTTGAATTAAAATTAAGGTCACACATGAAATAAGTAACATGACTGAAATTGAAGTTAGGTAGTCCAATGCAATGAAATTCTCATCCTAGTATATGTAGATTAATTATATTTTAAGGTTGTAAGTATCATGTGTTAAAAAGCATCCAAAGACATATGTATATGCAAATTCAAATGCAACACCCCCCACCCCCATGTGTTACAAACATCTAAAAATAGTATAACCCAACATCACAATTTGTATTGCATTATATATTATCGTTACAAATATACACAAGATTGTTCAATTATATACACTTAAAAACTGAAAAAAAAAATTATAAATGTAATTTTTTATTTCTTATATAATAACATCACGACACACTGGACCAGAGGTCAAGGTCTGGGTCGGGGGCCCAAACGCTACGTGTCTGAGTCTCCATCTAAGGAATTTCTGACCGTAAGACGATATTTGGAGAGAAAAGTCAAAAGATCTCGCGGCAACTTTCGGTTCACACGTGCACAAAGAGATGCGTGTGAACAGCGGATGGAAATTACGTCAAATTTCCACAAAGTAAAAAAGCTTATTATCCATTCGAACTTTGCCTTTGACCAAGTCATGGTCATGCCAACCCTGCCGATGTGTTTATAATATAAATTCTTAGAAAAATGAAAATAGAAAATAGAAAACCAAGAGGATGATGACTTTGGGCCGACCGGTGATGTCTGTCGTTTTCATGACTTGTGCACCAACACAATTTTATATGAATATCTACTTCTCCTATTATCCTTTTTTTCTATTTTCTTTTATTCCATTTCTGTAACGTTCAAGAAAAACTTTTTTTTTAATTATTAATTTGAAAGGGTAAAATAACAATAATAATAATAATAATAATAATAATAATAATAATAATGACGACGACCATGACGACACTAAATCCCAAATTATTTTTTAAATTTTTTTATCCTAAATAATAATGACTTGTCATTCATTAATTTTTTTTTATAATTTTTTTTATCCTTAATTAGTTCCTTTTATTATCCAAATAATAAAAAAAATGATCAAAATATTTAATTACTATCATTGAGAAAACTTTTCAATGGGCTAAAAATTTAATTTTAAACTAACATTCATTAAGTCATTAAATTCCTAGACCTTAATATGTATATAGTAGACAAAAAAGAAACCTTAAGTGGTGTAATTTTTAAGCTTAAATTTGATAGTGTTGATGATAAGCTATGCAACGGAATTAGAAGACGAGGGAGGGTTAATCAGGTAAATTAAGAAGTAAGCATAGCTTAGGGTTGAGATTGCGGGACATTACCACAAAAGCTTATATGACAGGCCGCCCATCCAATCACAGCTTCGTTTCGTCGTGGCCATTGAGTTGCCCCTCCTCCTTACAAACTTATTAATATCTCTATCCCCTTTGTCTACCCTACAAAATTCCTATTATTCCCGTAATGTCCCTTTTGTTAACGCAAATCATGCAATAACTTATGACATAATTGCCCTTCCTCTTTTTTATTTTAAAAACAAATACCTAATTGGGAGTCATCGGATTAGCTAAATGAGTATGTGTTAAATATTAAGTATAAAATAAATATAATATTTTTTAAATACTTTAATTTTTATACTTTCAAAAAAATTTATATCAATCTCAAACTACGTAATTTTTGTTTTACTTGCACATTGTTTTAGTTCATTTACATTCATTCTCAAGTAGTGATTAGATATGATATGTTTCATTTGGGCTTGTTAACTAAGTAATAAAAAGTATAAAACATGAGTCAATTTACTAATAAGTTATTAGAGATGGGAAAAGAGTCGAGCCAACACAGTATGACACGAATTTGATATGAGACATATAAATAGGAGTTTGGTATGACAAATAAAAAATCAATGCGGGACGTGAGTTCACAAAAATTTAGGTCGAGTTCATATTTTAGACACAAATTGTACATCCCGTTCTTCGAACATACGGGTAAGATGGTTATTCCATAACGTTTATTATTTTAGGTGCATTATACAAGATTAATTGGCACATTAATGAGGATTAAGCGAATTTAAATTTTAGTTTAATAACGAGAATATAATTAAATTAAAAATATAATTTAAAATTTTTCATAAGTTAGGTTTCGCATATTACCTTACGTTGAAGCATTCGACGATCTCGCTAGCTGGTTAACGAGCGGGGTCAAGGGGCAGTACCCTTGTAGGAAATCGGGGGCGGAGCCACCGAAAGATAAACAGAATTAATGTTAGAGAATGAAAAAAAAATGTAAAAAAATCTCTTTTGAGCATATGAGATTGATACCGAGAATGAAAATATCAATAAATTTGAGTAATGTACCGATACATTGAGAATACATGTCGATATTTATTAAACGTATTGATACCTACGAAGAGAGAATCGATACTTTGCAAGATAAAGATTTGGGAATAAATTACAAGTCAACCAGATCAATACTTATGGAGAAAATATTGATACCTTACAAAACAAAGAGTTTGAAATTAATTACAAGTTAGACCATATCGATACCTTTATCAAAGGTATAGATACATGGTCAAACAGAGAGTTGAAAAATATTTACATGTTGAACTAGATCGATACTTTTAACAAAGATATCGATACATTGAAAGGAAAATGATCAATATATGAAGGCTAATGTATCAATACTTGAGGTTCATGAAATTTCTAGAATCGAATTTTTAATGAACGGATCGATACCTATACCAAAGGTATCAATACCCAAGTTAAAAGTATCGATACTCAATCCAAAGGTATCGATACTTTATGCAAATTTGGGTAAGATTTATGGATAAATGAGTCATTTCACACACTTTTATAAATACCCTCAAGGGGGAAACGATTCCAGAAGTTTTTATTCATCCATTTACCACTTTCTCTCTAAAAATACTTCTCTTTTATTATTTCTCTCGGATTTCCTCACAAATCAAAGCCAATCACTTAAGTTTTGGTCAGATTTTTTTTGCCTCCCATGTGACTCATCATCTTCTCCTTAACAATATGCTACTGATTTCGGCTTGAAACAGTAAGGATGAGCTAGGGTTTCAAATTAAATTAGAAGTTTCAAGTTTAAACGCCAATGTAAGGTTTCTAAGAACATTTATAGACTTAAGGTAAGTCTATAAACCCATTATAAATTCAATTTAATGGATTTGAACATGTTTGAATGTTAGGATTCACTATTTACCGAGGGTTTCCGATTAAATTTGCATAGAAAACGTAGATTGGAGTTAATTGGCGACATTAGGAAGTATAAAATATTAAATAAATGGTAAAATTGCATTTGGAATGTGTATAACTATGTGAGATGAAAATGCGAAAATTGAGATAACTATGACCATGGGATTTCATTATTGGGAATCGGCTAAATAACCATTGATAAGAAGCCTCGTAAGGTTAAATGTGCCAAACTAAAGAAATTTAGACATGACGTCCACAACATTTGCATTTCATGAATAAATACTAAGTAATTAGAAAATTCAGAAGTTTATAATGTTGTACATGTGTAATGTAGGCACCAAACACCCGAGAGAGGAACATACTAGGCATGAGGAATAGTGTTGAGGAGTGAATACCCTCCCTTTTACGGTGAGTGGATCTAAATATATGGTTGCTTTGAAACTATTTTATGAAACTTACTGTTTTATGTTTTAAGAAATAGATTTGATATTTTTATTATTTAAAGAAATGTGAATGACCTGTGATGTTTAAAATTATATGTAAATAGCGATGAGGTCAAGTTTGATGTTGAAATTGCATGTCTATATTTTGATTGGAAATGAAATTGATTTTGATTATATACATGTTTGTGGCTTTGTAATTGGTGATGGCCGAGAGGGCTAAGTATGTATGTGATTGTAATTATAAGGTAGTAGCCTAGGGACGAATTAATGAGAGGCCGCTTAGGTGAGTGCGCCATAGGTGAAGCAGTTATATAGATGGATATTGTGATGTTACCTATCTACAGGATTGTTGAGGACAATCATGAGTGTCACTATACGACTACTCGAGGCGAACGTTAATGATGAGCTACTTTTAAGAAATCATATGCTTTCTTGATATTACAAATAAACGTCTTTAATAAATAAGTATAATTTCTGTGCATAAAACTCACTGACAGTCTCGGGGTTACCAAGGCCAAGGTAATCGCCAAGAACAAGAGTCAGCCTAATGATTTGTGTGACAGGCCATATTTTTATTAAACTAACATTATTTTATATGCATTTACAAAAGGTTTTATTTTAATTATATTTTATCCACTCATGGAGTATATCCCCATATACTCACCCCCCTCACTTTTTAATTTCAGGAAACCAATCACTGCTCAGTAAAAAAACGCTTCTTATAGGTGGTAGTGATCAGTTAAGGGCGTACGCCCTCAGGTATTGTAATCATTCCAGACTCTGACTAGAATAGACTAGTTCACTAGGTAGTGTTTGATAAACTATTTTATATATGTAATAATAAATAGTAAATAATGTAATTTGATAAAATACTCCCTATGTATTTTATTTTGAGTATAATTGCATTTGTGAAAATATTTGAAAACTGTCTCGGAGAGACAATATTTATGTGAATGTGTTTTATGAATTGTTTTGGAAATTATTTTGAGATACATGCAAATGAGTATACAAGGGACAGATATTTAAATAGTCTTATAGGCCTGAGAAACATGTTTAAGGATAAGAATGTGTCTCGAAGATCTGTAATGGTTGTCACGTGTAGACCTCACGGGCAGAAGCGTGACACAAATAACCCACTAAACTAGAACTAGGTTGGCACGAAAGTAAGAACAATTATTTAAAATAATTAAAAAAAATTAAAAATGCACATAATAATTGTTGTATATAAACGAAATACATTGATATTTTAAAAATTTTACTAAATTTTATAAATAAAAAAATATTTAAAAAAATAAAAGAACTAAAAGCCCATGAACTGGCATGACATGAGTTTAATGGGCTTATGGATCATACTAGCCCGATCTTTTAAAAATTAGGTATGGTACGAAGCATGAATGTTCTTGAATTCCATGGATTGGGCCAATAAAATACAACACGTTTGTTACATAATAAGCCATTGAAAAACAACATCAATTCAGTGTAATCTAATAAATATAACAAATTTATTTTATTTATTATGATTTTAAAAAAAAATCTTAATAAAATATTGATAATATAAGACTGTTTAATAAGATAATGACACTTTTAAAAGTTTTTTTTTTTTAATAATCTTTTTATCATAATCTCTATCATGATTAATTCAAAACTGATTATGTACGTGAGAATAATTTTGTGGCTCTTGATTTGTCATTTATTAATTAATACTACATAATATTATCATATTAGTAATGATATAAAAAGTTAATGTCCGACAATATATAAATAATATAACATTAGTTGAAATACAAATTTTGTATCTCAATTTTATAAATCTGACATTACTTATACATTTATATTTATTAAAATAATTATTTAAAAGATGGTGATTCTATATTTATATGAACTTTTAATTAGATAAAATTAATTTTCTAAATAATAATCAATAAAAACATATCACCAAATTAAAAAAAAAAACTCATAGCACTTATAATAATTATTTTATATATTTTTAAAAATTATATTAGAAATTTAGATAAAATTAAATCGATAAAAATTTTAAATTTTTTATTAAATATAATAAGATCACTCACTCGTTGCTTAATCGCAATTATATCATCTTTATTATATGTAATGAATGTAGCTAATAATAATAAAAATAAATATTATTTTATATAATATGATATTCGTTACTTAGATAGTAATATAATAAATTATTATATTAATTTATCCTTCCATTTTCAACTTCTAACTTTCTATATAAAACCTATAATTACTAAAATATTAAAGACCACCAACTTTGGACCGTCTGATAATTCCATATCCATGACATTACTCTAAGTTAGTGGTCACTTTATAATTATTATTACATTCCGTACAAAACTTCGTTTATTTTATAGTTTAGAGAAGATCACTTACTTTACTTCATTCCAAAGTACGTGGCAAATGTTTTTTTTAAACACAAACTAAATTATATAAATTTTAAGATTAATGTTAGGAACGATTTGATTCATAAACAACTTATTTCATTACAAAATACTTAACCAATTGTTGATGATTAAACTGTGCTATTGATTTGTGCATGATAACTATTCACTTTAGAAATAAAAATAAAAATAAAAAAGATTACTTCTACGTATACAAACTAATTTGATATTATGACGTTATTGTAACATGTTTTATGTTTTTCCGAATAAAAACTAATAAATTATATTGGACATATAGTAATAATATAAAATTATTATATTTATTTATTCAAATAAATAAATAAATATATATATATATATAAATTTGTATCTTATTGTAAAAAAAAATAATAATAATAATCTTAGAATATTTATATTTAAAAAAAAAAAAAAAAGACCCAAAGGACATTAAAGTAAATGTAGAGTGTTAAGAAGGAAACCCACCAGGGAAGGTTTTGGGGACAAAACAGTAATTCCAGTTAACAAAAGTACAACATCGAAGCGTCCATACGTTCCAATTCAATCCCTTTCTCTTAGCACAAAAGCACAAGCATAAGCATCATCGCTACTGTGTATCAAACAATACATAAACAAGAAGCTCAACCACCTTCTCTTTCTCCCTAATAAAAATAATAAGAAAGAAAGGCAAGAACAAAAATAATAATTAAAAGTATCAAAAACAAAAGGTGGTAGATGCATGACCAACCCATCGAGACAGGAAAGCCAGCCAGCCACAAAACAAAACTTAAATCTCTCTCTAAACATACTACTGGCTTTGCCTGCCCTGCCCACGGCCACCGTCCCCTCTGAAAGTGTAATCCTAATCCAATCCAATCCCTTTTCTTTTGCTTTTTTTTGGGATTTCAACTTAACTTCGATTCTCAACCCCTTCTCTCTCTCCTCGGTTTTTACGCTCTCTCAACAACCACCTTTCTCTCTTTCTCTCTCAGGTACAATACAAACAATGACTTTATTCTATCCCTCCCTATTGTAATGCCTGGTTTTGCTTCTTCCTTTTGTGCCTGCCTGCCCTTTTCTTCTTACTGTTTTAATTTTTATTATTGTTTCAGTGATGGGCATTCTTCTTTGTCGGGTTTAAACGCCTAGTTGGTTTTGTTTTTTGTTCTCTTGGCTTGGTTTGGCTTTGTGGGTTGTATTGATTTCGTGTATTTGGAGCTTGTTTTTGTTCATGAAAGGTGGTAGGTTGGTGGGGTTGACTTAGTCTCCAACGATTGAGACTTTAACAATTTTCTTTTCAAGAAACGCTTTTGGAAAATTTAGTTATCTAGCTCTACATGATGATTATGATTTTCCGCTTTACTTTTTGCTGATTATCAACGATTTATGTACGTATTTTTACTTTAATTTTTACTCTTGCTTGGCTTATTGTTACCCTGTCTTCGTATGAATCGTGTTGTTTCTTTCCTCGGTTTGGTTTAACCTGCGTATTAAATCTTTTAGCCACAATCCGCAAATTGGTTTTGGCTCAAGTTAATGCTACCTTTAAATAGTGTTTTCAATTCATGTTTCTTTTTCTGATATATGGTAACTGTTAAGTTATTTAGCTGCTTAGTTTGGGAATTGAAATTAGCTAACGAACATAACTACTGGGATCGCTTTAGCTAGAGACATATTTGTTTTATAAAAAGTAGTCATAGCCCATATTATGTCGATCGACATTTGGGAAAATCATAAATATTTGCTATTCCTGATTTTCTTTGTGTAGGTTGCTTTCCTTCTGCAAAGCAAATCACATGCTTTCAAGTTTATATCTGTCGTACATGCATTGAATGCAAAAGGGTGCTCCAAGTGACTAATAGTTCAGATTATATTTGCATAAAGATCGCTTTTTTTTTTTTTTTCCCCTAAAAGTTCCCTTTTTCCCCAAATCCAAATTACTTGAAAAATACTTATATACTGATGTTGTTTTCCTTAGCTGCTAGCATTCTGTTTTTACATTTGCTTGTTGATTTTTTAGTTTTTAGTTATAATCTTCTTTTCTAGAAGTATATTTACTGTGCCTGTTCAGATTGTTTAATCTTCTCATGGTGATTTTAATTTATAATTGTTTCCCGTCTGGAATTCACTTTCTTATGTATCTTTGTTTAGTCTGCCTTTGGTGATCCTAGGAGCACATCAATATACGTTAGCGGACACTAACTAGACGATTGTGCATTGTTGGTAATATTTGCATCCGTCATGGTGAGTTTAAGAAGGCGTAAGCTACTGGGACTTTGTTCTGGTAAGCATTTGTTGAAATAAGCCACTGTGCACTAGTTGATTAGTTGCTTCTGTTGTGCCTTAGCAGTTTGCAAGACTATGTATCTTGATGATATAAATAATTTGTTTTTCTTTTTTCTTAAATGGGTTTTATATCATGCTTGAATTATATTATTCACCAAATTTGGTGGGCCTTTGCAGGGAAAAGTTCTTTTGTGGCTCCACTTCCTAGGAATTCTGAAAATGGTAATGCTCCTGAGAATTCAACCCAAAATGTCAGACCTGTCAGTCTGCATCCCAGTTCATTGGATAATGTCAGCCAGTGGCATGTGGTAAGGAGTAGGGATTTTGATGGGATGTTTACCATTTTGTATGAACTTTGCATTTCTGAAAATTCTGATTTTCTTTGGTGGAGATGAGAGTTTCTTAAAATCATAGCTTCTCCGCATTTTCTTATTCCTTAGATTATATAGCTCGTTGTCATCGCCTTTGGCGCACAGAATTTTAGTTGGAATGGGTTTAAGAGTAAATACTTGTTATCTAGAAAGAAAAAATGGAACACATAAGGATCATATAGTTACTTAAATCCAGTTCTTCTTCAATGTGAATCTTTGTCTTCCCTTTAGATATATGGTTATATCATTAGTAATCGAGGAGGACCTTCTCCTCAATTACAGGAAACCTTGCTGTGCAGAAAAATGTCCAAAGCTTAATACTTCGAACTATTTGATTACTAACACACCTTAATATGTTTCTTTAAACATTTTTGTTTCCTATCCGTATTTGTTTGGGAATATGCATTATTTTTAAGTGATTTAAATTCACTGTTGTGTGAAGATGGTTGACGTTTTGAGGTTGGTTGGGTAGTTAGATTAGTTGTGTCATTGAAGCATAATATGGGAATTGTATGTGGAAGTAAACTAAGAGATCTTGATCTATGGACAAGACTCAGGTGATTGTTGGATCTTTGCACACACTAAATTTGATCTTAACAAAACAATATTTTCATTTGAATAGTATTTTTCCTTGTTAAAAGAAAATAGTAAAATTCCAGATGGTAACAATTTCCTCTGCTCTCATATATCTGTGCATTTCCATCTTGGATTTGCTTGTCAATTTAGAGGAGGGGAAATAAAATGTCGAGTGAAATTCTGGATGTGATGCATCTCCTACAGGTTGAGCCTTTGTCAATCATTTACAGACTGGGACATCCAAAAACTTCCATCTGGGTACATATGGTTTTTTCCGGCAGAAGGCAGCAGCCAGCGAGCAGATTCTATTTTTGAGAATTTTATTTTTAATAAATTAATATAAAATAATAAAATAATAAAATAATAAAATAATAAAATAATATTCTATATATATTCTGTCCAACCCAACACCAAACATCGTATTGTATTAAATTTTATCAATTTCAATTCATTACAATTCAGTCCATTTTAAATAATATAGTCCAATACATGCTATCAAACGTGCCCATATGGTCTAGACTTGTGCTCTTGATATGTAGTAGCTTTCACTCAGAAGGTAAAATAGTTGAACGTATTTGAAAATTCATTTCTAGATCCTCTCATCCATCATTTTCTGCTCCACGAGTTTGATTTATTGACATGTCATGGAAAAATATTAACTTAATGCATTCAAGATTTCTGGTACTCAAGATTATATATTTGAATTATGTAAAAGATAAGTGGTAAGATGCATGTCTTGCAAGTTTTATATTTTCCATTCCGCAGTTTATACTTACATTTATATTATTCAATGCTATTTCCCAGATAGCCGTTGCAAAAGTAGAACCTGCATCATCAAATGTATCTGGTGCTAGCTCACCAGAAGAGCAGAATAATCAATCAAAAGAGCAGCATGTTGAAAAAGAACAGCATTTTCAATCATTTTCAGGTTTGTCAGTTGAGAGAAATTTTTCTAATTTCTCTCTGTCTGAATTAATGATAACCAGATGCAGATTTATTTATAACTGCCTCTACAAATGCCTTTAATACTTTGTTATCTTCTGGTAGATTTATTTTCATTAGATAACATTCATAAATACTGGTTGTATGTCTCTCTTGCTCTCTCTCCCTTATACACAACATACACATATTATGAAAATTATAATTTTCATGTCAATTTTACTTCACAATCACAATTATTCATAATATGCTTGATGAGCAATCACTGAAGTTTTCAAAAAGAAAATGGTGATGGAGTTGGTACCATCTAAATTACATGCCTACAAATGAGGGCCTCTTTGTTAACTAACTCTAATTGGGTAGGAATTGCTAAGTCTACAATCTGAACTTGCGTTCAATTTTGGGTTGTGACTAATAGTTATTAAGAAACTTGAGAAATCTCTTGGATTGAGATTATTAGTGATACTTTTATTGTTGATTTGAAGCAACCACGGCAAATTCTCAATAAAATTGTTGATTTTGAGTTGTGATGCGTAAAAACATTATTTTAAATCAGGCGGTATCCCTTTGAATGTGTTAAAAGAGGTTTCTTTCTTTCCCTGAAACATTTGCATTTTATGATGCCCAATACCAAGCAGAGTAATTTATAGAAGGTCTAATCAATGTCCCAAGAATTGAAATTTCAGGGTGTGGACCAGAGAACTAAATGCAGCATCTTCTGATGAGTATGAAAATCTTTTCACTGACTTGATAAACTGTGAGCCTTGTCTGAAATCCAACTGGAAATTGACAACTTGGCTAGTTTGCTTCTCAAATGGTTTTTGGTTTCTTTTTGGTGGTACGTGGAATCAATTGAAATCAATTTGAGTAGGAAGAAACAATCAATTTGAGGGAGTGCTCTTTTGTGTTATACATGGACATAGTGAACAGAAAAATTCTGAGCAGAGCAAGGTGTTGGTCGAAACTCTTAATAAGTTATTCTCTATGGTCCAAAAGTTGGTTAAATCAATTTTTTTATTAAATTTTTTTTGGGCTTTCTGAGTATATTGCTGTTGGGATTTCTGTACTTGCTGCATCATTTTTGCCTAAGCTACTGCATTATTTGTTTCATTCTCAGGACTACCTATCAAACGCAGAAAGCGACATAGGAGGAAGCAAATTCAAAACCAGGAACCATGTCTAATGAGAGGTGTCTACTTCAAAAATATGAAATGGCAGGCAGCGATTAAAGTGGACAAGAAACAAATCCACTTGGGGACTGTCGGTTCACAAGAGGAGGCTGCTCGTTTGTATGACAGGTAATGAATTGAATTTCAGCAAGCTCATAATATTAATAAAATACTGTTCAAAAAAACAATTGCTGTGTTTGACTACTAGTCTCAAACTGCCTTTCATTTCTTCGGGAACTCTGAATAGTGTGTGATTTAGATACATATAGGACATCATGATTGTGCAACGTATGCATCATATTCATGGTACACAAACAGAGACGCGTGTAATAATATATTGCATGCATTTTTTTTGGGTTATATAGTTGTGTGTGTAACTTGGTGTGCTTGAATTTTTTTTTTTTGACACTTTAGTAAGAGACTATCATTTCTTCTAAGGAAGACTCCCTTGTTTCTGAAAATAACATATAATTTTTTCTAAAGAATCAAGTTTTATTCCTAAAAGAGAAGTTAATTTTTTTTTCAATTTTAAACTAATAAGATGGACAAAAGGACCTGAACTTAGAAAAAACTGACCAAAATGTTTAGGTATGATTACAACCTTGGCATTTTTCTTTAATAACAGATGAATTAGCATCATTTTGTTAGGGAGCATCATCTCAGATTTGTAGGCATCTCAACCTTGTCTTTGAAGTAGTAGCAATTTCAGCCAAGATGCCAGATTTATTAACTGATCTTTCTTGCAATCCAAGCATGGGTCCCTCTAACGTGCGTTTTAGTCATTAAAATTAACAAATAAAACCATAATGCGTGGGTAAAGTTGCCCTCCAACATTAAAGGAGAAGAGTTATTTTATGAGTTTGGGGTGTAATTAATAAATCTCATTTTAAAGGCCACATGGTGCAGTTTCAGACATACTTTGCTGAAATCTTATTTTCAAGTTTTATGAGTGCAAGTTATACAAGCGAGCAACAAAAGCATGACTCCGAACCATGGAAAACCTCAGGCAGAGCAGCTTTTACCATATGGTTGCTGCTTGCACATTTCCCTTGCTGCTTTTATTGGCGATGCCCATTGAGTTTATATTAATTGAAATGTACTTCTGGGATTTGCCATGCTCTAGATTTTTAGAGGAACAGATACAAAGGCCATTTGGTGGTGGTTGCTTTCAAGCTAAAACTTTGCACTTGCCTAAGACTTGTATTAATGCACCTAACTTTTTAAATGCATTAATGACTATAGGGTTTGGAATATGAAACAAGAGATTTAGAAGACTGAATGAGAAAGAAACTGAGACATTATATGTTTAATTCTTGTAAAAACTATATGAATAATTTTATCCTGGAAGGGGGAAAAGTTGTTTTTCATGAAGGCTGAGGAAGAAGTGGCATTTGTAGGCAATTAATTACATACGAACAGAGGAAGGTACATATTTCCTAGAAGACTTTTCCATCTTAAATGTATGGAAAATGGTATGTGTGTTTGTGATCGGGATATAATCCATATGTGGAGGGAAAAGATACAGATATATAAAAAGAAATTATAAAAATAAAAAAGGAAAACCTTTATATGTGCTTGTCTTTGTCTTTCTGTTGTCATCTACTCTCAAATTACAAATATTCAGGGAGCAGTGCATCTCATTTTGTTCTAGTTAAGGTGGTTAATTGAAATAGAAGGGAAAAAAGCTTAATTGGTTGACGCAAATTAAAGTAGGAATCTTTTGTGAAAGTATATGATAACAGAAATCATGGCAAGTATTAACAGATGTAATTACTTACCAGCTGGTCTGTACCTATGCAGGGCGGCTTTCATGTGTGGGAGGGAACCCAACTTCGAGCTCTCAGAAGAGGAGAAGCAAGAACTTAGACAATTCAAGTGGGATGAATTCTTGGCATTCACTCGCCGTTCAATTACTCATAAAAGTAACGTTTCAGTAATTCTTGGGTTTACCTTAGTTTTCATTTCATTTCACCATTTGATGTTCTAAAGTATTAGACTTGGATAATAATTTCAGAGTACAAAAGAAGACTTGGGGGAGGGTCACATAAGAGGTCCGAGTCTCCATTTCCATTGGAAGAGAATGAGAATGGTGACGGTGACTGGGATAGCATGCAAGGAATAAGTGGCTTCTCTGCTTCAGAAGTAGGGCTAGGGCCAGAGCCAGACTCATCGGCCTCTTAAGAAGTTAGTGACTATGTTTCGAGAATTGAGGCCGAAACCTGAATAATTCTAACAGTTTAGTTCTAGCTGTAGCTGATTAGTTCTAGCCTCCCTCTATTTTTTTCATGTATAAAAATGGCTCCTATTAGGGCAAATTATAATTATGAGAGATCTTAATATGGTATGGTAAGGTAAGGTAAGGTAAGGTAAGGTAAGCAGAGAATTTATACGTTTAATGTGATTTACTATTCGCCATTATTCTTATACCAATAATAAACATGCAAGGCTATAGTTTACCCAAATTTTCAGATAATGGAATGGAAGATAGAACTGAGATTTATTTCCAACTCGTTCTTTGTTGTCAATGTACCAATAATAAAAGAGATGCCTAAGCACAAGTAGGTATATGACAAATTCACTCTCCTGGGTGTGAGCATGCATCTGCTAATTCTCCTTTGTGAGCATTTGTTAAACATGCAATGGAATGGTATTTAAATAAATTTGTATATAAATTTATTTATTTATATGAGAAAGTATTTTTCATTTAACAATTCTTATGGGAAATCAGTATGGATATGGGATTGGGAAGGCTCCCTCACACCTATCTAAATCTAATTACCATCCGACGGTAATCTAATAATCTCATTCTCTTTTATAATTCAAATAATAAAAATAAACAAAAAAAAAATAATTATAATATTTTTATTAACTCAGTGGCAGTTGCAGTTTGTGCCTCAAAATTCATATAATTATTTTGAAAATTTTGGTTTTAAAATGTGATTGATTTGATGTGACAATTAAATTATTAATCACCTGCTATTTATGAAGTCATTAACAACCAATGATGATTTAAATTCTTTTTTGAATATTCATAATTATTAATATCAAAACTTAAATATTAACGTGTATATTCAAATATAACATCAATTTAAGCGATTTATGAAAAAAAAAAAAAAGAAAGTTAATTAAAAATCAACGGGGTTGGACATTAATAAGCAATGGACCGCTCTTTTCTTGT
>JAXCLQ010000001.1:14226697-14250718 GCA_035584115.1 Cedrela odorata | reverse complement strand
ATCATATTAATTGGTGAGAAATGCATTTGTATTTGTGGTATTATCCCAACAAAATAAAAATAGTATAAAAAATCAAGGGCATTAAAGTAAATGTAGAGTATTAAGAGAGGAAACCACTGGGGTGGTTCTTAATCTTGTGATGTGAAGGTCTTGTGGGACAAAATAGTAATTCCAGTTGACAAAAGTACAACATAGAACAAAACCATACATACGTTCCAATTCAACCCCTTTATCTTATGCACAAGCGTAGGCAACTTCACTGCTCGTATCAAACAAAACAAAACGAAACAAAACAAAAACAAGAAGAAGCTCAGAGGCAGCTCCTCTTTTCTTCTTCTCTTTCTTTCTAATAAGAGAATAAGAAAGAATGGCAAGAACAAAATATAATAAATGTAAGTATCAAAAACAAAAGCAAAAGGTGGTAGATGCATGACCAACCCATGGAACAGGAAAGCCAGCCAGCCAGACACGAAACAAAAACATAAATCTCTCTCTAAACATACTATTGCTTGGTCTGCCCTGGCCACGGCCACGGCCACGGCCACCTTTCCCTTTCCGAAAGTGTAAAATCCTAATCCAATCCAATCCAATCCCCTTTCTTTTCTCTTTTTTGAGATTTCAACTGAAACTCCGATTCTCAAACCCCTTTCTCCTCGTTTTTACGCTCTCTCAACCACCACCTTTCTCTCTCCCTCTCTCTCTCAGGTACAATACAAACAGTGACTTCATTCTAGTTCTCTCTTTTGTAATGCCTGGTTTTGCTGCTTGCTTCTTGTGCCTGCCTGCCCTTATCTACTTACTGTTTTTATTTTCATTATTATTTCAGTCATGCTCATTCTTCTTTGTTGGGTTTAAACGCTAGTATGTTTTGTTTTATGTCGTCTTGGCTTGGTTTGGCTTTGTGGGTTGTTTTGATTTCGTGTATTTGAAGCTTGTTTTTGTTCATGAAAGGTGGTAGGTTAGTGGGGTTGACTTAGTCTCCTTCGACTCAGACTTACAATTTCTTTTCAAGAAACACTTTTGGGAAATTTAGTTATCTAGCTCTACATGATGTTTATGATTATTCCGCTTTACTTCTGCTTATTATCAACGATTTATGTACGTATTTTTGCTTTAATTTTTACTCTAGCTTGGCTTATTGCCATCCTGTCTTCGTATCAATCATGTTATTTCTTTCCTCGGTTGGGTTTAAGCTGCTTATTAAATCTTAGGCACAATCCACAAATTGGTTTTGGCTCAAGTTAATGGTACCTATAAATAGTGTTTTCGATTCGTGTTTCTTTTTCTGATATATGGCAACTGTTGAGTTATTTATTTGCTTAGCTTGGGAATTCAAGCTAGTTAACGACCATAACTACTGGGTTCGCTATAGCCATAGGCATATTTGTTTTATAAAAAGTAGTCATAGCGCACACATTGTCTCAATTGACATTCGGAAGATTCATAAATTTTTGCGATTTTCTTTCTTTAGGTTGCTTTGCTACTGTGTTGCAAATCACATGGTTTCAAGTTTATATCCATTGTACGTCCATTGAATTCAAAAGGTTGCTCCAAGTGACTGATAGTCCAGATTATAATTGCAAAAGATCATTTTTTTTTTTTGCTAAAAGTTCCCTTTTCATTTTTCCCCAAAACCAAATTACATGAAAAATATGTATATTCTGACACTGTTTTCCTTAGCTGCCAGCATTTTATTTTTACTTTCTTCGTGTTCATTTTTTAGTTTTTACTTATAATCTTCTTTTTTAGAAGTATATTTACTGTGCCTGTTCAGATTTTTTAACATTCTCATGGTGATTTTTATTTATAACTGTTTCCTATCTGGCATTCACTTTCTTAGGTATCTTTGTTTAGTCTGCCTTTGATGATCCTAGGTGCACATCAATATATTTTAACAGACATTAAGCGACTGCACATTGTTGGCAATATTTGCAACCATCATGGTGAGTTTACGAAGGCGCAAGCTGCTGGGACTTTGCTCTGGTAAGCATTAGCTGAAATAAGCTACTATGCATTTAGTTGTTATTTGCTTCTGTTGTGCCTTAGCAGTATGCAAGACCATGTAACTTGATGATATACATAATTTGTTTTTGTTTTTTCTTAAATGGATTCTATATCATGCTCGAAATATATTATTCACCAAATTTGGAGGGTCTTTGCAGGAAAAAGTTCTTTCGTGGCTCCACTTCCTAGGAATTCTGAAAGTGGTAACACTCCTGAGAATTCAACCCAAAATGTCAGACCTGTCAGTCTGCATCCCAGTTCATTGGATAATGTCTGCCGGCCGCTTGCGGTAAGGAGTAGGGATTTTGATGGGATGTTTACCATTTTGTATGAACTTTGCATTTTTGAAGATTCTTTTCTTCTTTGGTGGAGATGAAAGTTTCTTAAAATCATAGCTTCTCTGCATTTTCTTATTTCTTAGATTATATTAGCTTGCTGCCACTACCTTCAGTGCACAGAATTTGAGTTGGAGTGGGTTTAAGAGGAACTTTTTTGTTGTTTTCTAGAAAGGAAAAACAGAACACATAAGGATTATGTAGTTTCTTAAATCCTGTTCTTCATTGAGAATCTTTTTCTTTCCTTTAGATATATGGTTATATCATTAATAATCGAGGAGGGCCTCCTCCTCAAATTATTTGATTACTAACACACCTTATTATGTTTCTTTGAACATTTTTGTTTCCTATCCGTATTTGTTTGGGAAATTGCATTTTTTTAAGTGATATAAATTCATTGTTGTATGAAGATGGTTGATGTTTTGAGGTTGGTTGGGTAGTTTTATTTAGTTGTGTGCCATAGTAGCATAATGTGGCAATTTTATATGGAAGTAAGCTAAGAGATCTGATCTATGGATAAAACTAAGGCGATTGTTGGATTGTTGTACACACTAAATTTGATTTTAACAAAACAATGTTTTCGTTTGAAGAGTATAATTCTTCATTAAAAGAAAATAGGAAAATTCCAGACGGTAATGATTTCCTCTGCTCCCATATATCTGCGCATTTCCATCTTGGATTTGCCTGTCAATTTAGAGGAGGAGGAATAAAATGCCGAGTGAAATTCTGGATGTGATGAGTCTCCTACAGGTTGACACTTGGTCAAGCAATTGCTGACTGGGACATCCAAAAACCTCCATCTGGGTAATATGGTTTTTTTCCGGATAGATTCACAGAGCTGGTATAAGTTGTCAATCCCAGAGGGTCTGGCTGTACCTGTGTTCTTGATATGTAGTAGCTTTCGCTCAGAAGGTAAAATAGCTGTCTGTATTGGAAAAATTATTTCTACAATCTCTTATCCATCAATTTCTGCTCTGTGAGTTTGATTTATTGACATGTCATGGAAAAATATTAACTTAATGCATTAAAGACTTCTGGTGCTTAAAATTATATACTTGCATTATGTAAAAGATAAGTGGTAAGATCCAAGTCTTGCAAGTTTTATATTTTCCATTCCATAATTTATACTTACATTTATATTATCCAATGCTATTTCCCAGATAGCCGTTGCAAAAGTAGAACCTGCATCATCAAATGTATCTGGTGCAAGTTCACCAGAAGAGCAGAATAATCAATCAAAAGAGCGGCATGTTGAAAAAGAGCAGCATTTTCAATCGTTTTCAGGTTTGTCAGTTGAGAGAAATTTTTCTTTGTCTGAATTGATTGTAACTGAACACATATTTATTTATAACTGCATCTACAAATGCCTTTAATATTTTGTTATCTTCTGGTAGTTTTATTTTCATTAGAGTACATTGACAAATTTTCTGGTCAAATGTCTCTCTTGCTCTCTCTCCCTTATCACACACTTATTATGACACAAATATAATTTTCCTGCCAATTTTACATCTTAATCATGTTTATCCATGATATGCGTGATGAGCAATCACTGAAGCTTCCAAAACAGAAATGGTGATGGAGTTGGTACCATCTAAATTACATGCCTGCAAATGAGGGCTCTTCTTTGTTTAATTAACTCTAATTGGGTATGAATTGCTAATTCTACAATCTGAACTTGCGTTCAATATGGGGCCGTTACTAATAGTTAATAAGAAGGTTGAGAAATCTCTTGGATTGAGATTATTCAGTTATACTTTTATTGTCGATTTGAAGCAACCACTGCAAATTCTCAATAAAATTGTTGATTTTGGTTGTGATGCGTAGAAGCATTTTTTTAAATCAGGTGGAATCCCTTTGAATGAGCTAGTGAGGTTTCTTTCTTTCCCAATACCAAGCAGAGTAGTTTATAGAAGGTCTAATCGATGCCTGAAGAATTGAAATTTCATAGAGCTTAACCGGAGGGGGTTTATCATACTCACTCCAGAGAATTAAATGCAGCATCTTCGGATGAGTATGAAATTCTTTTCAGTGACTTGATAAACTGTGAGCTTTGTCTGAAATCCAATTGGAAATTGACAACTTGGCTAGTTTGCTTCCCAAATGGTTTTTGATTTCCTTATGGTGGTACGTGGAATCAATTGAAATCAATTTGAGTAGGAAGAAGCAATCAGTTTAAAGGAGTGCTCTTTTGTGTCATACATGGACATAGTGAACAGAAAAATTCTGAGCAGAGTAGGTGTCAGGGGAAACTCTTAATAAGTTACTCTCCATGGTCCAAAAGTTGGTTAAATAAAAATTCTGGCATTCTGATTGTCAGAGATTTGTGGTTCAAATTTTTTTTCCTCTTTGGGGAGATATGCATCAGTTGACTTTATGGCTTATGTAGTTTTCAGTTTTGTGTAATTTGCATATATGTAAATTTCATCTTCCTTTTTGTGGTGCATTTTTATTTTTTTATTTTTTTGATTGGTTTGCTAAAAAATGAATCTAATCTTTTATTAGACCCACTTTTACAGTACCGACACTTGTAGATTCTATCATGATTATATTGTTGGGATTTCGGTAGCTGCATTCATTTTGGCCTAAGCTACTGTATGATTTATTTCATTCACAGGGCTACCTATCAAACGCAGAAAGCGACATAGGAGGAAACAAATTCAAAACCAGGAACCATGTCTAATGAGAGGTGTCTACTTCAAAAATATGAAATGGCAGGCAGCAATAAAAGTTGACAAGAAACAAATCCACTTGGGGACTGTCAGTTCACAAGAGGAGGCTGCTCGTTTGTATGACAGGTAATGAATTGAATTTCAGCAAGCCTATAATATTGTTAATTCTGTGCTTGAATACTGGTCTCAAACTGCCTTTCATTTCTGTTGAAACTCTGAATAGCGCGTGATTTAGATACACACAGTCCTTATCATGATAATGCAACATATGCAAAATGTTCATGGTACATGTGCACAGAAACACATGTAATAATATATTGCATGCTTGTTTTTATTTTTTATTTATTTTTTTTCGGTAAATAGTTATGTGTGTGTAACTTGATGTGCATGATTTTTTCTTTTTTACTCTTTAATAAGAAACAGATAATTTCTGCTAAGGAAGAAACCATCCCCTGTTTCTGCAAATAAGACTTGTATATTTTTTATAAAGAATCGAGTGTTATTCTTAATGAAGAATTTAAAAATTTTCAATTTTAAACTAATAAGATGAACACAAAGACCTGAACTTAAAAAAAACTAACCAAATGTTTAGGCTGGTTACAGCCTTGGATGTTTTCTTTAATAACAGACAAATTAGCATCATGTTGTTAGAGGTAGCATCATCTCAGATTTGTAGGTGTCTCATTTTTGGCTTTGAAGTAGTAGTAACTTCAGCCTTAGATGCCATTGATGTATTAACTGATCTTTCTTGCAATTTGAGTGTGGGTCCCTCTAATGCGGGTCTTAGTCATTAAAATTAACAAATAGAACTGAATGCCTGGGTAAAGTTGCCTCCAACTTTGATGGAGAGAAGAGTTATTATATGTTTGATTTAACCCTATGGAGAATACTAAGGTTGAATAGTATAGGCCATTGTCAGCTTTCCAATCTGTAATGATGTTGGGGTGTAGTAAACAAATCTCATTTTAGAGGCCCCAGGGTGCCGGTCAGGACTTAGTTTGCTTAAATCTTATGTTTAAGCTTTATGAGTGCAAGTTATACCAGCGAGCAACAAAAGCATAACCCCAAACCATGGAAAACCTCATGCGCAGCAGCTTTTACCTTACAGTCGCTGCTTGCACACTTCCTTTGCTGCTTTTGCAGGCGAATGCCAATTGAATTTATATTATTTGGAAATGTACTTCTCGGATTTGCCGTGCTCTAGATCTTTGAGGGGGAACAAATACAAAGGCCAGTTGGTAGTTGCTTTCAAAACTTAAACTTTGCACTTGCCCAAGACTAGTATTAATGCACCTAACATTTTAGGGTTTAGCTACAATATATTGGACGTAAGATACATCCAATTTTTTTTAACTGTTATATTAATTGTTTCAAATTTTTTATGTTATATGTTTCAAGTTTTACATTTTACGTTAAGAGATGTAAGATATATAGGATGTATCTTAGCCAAGTCCAAAAATGCATTAAATGACTATGGGGTTTGGAAAATGAAACAAGAGATCTAGAAGATTGAATGAGAAGAAACTGAGACATCATATGTTTAATTCTTGTAAAAACTATATGTTTTATCCTGGAAGGGGTAAATAATTGTTTTTCATGAAAACTGCAAAAGAAGTGGCATGCATACGCAATTAATTACGTACGAAGAAGAGAGGAAGGTACATATTTCCTAGAAGACTTTCCATCTTAAATGTATGGAAAATGGTTTGTGTGTGTGATTGGGATTTAATCCATATATGGAGGGAAAGGATACAGATATAAATAATAAAAAAAATAGTTTTAACCTTTATATGTGCTTGTGTTTGTCTTTCTGTTGTGTCAAACTACCCTTAAATTACCAACGTGCAAGGAGCCATGGTAAGGTGGTTAATTGAAATAGAAGGGATAAAAAATTTAATTGGTGGAAGCAAATTTGAGTAGAAATCTTTTGTCAAAGTATATGATAACAGAAGACATGCCAAGTATTAACAGATATAATGAC
Source organism: Cedrela odorata (assembly GCA_035584115.1). Taxonomy (NCBI): domain Eukaryota; kingdom Viridiplantae; phylum Streptophyta; class Magnoliopsida; order Sapindales; family Meliaceae; genus Cedrela; species Cedrela odorata. The sequence continues at coordinate 14,243,729 of JAXCLQ010000001.1, read as the reverse complement.
TTGCCAGTTGGTCTGTATCTGTGCAGGGCGGCTTTCATGTGTGGGAGGGAACCCAACTTCGATCTATCAGAAGAGGAGAAGCAAGAACTTAGACTATTCAAGTGGGATGAATTCTTGGCATTCACTCGCCGTTCAATTACTCATAAAAGTAACTTTTCAGTAATTCTCAGGTTTACCTTAATTTTCATTTCATTTAACCATTAGATGTTCTAAAGAATGCATTCTACTTGGACAATAATTTCAGAATACAAAAGAAGACTTGGGGGAGGATCACATAAGAGGTCGGGGTCTCCATTTCCATTGGAAGAGAATGAAAATGGTGATGGCGACTGGGATAGCAAGCAAGGAATAAGTGGCTTCTCGGCTTCAGAAGAAGTGGAGCCGGAGCCGGAGCCGGAGCCAGAGCCAGAGCCAGAGCCAGACTCATCAGCCTCATAAAGTTATGTTTTGAGAATTGAGGCTGAAACCTGAATAATTCTAACAGTTTAGTTCTAGTTGTAGCGGAGCCTCCCTCCATTTTTTCATGTATAAAAAAGGCTCCTATTGGGGCAAGTGATAATTATGAGAGATCTCAAGATGGTTCGGTATGGTACAATAAGCTGAGATTTTTATACGTTTAATGCGATTTACGATTCACCATCATTCTTATACCAATAATAAACCTGCAAAGCTATAGTTTACCGAAAATTTTCAGATAATGGAATGGAAGATTGAACTGAAATTTTATTTTCTACCGAAGAAGATAAATTAGAAGTCTTGCTCATTCAGATTGTTTCAGATGAGGTGTTTACCATTAACTACAAGATAATGTTTTTTTTGTTTTATGCCTTTAGCGACGAACTTTAAGAAAATTTTATCTTTATTTTGTATTTACTATAAATATGTAATCAGTTTTTGTATTGTATTGAAATACAAAGTTTTCCTTTTAACAACAATTATATTATGTTTTCTATCTTGTTATTGGAGCACTAAATCGATCAAACAGCAAGCTCTTTCAGTCAACACCACATCAACTATTGCAGACCTTGTCCAACCAAATCAGCCGAGCAATATTGTATCGTGCCAACCAATTTAAACTTTTCTTGCATCAGCAAACTTACTAGATACAATTTCCTTATATGGAAGTCGCAGATTCTTCCCTTATTCAATGAATACGATGTGGAAGGTTTTATCTCAAGGGCACCAAACCATGTCCTGAACAATATCTAGTAACTTAAGACCAAGATGGTGACATTGTTACCAAATCTAATCTGGAATATTATTCATGCTTAAAACAAGACTAACTTCTGCTTAGTTGATTGCTTTCTATTCTTCTCAGCTGGTTGCTTTCTTCAATTACAGAGAGTGTCTTAGGCACCATAGTTGATTGCACCAACTCTTTTCAACAATGGACAACAATTGAGAAATTGTTTTCCTCACAATCTAAGGCTAGAATACTTCAGTTGCTAATGTAATTACAAACAACAAAGAAAGGGGAATGTCGGTGAGTGATTATTTCTAAAAATTAAGAACATTACTGACAATTTATCGGCTGCAAGAAATCCTATTAGTAAAGAGGATCTAGTGCTCTATATGTTGTCAGTTGGGACTGAGTTTGATCTAGTAGTGGCCAACATCACTTCTAGGATTGAGATACCACCATTCCAAGAAGTTTTTGCTATGCTACTCAATCAAGAAGGCAGAATAGAGCAACTAAATTTTGCATCAAACACTAAAGCTTGGAATAATACAATAACGAACTATGCTCAAGCACCTGGTGGTAAGAAAACTTGTCTCAATAAAAAGTCATAGTCATAATTCAATTCGTCATAATACAATTCCAACGATAACTGAGGAGGTTTTCGAAGAGGCATATAGATCACTGTAAAAATAGTTTCAATGGTGGTAGAGGTAATTTCAATGGAGGTAAAAATATTTCTAAACCAACTTGTCAAATATGTAGCAAGTACGGTCACTCAGCTACAATTTGCTTTCATCAAATTAATGAAAATTACATTAGTCAGAATTCGACTTCTCAAACTCCTTCTGCTTATATTACGGCTTCCGAAGATGCCAAGATCAATCCTAGTATCTAGAGAGTGGTGCAACAAATCATTTAAATAATGATTTGAATAATCTGAATCTGTGGAATGATTACAAGGGTTCTGAGAAGGTGACAGTAGGTAATGGTGCTAAATTAAAAATTTCTCACATTGGTTATTCAACCATCTAGCACTTAAACACACCTCACATAGAATACTTCACCTAAAACACATTTTACATGTTCCCGACTTTACTAAAAGGCTCATAAGTAGTGTTTCCAAATTTCTTTATGATAATGACATATATATTGAGTTTCACAAATCTTTATTTCTTGTGAAGGACAAGAGGTTGGGGACTGTTCTACTTCATGGTGTGGCTAAGGATGGATTGTATCAACTACAGGAAACAAATGGGACATCTAAATTCTAACGTGCATAATAATACTACTTGTTTGAAAAATCAAAGTCTTAATTCCATGTTAGCCAATTCCTATAGAGTTTTACAGCCAAATAAGATAGTGGTGTTTGAGTTTAAGTCCTAAGTCTAAGTCTTCTACTTTCGAAATTTCAAATAAACTTGATTTGTGGCATAAAAAGTTAGGACATCTTAGTCTACATGTGTTAATACAAATTTTACTCACCTTATTAGCTCAATCAAGGGTGCTAAACTATTACTGGTGGAATGCCATACAAACTGCAACTTTTCTCATCAACAGATTACCAACAAGTGTTTTATCCAATATATCACCATTTCATAAATTATTTGGAAAAAAAAAAAAAAAAAAACCCTACTACTCAATTCTAAAAGTTTTCGGAAGTGCTTGTTTTCCTTTCCTCAGAACTTTCAACCAAAATAAATTTCAGTTTTATGTCCTTTGAACGTCGTCTTTTTAGGCTACAATTTAAAACATAAAGGTTACAAGTGTCTACATCACTCAGGGAAGATATACGTGGCAAGCATGTAGTTTTTGATGAGTTTAATTTTCCTTTCAAACATGATCTTGAGTTCTGTCAAAGACCAGGAATTATGACTTCTAAAAACATTGAATACAGTTCGAAGCTTCTGTTTCTTTCATGCACTTTCAATTTTGATGATTATCACAGGTTTCCAACTGATTAAATCCAAACTTAGCTGTTGCTGAAGAAGAATAGCAGAAACCAATCATTTGTCAGAGACTATAAATCAAGCACAGCAGCCCAAATAGTACTGTAACACAAGTTTCCAGCTCGCAAAAGAGACAACTCAATTTCTCTGAACCAAATATTCGTGTTGATTCTTAAGAATCCTCAATTTCTGCATCCACCGATGCTGCACCTACAACATTATCACAATCAACTACTTTAGTTTCATCTCATCCTATGATAAATAGAGCCAAGGCCGATATCTACAAACCAAAATTTTGTCGTAGTGAAGCTGAAAATCAACTACATATACCCGATTGTATTGTTGAAGCTATGAGTGATCAGAATTAGCGTCAAACTATGACAGATGAATTTCAAGCATTGCAACATAATGGTACTTAGACTTTGGTTCCTGCCAACACTATTCAGAAATTGGTGGAAAACATATGGGTTTTCAGAGTTAAACAAAACCCAAATGGAAGTATTGAACAATACAAAACCCGATTGGTTGCTAAAGGTTTTCATCCAAGTTATAGGAGTAGTTTATTTCAAACTTTTAATCCAGTGGAAAAAATTCCAACTATGAGAGTTGTTTTAAGCATTGTAGTTATGCATGGATGGTTGGTAAGGCAAATTGATATAAATAATGTCTTTTTGAATGGCGATTTATAGGAGAATGTTTTTATGCCTCTACCGGAAGGCTCTGTGGATTCTACAAAACCAACATATGTTTGTAAACTAAGGAAAGATATTTATATGGGTTAAAGCAAGCTCCAAGAGCTTGATTTGAGAAGTTACAAGCAACTTTGATAGCTTGGGGTTTCAAAAATTCAAAGACTCGCTCCTATCTCTTCATACAACAACGAGAAGACAAATTAACGTTTACACTTATTTATGTTGATGATATTTTAACAGGAAATGACACCAACACAATAGAGCAGATGATTGCAGATTTAAATAGATGTTTCAGTCTTAAAGATCTTGGAAATTCTAAGTTTTTTCTTAGAGTTGAAATAGATAGAAGCAGTAATGGAATGCATGTTTTGCAAGTGAAATACATCACTGATTTACTAAATAAGACAAACATGGAACATTCAAAATCAAGTGATACTCCCATGGCAACATCAGAAATTAAATAGATTTAAAGGTGAAGAATTTATGAATCTTACTCTTTACAGAAGAATAGTAGGTGTTTTATAGTATGTCACCATAACTAGAACCGAAATCGCTTTTGCAGTAAACAAGCTTAGTCAATTTCTAGAGTGCCCTTTGCAACAACACTGCAAGCTTGCAAAAGGGTCTTGAGATATCTCAAGGGTATAATAGATTATAGTTTAGCTTTCAGTTCAGAGAAGAAAATAGTTACAACTGCTTTTAGTGATACTGATTGATTGGGCTTGTAATGTAGAGGATCGAAGATCTGTAGGTGGTTACTGTATTTTTCTAGGGAGCAATTTAATATCATAGTATTCGAAAAAGCAAACTATGGTAACAAGATTTAGTTGTGAGAGAGTGTCATGCATCGGCTCATGTTACTGCAAAATTGAGTTGGTTAATGTCATTATTGTCTGAAATGCATTTTAAATTTGCTAACATTGCAATCATCTGGTGTGAGAGCTAGGGAGCACCAGCCTAGAAGATAAATAAGTTTTTTAAGTAATGACAAATTACAAGTATTTTTCATAATGAGATTGCTTCAGATGAGGTGTTTTATCATTAACTACAAGACAGTATTTAGGCTTTGTGATGAACTTTTAAGAAAATTTATCTTTTAATGTTGTATTTACTAAAAATATGTGCACATGTAATCAGTTTTTTTTTTTTTTTTTTTTTGTATTGAATTGAAATACAAAGTTTTTCTTTACAACAATTATATTCTGATTTCTATCTCTCATTATTTGCGCTGTCAAATGTACCTTAAAAGGCAATGCTTGCTTGAGGAACTTGGTTCTCAAAGACAAGTCTTTTTTGCAATGCAAAGTTTAGTTAGTGATCATGGCTTGGCGGTTAGGTTAAATTAAACAATGTCGCTTTCCTACTTCCAGGAAAAAGAAAAAGAGATGCCTAAACTAACTAGTTAGTAATGCAGCAAATACTCTTCAAAGTATGGGTTTATGTTAAATATACCCTTTCTATTAATTAATTAGGGTCAGGAAGGAGGAGGAGTATTATGAGAATATATATTATATGTTTTGTATTTTGTATTTTGTATTTTTTATTTTTACTTTTATTTATAAAAATAAAATAAAATAAAAATTATAAATTTTAACATGTAATGATATGAAGAATAAATATATACTTCATTGAAATTTTCTTTTAAATAAATGATTATGAGTAAAATTTTAAAATAAATTTTTTAACATGACATCCTCCTTTTTTTTTTTTTTTTTTTTTTTTAAGAGTTTTAAAGCGGGGTTGGTTATCCTTATCCACATATTATTTGTATTTATGGCAGTGCTTAACCCTTTTTTTTTCCTTTTTCTTTTTTTTTTTATTTATTAAAATATATATATATATATATAAGTTTAAACTCTTTTTTTTATTTGAATCCAAAGATTGAGTATTAGATGAATATTAACGTAAAGTGATTAGCAAATTTAAAACGATTAAAGATAATAATAAAAATATATATATAATATTAATTTAAGTTATTTATGGGACATAAAAAAAATTATTTAATTAATTAATTAAAAATAAAAAAAAATCATCCGGGTTGGATGAAAATAAGCAATGGACCGGGTTCGACCACCATTTCTTCCACCGTTGTGGTTCTGCTATAAAAAAGAGCGGTAGTGCAATTCATACTCCCAGTTAATGCACAACTCGGCCCACCCAACTAAGTAGACAAGAAAAGACGAGAGAAGAGAATGTCTTCAAATTCAGGTAAAGGGGAAGGCGAAGGCGATGCCCCATCATATGCATCTGACGGCTGGAAGGAACGCATCTTCGTTCCCACTCTCCTGGCAGGTAGGTGTTAATCCCTCTATTAATGATGAGAAATATAATATATTTAAGATTTAACTTTCCTTTTTTTTTTTTTTTATAATTATCTTTTGTTTTGAAAACAGGAATTATTGGTGGAGGAGCTGGTTTGCTATCAAAGCATCGAAAAGTTCAAGGCCTTGCCAATATTTCTGCTACTTATGCTACTAATTTATCCATCGTCACTGCTTCCTACTGCGGTCAGTTCTTTTCAATATCAGAATTGATTGAATTTGTTGAAGAATTAGATCTTTGCTCTCTCTCTATCTCTCTCTCTCAATTAATTTAATATGTTCTGATGTTCCATTAAAATGAAAATTCGGTTGTCCTTCCTTCCCTTGTAATGTTTTTATTTTTTGTGATATTTATTTCATTTACAAACTGAGTGGGATGTTCTGAATGTCATGTTAGAGATATTAAAAATCCGCATTACTTTGTGATTTTACTACCATTAGTTTGGTTATATCTTTGTTCATTTGATACTAATAAGAGTGTACTTCATTATACTTATGTTTATGGAACTGCTTTGCTTTTAATTAGCTTTGAAAGCACAAGCTAAAGTGTTTGGTATAAACTTTTACTTGGAAGCAAACCTTTACCGCTCACATCTAGAGATTCTGTCCCCTACAGCTATGGCTTCAAAGCTATAGCAACTCTATCCCAATCTTATCCTAACGGTAGCCAACATACCTGATATGTTTATGTCACTAAAACCATTGTTTTAAAAATAAAATTGGCTAACAATTGAATATTCAACATGTATGAGGAGGAATATCATTCTATTAGTATCTCTCTTATAAGCCTCTTACAAGAAGAATTGCGCAACATGGCTGTACCATAATTTTCAGAGTACTATTACGGATACAAAACTCTGTCAATACAATCTAATGTGCAGTATTACATATTGTCTTATGTCCCACATTTTCAAAGAAATAAAATAAAATAAATAATTGGAATATGTGGCAATAATATAACATTACTACTTTAGGAGGTTGTATAAGTAGAGTTTGTATCCCTCATACTATTCTAGTTTTTACATCATATGTTGCGTTGATGGCTCATACATTCTTTTAGTAAATCCAGTCATTATGATAATTTTTCCCTTAATTATTCTATATGAAATGTATCATTTTCATTGAATGTGTATTTTACACTTCATTATATTTCTGTCTCATTTGTAACTTTTTTTCCTTTATTTTTTTGTGGTTTTTATAAAGATATTAAGATGTTTTAAATTATCTTAAATCCGTGTTATCATAAGTTATTCTTGCTATCTAAAGATTGTTTAGTGAATTCCTACTTGAACCCAAAAGATTTCCTTATTGTTTTGAAACTAAAGTCATGTCTTTATTAGCACATTGAGGAGTCAGAATCTTCATACTAGATTCATATATATTTGAGTTGGACACCACCTTGTACCCAAAAGTTCAAGCCTAAAAGTCCTGGACCAATTCTTGAATACAAGTTCTTGTCCTATGCTCTGCATATATGGGATTTAGTGCTTCTGCAATTGCATTTGGGAGTTGCAAAAGGCTTCTTAATTGGGGGATACAATTGGAGATTACAAATACTAGTGGAGGTTGTGATGTGTTTTGTAATTGGTATTGTCTTGTTCTTTCCAGTAAGTATTGGTTGACGGCCTTTTAATGAGGCCATTGATCTAGTCATGCCAAAGGAAAATGCAGTGCCTCTAGCCCAAATAGTTTATGGTTTATAAGGACTCACATTGATTGTATCAGTGACTTCAAGTGGCTTTGAGTTGAGAGTTTGAAATTTTTTTACTTTTTTATCTGCATACAGACATTAGATATAAGCTTTGGTTATAATAAGGGGACTGCTGATAAGTGACACCAAAGTTTGATTTGAAGGACATGGATATTTCTTTCAATACAATTTGTTTCTTTGATTTGACAGGGGCACGTGAATTTGTAAGATCGAGTAGAAAAACGGGACCTGATGATCTATTAAATTCTGCAATTGCGGGCTTTGGCAGTGGTGCCCTTCTTGGGCGACTTCAAGGTGATGTATTATGAGACTCTCTCTCTCTCTCTCTCTCTCTCTCTCTCTCTCTCTCTCTCTCTCTCTCTCTCTTGTATGTCTGTGCAAGGTTGTGTGCATTGATGCCTAGATGTGTGTGTTTTGAGTATTAATTTATTTATTTTCTTGGTCAAAAACTATTTTGAGAAGTGTTAGTTTGCTTAATCTCTAAGAGAGTAAGGCATTTGCTTTGATTAACCATCTTTTGTGGTGGCATTATGAATTTTGGTAAGCCACATGATCTGTCATTTCAAGGATTTAAGCTGAAATTGGCACACTAATGGTATAGATTTGTCACCTTGTACTATGTAATTTGTTGAAGTTCCTTAACTCTTCATTAGTAAAATTTAATTTTTCGTTGGTATTCTAGGTGGTCAACTTGGTGCATTGCGTTATTCGATCATATTTGCCGTTGTGGGGACAACAGTAGATTACGCTACTCTCAGACTAACACCAATATTAAGGAACTTGAGAGAATCATACAAGGATGGTGGTTGGATGAAGTTGCCAGAGTGGTCTCCCATTCAAGTACTCAATGAGGAAGAACTTGCTGAAAAACAAGCTCGGGAACAAAAACTCTATGCACAACGGACATTTGGTAAACTAAGCAAAGAAGAATCTTGATGAAAGTGTTATTGTTCCTTTTCACGTTGAATTTTGTATTCTGAGTCTACAAAATAATGTTTCCGGGCACTCTTTGTTCAGCTAGCATTGACTTTGTTTTAGTTGCCCCTCTGTTGATATTTGTACTGGCAAGAATCTTTAGGAAATTTAAAGAAAAGGTTGATTGTTTGCCAGCATCTTAGTTCAATTCCGCCAAGGAAGATTTCCTGAGATTATATTCACCTGTTTGATAATCATGCCTTGGGTGGTCAACGGAAAACCAAAATAGTTGTTGAAGCCCGAACATCAGAGACATTGTGGTGGCGATTCAATTGCCAGTTCTATGTGATTTGTAATACAATTACTTTGCACTGGCAAGAATGCTAATTTTTCTTTGGAAGAGGTTCCTGCTAAGTGTAGTGTATTAAATCTCTGTACTCATATCTCTGTCTATTATGCGAAGCTACTGTATGTATCAGTATCAATTACAGCAACCCATACGCAATGCAAACTGGCATGAAAAGGCTAACCTTGATTCATTGGTGAGATGAGATGAGGCAAGGCAAATTACTATTTATTTTTTTCCGGACAACATTCTGATAAATGGCTGGCAGAAAACTTTGGAGTTACAATTAGAAGAAGGTGCATGGAAAAAGGCAGACAATTCGGCTTAACGAGGATTGCAACTATAATTTCCATTACTAAACATATAATTTACAATGAAATCATGTCAAAAGAGAAGCATGAATGAGAACAACATAAATTCAGATCTTGCTTCCAAACCCTTACGTTGAATCACAATTCACAACACTATCAAAATCAACAATCAGCCATGTTTCCACTTCACGATAAACTACATCTTAGATAATTAATGCAAGGAAAGGAAAGAGTTGTGTGGTGCTTTGTGATGTTATGAAAGTAGAGAGACTAGAGACACAAACTCCAACGTTACACGGCCCTTAGACCTTGTGTTGATCACAAAGTGTTCTGGGTATTTTCTCAGCAACGTCAGCAGGCCGAACCATGGTTTTTCTTTAGATTCTGGACCAGGCCATTCCTCAGCTGTGAGATATCTCCTCACTCGAGTGTGATGCCAGACATTACTATACTGCTCCAGCAACTGAACAAGAGAAATAAAACTCCCGAATGTTCAAACATAATAGAATAGGAGTAAACCCAGAAAAGAAAGAAAAAGATGAAAAAAAAAATGACCAGTAAAATAAAACAGTGAACAATTATGAATTGTAGTGTAGAAAACTAGTAAACCTCAGACAACCAAAACAACAGAGAGGATCATGCTTATGTAGTCCTTTGAAGGGCAATGTTTCCGAAATCAAATCCTATGGTTGCATCAGAAAATACTAATTGAATAAACTGAATGCTCATTAAATACAGACCACTGGTCCCAACCCTGTGATATAATACCCCTTAAATTCATACATAATCAGAATTTAAAGCCTGAATTTCAAAATGCTTTTAACTTAAACAATATACAACTTTAAGGTAGGGCCAAAGGAATTATGATGGCAGCCCCATTTCTGGCATCAATCACAGATATTGGAGAAATAAAAACTGGTAACATGCCAATCTGAAAAAAGTAATTGGTGGCGCCAGTATAATTTGTTGAAAGTGGCATCAAAGAATATAAAACAATGTCTATGTCCGTGGCACGATTTATCAAGAACTCAAGTTTAGAATGCTCTTTGCAGGTTTTAGACATTAAGCAAACAGAAAAGATACTTAAATAACAAAAAATGCAGACACTCAGACTGATGTAACAAAGACTATTCATATCCCCTAAGTATTGATTACCAGTTAAATATACCCCAATCAGAAAGGAAAAAACCCCTAACCTCAGTATAAAGTTTCTCCATAGGCATCCATTCTCCAGGACCACAAAGATCGGAAAGTACAGTTGCTACAGATGATACCACATCCTTTTCTTCCAACTGCAGAAGCTGCTGATTGTCAGATTCACGATCAATCCTTGATCTTCCCTCTCCCTTCTTCTCTGCAGGAACTGGACATGATAATATGCCAAGGAGAGAGCATACTATTTAGACCCATGCGTGAATTAAAAAATATAAGGAGTATAGGAAAAAGTTAAAACAGAGAGATGGAAGTGCTCTGAGATACTAATGTGATTGGATAGGACAAGAAACCACCAAATTAAGAGACAACGCCTGAAGGAAATTAATTGGAGACTGATTGGGTTCTATTATATTTGCTTGCAGATAGCATTCATGGCAATTAAAATTAACGCTAATCAACTATAAGTGCTGTGGTATTGATACATTGTGGCTTTCATATTACATGTAATGCCAATTAAAATTATAAACGGTTTGAACATAGGTTCTGCTATGATTAAGAAGAAGCTAACAACAAAAGTACTCAGTTCATGACAAAAAATGGATCTATAGGCACAAGACTTGAAAACAATTCATCAACAAATTTTATGACTTACATTAAGCACAGGCTATAATGCAAACAAAATACTGCCATGCCATACAGCAAAATGAAATCAAGGTAGAATGAATATATCAAAAGCTGACTTTTAAAAAGTACAAACTTCATCAAGACTACCGATAATGATCCTAATGCAACAACAAGTGGAACCGCACAATTTTTTGCTAATAGCACAGCATATCATTTAAGAGTTAAGCTTTTTCGATAGGATTAACAGTCAAAGAAAATCACACCAAAGTAAAAGTGAAAGAACAGATGATAAAACCACTTAAAAGAATATATATATATATATATATATATCCATTTAGAATAATTTAAACAATTCCACTTCTAGCCATTCCCAAGCCCCAGGAAATACGTATAATAGTCACAAAAATTCCAGAAGTAAAAACCAAAGCTAACCTTACCGTAATGTAAGGACGTTTCAAATACTAAAAATCTTTTTTCTATTGAACAGACTAATGAAAATAAGATCCCATCAAAAAAAGAAGAGGCAAAAAATCAAAATAAGTACTAACTCAGTGCTCCTCCGGCCAATCCAGGCTTGCCACCACCATAGCCGCCGTCAAAGCCTCCTTCTCTCCTGACCTTCTTCCCACTAGTCCCCTCTTCTTCCTCCTCGTACTCATCCTCTTCATAATACTCTCTCCCTCTCCCTTTCTTTGCCGCTGCCGATGTAACAGACACCGTGGCCACCATCCTTCCCCCCTCCGCCCCGCCACCATAGCCATAATGCGGAACCACCGCCGACCCCACATAATGCCTAGGCCCTATTGGGCCCCCCAAAATACTTCTTACCGGCAGCAGAAAGTAAAACTCTTTGTCTCCAATTTGCAATAAGTCTTGCGAATCTAATTTCACAGGAGGGTTACCCGGAAGGTGGAGAACGCCTTCGACCAGGCACCCGTTCTTGCCGAGAACTTCGAGGGCGAAACGTCGGCGCGTGAAGTCGTAGAAGATGCGCGCGTGGTGACGGGAAATATTCATGCCACCGCCCAAGCTGGAAAGGTCTACATCCACGGTGGATTTCTTCGAGTTTCGGCCGAGGATTATGGAGTAAGTCTGCATGTAATACTCGAAGTCCTCGCCTTGCAGCTTCGCAAAGCCCGCTTCGACGTCGTTTCCGCTGATTGTGCCCATGGGCTTCGTTCTAGAGAGAGAATTGGAATTCAGAGTCAGAGAGAGAGATAGAGATTGGGAAAGGAAGGTATAGTCGGAGAGCGATTTCTTTGGTTTGGGGAGTAACGGGTGCGTTTGGATACAGGATTGATATTGTATCCACGCGGAATTAGGGTTATGATTGTCCCAGTTTGGGAGAGCTTTTGAATTTGAATTGACATATGGTGTTTACCAATGCTTTTGTCCAAACTAACAAAATATCAAAATTTTCAATATTAGATTTTTTCATTTTTCATATCAACAGTCAATGCAAAAAAGTTATCTAACAACAATAATAAAATAAAATCATTAATATACTGTCAAAACATCTTCTTCTTTTTTCAGTAATCTCCGTAATTTCAATCATACAATATTATTAATCATATAACACATTTTTAAAAATACAAATATAAGTACAATAAACCAAATTTTTACAAGTTTATTTATTATGATCATGTCTATAAATAGTAAATGTATGTGCATACGAGAGATAATCTAAGTCAAAAATTAGATAAGTACATGTTTTCGCGCTCAAGTTCACAATACTTTCATTTTCTCCGTCCTTTTTGTCATATTCAAATCAATTAAGTGGGTACACTGTCATAGTCAATGCAAAAAATGTCAAAATTTCTTGATGTTTCAAAATATTAAAATTTCTCGACGTTTAAAAATGTCAAAATTTTTTGACATTTTGTGTACAAATCCGAACAGATAGAGATAAAGTTGCACATTTTATCTCGAGACCCTATTTTCCTACTCCCTTAACCCGCTTTAAAGAAAGATTTTAAGAGAAAATGGGAAAATAAAGTTGGGGTAGGGATGATTTTCATCCCCAAATTAAAATGAGGATGAGGAGACCTCACTCCATCTTTATTTTTTTTAAAAAAAAATTAATTTTTTTAAAAAATTATTTTTATTATTTAAAATTTTAATTATATTAAATTTATAATAAAATATTATATTTATTTAAAATTTTTAGTAAAATATATAAATAAAAAACAAAGATAATAGAAAAAACAGGAATTGGAGTTAGAGAAATAGAAAATTGGGGTTGGAATTGAGGATGGGATTACCTCCCCCTAAAATCCTCCATCCCCATTTTCCCTCAAATGAAGATGAGAAGGGAAACAGAGGAGGTTAGGAGAAGTAGAGATGGGGATGAGAAAACCTAAATTCACCCTATTTTTTCAAATATGCAACCTCAAGTAAAGATGACAATCCAAATATAAAATTTTCATGTATATATTAATTTAGCTAATTCATAAAAAAGAATTTCCAAAACTTAATATCTACGTACATTATTAAGATCACATAACTTGAATAAACTCAATATATATTTAAAAAAAATTACATATTATAATTAAATAAAACTATAACATAATAATAATAATTTCATTCATCTTAACTTTCTTCAATAAAAATGTTGAGAGATTAGTTTATAGACAACAAATTGATATTCTTTCTTCTTTGTCGACTAAATATGTAAATACTATTTAAAATAAATGAAATTAAATAATAATAGAATGAGTGGTAGTTTGGTCCAAATTCTTTTTTGTTCAAAATTAAGTACAATTTGGGTTGGGTTAAAATTGTTTGTGGGTTAATAGGTCAAAAAAATCATTTTAATTTGGGATGAAAATCATTCCCATTCTCACTCAATTTTTTCATTTTTTCTCAAAATCTTTTCCCAAATGGGATTTAAGGAGTAGAGAAATGGAGTTTCGGAATAAAACATACAATTCTATCTCTACTTGTTCAAGTTTGTGCGCCTTAACATTTTGAAACATCGAGAAATCTTGATATTTTGAAATATCAAGAAATTTCGACATTTTAAATGTTGAAAAATTTTAACAGATGACCGAATGAAAAGATCTTACAAGTACTATAATAATGTACCCACTTGATCGATTTGAATATAACAAAAAGGATGAAAAAATGAGAGTATTGTGAACTAAAGCATGAAAACTTGTACTTGTTGAATTTTTGACTTAGATTAACTCTCATATACACATGCATTTACTATTTATAGACATGATCATAATAAACAAATTTGTAAGAATTTGGTTCCGTTGCTCCTTAATTAAGTTATATTTGTATTTTTGAAAATATGTTGTATGATTGACATTACGTAGATTATTGAAAAAAAAAAGATATTTTGACATTATATTAATGATTTTATTTTATTATTGTTATTAGATAACTTTTTTTGTATTGACTTTATTGAAATGAAAAATGAAAAAATCTAAAATTAAAAATTTTGATATTTTGTTAGTTTGAACAAAGCGTTAATAAACACCATAACATACAGATTTCTTGATGTTTTACGAGATCTTCGACTCTTCAAATTTTTAGTCTAAATGTCCAAAATTTTTAAATGTGTTGTTTATGCGAATATACTAACCGCTGAGATTTCTTAAAATATATACCAAACGTCGAGCATTCTTAATATTTAATATTTTGTTAATACTCTCACAAAAGTTTGAGAATCGATTTTTTCTGGGGCGGTAGTCGAAAGAATGAGACTCTGAATAATCAATGCCTTTAGCAGAAAGAACAACCAATGCCTTTCTCCTTTGACGGTGGCGACAACAATCTTCTCCCACAATGGCGTCTTGACTCATCGACAACAGCAAGGACGAGGCGAAAAAGTTACAATGGCTCTTTCAACGGTTGTAACGGATCTCTCAATAAATTAACACATAATAGAAATATTTTTATGTTTTAATTTGAAACGAGTTTGTAAATATTGTAACGAGGGATAATTTGGTACAAAATTATATTTTTTTGGGTCAAAATTAAGTATAATATTTAGGTTGTGTTAAAATTCTTATTGTGCCTCTATTAAGTCTAGAAAACCCATATTAATCTAGTTCTCTTGTTGGTCGTTCTAACGTCGTTTCCACTGGCTGTGCGCAGAGGTTTAGTTCTAGAGAGAACTAGAGTCCAGAGTCCGCCACAGAGAGATATAGAGATTGGGAAACAAAGCTATAATCGGAAAGTGATTTGTGATTTGTTTGGTTCTTGTCCACTATAAAATTGATTTGCATTGCTCGCCCGTGTCTATATTTGTAACGAAGGCTGCGCGACGAAACGGAACTAGGGTTCATTTCTGACAAGAGGTATTATTTTCACCGTATAAAGTTACTAGAATTTTCCTTGGTGAAATGTTGTCTTATAATCATTTGATCTGCTTAAGATGATGATTCTTGATCTGTTTGAGGATTCATGTATTTAAGACCTTGTCATAGGGCTAGCATGTTTCAAAATACAGATTAGGTGCAGCGTAAACCCTAAAATTATTTTTGATTTGTTTTGAAGTTTCATTTTGTTGATTAGGGCGATTCCAAGTAATTTTGACTGCCAGATGATGCTTGGGACATTGCGCAAGGGCTTTGAGTCCCGTAATTCTGTAATATAATACAAGGGGACTGTGAAAAAGTTTCATTTACAATCCCTTCTGATGGCAGTGTCTATATGATTTTGGCATTGTATTGTATTCATGTTATTGTTGTTTCTCTCAATTCACAGTACTTTCATTTTGCAGTGGTTGAATAGCTTTGATTTAAGAGATATTGTATTTCTTTTTTAAACTGCCAGATGATGATTGACATATTGTGCAAGGGCTTTGAATTTCATTTTTAATGAATTAATGAAATTATTATCTTTGATCTATCCCTTCTGATGGCAGCTTCGGGTAACTGATTGGTTTTTAACTCTTTCTCTCGCTCTTTTTTGTTTTTTTTCCCTTAGTACATTTTTCATGTCCGTGTAATTTGTTTCTTAAGTGATGATCCAAAATGAAGATCTCTGTGATGAATAAATGGCTGTATTTGATAGACAACACTGTTTTTGTCACACTTTGGAGATTTCATCAGTAGAATTAAGTAGAAATTTATTAGAGCATGTGTTCTGGTTTGAGGTGCAATTGAGATTTTGATAGTTCTGATATCTTTTTCAGATTATAATTTAGAGTGGTGAATTGCTGATACCTAATTGTCTTCACCAATCAAACTCTCGCCCATATTTTTTGTTTTTTCTTAATATTTCTTTGGGATTCCTCTTTCTTAGACAGTCGATAGTAAAAAAAATTGATATTCACAGTGATTTATTTTGGGGATGCAATTTACTGTTAATATCTATTTTTCAGAAAGTTTATTTCATTATATATGCTTTTATTCTCATCAGGATGTGATTGTGTAATCAGCAATTGATTCTTTTTGTAATAGTATATATGAGTGCATTGGACACATGCACATTTGTGGTTGCATGTATGAGGATTATCATTGGTTCTTGAATCTTTGATGCATGCACTCGGTAGCTTGTATACCACTTAACCAACATTGAGTGCAAGTAGAAGGCTAGCAATATAGTTTACAGTTCAGTCATAATTTCTTGTTTCAATCTAAATTTTTTTAAGTTATTTGAAACATGATCATGATTGTGGAACATTATTTCATTGCAGATTCAATGAAGCATGTTGTAAAGATCTTGACTCTATTGGTGGCCATCACTGCCTTTTGGGTTGGTCTCTTGCAGACATCTGTTATCCCACATAGCCATACGTGGTTGGTGAGTGTTTTTCTTTAGTTCTTATTTTGTTTGTATGGGTGCATGCTCATATTTCTGTATGTATATATGTATAT
>JAXCLQ010000001.1:14212431-14224750 GCA_035584115.1 Cedrela odorata | reverse complement strand
GCGGATCGTTGATGTTTAGCTAGATGTTTATTACCACTAAAGGGGCATATATATAATCATGTGCATCTTTTTAAAAGCAAATGTGACCCATATAATTGAAAGTTTGAAGATAATTTGGTGATCAATATTCATCCAACTATTTTTGCCATATCTTACGTGCCCATTCAATTCAATACGACTAGTGAACGTGATTTAGGTTATTTTATTTAATAATTACGTTAAAAATTTAAAAATAATTATGTAACTCAATTATTAAATTATTAAATAGATTAACTCACTTTATATATATAAAACATATATTTTTTAAAATATTTATAATACTATCTATTTAAATAGTAAATAATTTTATTATATATGTAATTAAATATTTTTTAAAATATAAAAAAGTTTATAAATAAATAAAATATAATTATTAAATAATTAATCTTATTATAAACATATTAAGAACCAAATACCTAAATTCAATACACACACAGTTACTTTTTCTAATTTATAGAATTTATTGAATTCCAGCTCAACAACATATACACACACAGTTACTGATTTCACGACCATCTCGTCATCTTGTCTGTGAATCATTCTCAAAATGCCACGCACAGATCCAACTCTCTAACTACGAAAACACCCACAAATTTTAACACCCATACCACACCGGACCATAACCCTCAAAAAATATGGGAGTGTTGAGTGAGTCGTGGTGTTTTTGCAAAGGCGTCTCCAGAACCGAGAGAATGAAAGCCACCATTTTCTCCGGCAAGGGTCCCGCTGTAGCCACTATCTCCTCTTCGGCGAATGCTGTCTCCGGCACCGGTTTCTTGGTTCACCGGAATCTTCTCTTGACCACTCATGTCAATCTTCCCTCGGTCCCTGCTGCTGAGACTGCCGAGATCCGTCTCCAGAACGGCGTCGCTGCTACTCTCGTTCCTCACAGGTTTTTATTTTTGTTTGAATAATTTATTTTCTGGGTTCATTCTAGGAGATAATTTGAAAATTAGGCGAGACTTCATTTTGAGTTGAAATTGTGCAATGCTTGATATTGGATGCAATGTATATACGTATGTTAATACTCAAAGTTGAGTAGTTGCTGGATCTTATATAGTTGTGAATATTATATGCCTATCCAAATTAGAAAAATCTTTTGAATTATGATAATTCGCGGCAATTTGTGGTTTTTGGCCTACTAGTAGATGTTTTAAAATGTGGATAGTTGAACTTAAATATACTCTGAGGCTATGTCAAAAAACTGGAATCTAATATTAGTATCTGATTCATAATGTGTGTGTTAGGGGAGGACAAAATTACCAACTGTTTCTATTTTGAATATCTTCAGTATATCTATCAGTTTCAGAAAGAATAAACCCATCAAAGAATCTGTTTGTATTGGTTCGTTAAACTTTGAACTGATTGATTACTGGTTTGGTTTGATTTTTAGATTAGAGAGAGTTAAGAGTTGAGGGTTTTCTATTAGATGCAATGTGGGATAGACATTATTTAGCGAGAAGGAGTTAAAGGGTTAAAGGGTTTTATTTTGTCTGATGACACATAGGATATGCTGTATATAGTACTTTACTAAACTAGATATGTTTTTTTTTTCTTTCTAGTTTTTCTAGTTTGTGTTCATTTATGGGCAAGCTTTATTACTACATGGAGAGGGCCTTTTGATTGGCACTATAACATAATACTACTTCAGTGCAAAGCTTATAAAATGACACTTCAATCAACATAGAATTGAAGTGGACTACAATTGGCATGCCTAAACGCCTTTCATCTTAATGCCATAAAGTTTAATTTCTTGTAATTATTGAAGCTCCACTTAAGGTATCCTCCATTTTTTTTCCTTTTAGCTTCCTAGTAAATAAAAACAAACAAGATAAACCAAACAAAAAAAAAAAAAGAAAGAAAAAAAAAGAAAAAAGGAAAAAGGAAAAAAAAACTATCTCTTAGGTCAAAAAAAAAAAAAAAGGAAAAAAAAACTATCTCTTAGGTTCTTTTAGATTAGTAAAGTACTAAATACAATCTATACCAGGTGGTGGCAAAAGATAATTCTTTAACTTCTCTAATCAATCTTGCTAAATACAAGGGGTGATGACTGTAGATGGGGATGAAAGAGAAATTATTATTTCTTAATCAATAGTTAAGAGTTATAATTAGGTGTGGGCATGAGCATAGATAATATTACTTTGGTTTGATAACTGGAGAAAAAAATAAGAATGATTTGGTTCGGTTTTTTTATCGGTTTAGAAACTCAAACTGAAAACCGAACTGAACTAATCAATTTACGCTTTCTGAAAAAGAAATTAGTTTTCTGTTTGGTTCAGCTATTTTTGCCTATCTCTAGCATGTGTAGTTGTTGAATTCATTTGTGATATTGCCGAGCTGACTAATTTTTGGTGTTTGCCACTTATCATGAATAGCATGTCGAAATAGCTGTTAACCTCTATCATGTAGCATTTGGAAAATATTTAAATTGCACATACCTATAAGCTTCATGTAGAATGCATCCAGTGCCCAAATGTATCCTGTCGTGAATCCAACACTAATTCTTGTGCATGTTAAAGATAAAGTGTGAATCATACCAAACAAGGAGAGAAGTTATTGAAGAAAAAAATAAGATTCTAGAATCATTTATGTTAGAGTTCTTATTGCATGAAAGATTCAGGAGCTCATGATATTTTTGTATGAATTTGTTTTCTCAGTTGAATTGATGATTAAGTGATGGAACAATAGTAAGGGATAATTTGCTGATGGACTTGGTTGCTGAGGCATGGACAAGGGACAATTTGAATTGAGATGATTCCAAGCTCCTTCAATGAAATTTTGTCCTTAAGGATGCAGAGGTGCATCTAAGGGAATTTGTGCGTGTGCCTTATCTGTCACAATTTTTCACTTGATTAGAGAGTTGTGGCTGTCATTTTTGGAATGTGTTTAGTAGTAATTTGGCATTTGTAGGACATAAGTACAAGTCTTTTAAGTTTATTGCACTGGAAGAGTTGTGTTAGGGTTAAGAAGGCCAGGAGGATTCTTGGAAAAAAAAGAAAAAAGCTATATTTATCTTTTGGCCTCTCCAAATATAGACTTATGCACCTGGACCCTTTCAAGAGGAATTTTTTTGCCTCTGTTTGAAAAAAAAAAAATTATTTTCCTCTTAGGAGCCATACATCTAGGCAATAGATGCTCCTCTTATTTTATTTTTAACAAAACTGTTTTTTTGTCATATATATGAAGCCCACAGAGTCTCGGGTTTGACAGAAATTCTTTTCCTATTTAGGAGCCACACATCTCGGCAATAGATGCTTGATAGGTCTCATTTCTTTAGATGTTATGCAGTTATGCCTCTTTCTGCATAGCTGATTATTGCCATTGTAGTTGAAGGGAAGTTGTCATCTTAATTGCTCTAGTTACATTTGCCTGTGGGGTACTTGAAAATGGAAACACCTCTTAAGTATTTGATGGCGAGTCCTGAAAGATGTTCCGAGTTGACAAGAGAATTCAGATTCCTTGAGTTCAATTTGTTTGCTTGTTCTATTTGCTGAATTTATGTTCCGAGGTTTTTGCCTCTATGGCCAATTTACTTCTATTCATTAATTATTATTGGTTGTTTGGTTTATTTATGAGGCCACCTTTTACTCAAGATTGGAGTGTTATCTTCTGCTTTATTAACTATAATTATTTATTCATATTGGTATACTAGGTTAATATAAGGAAAAGAGATGGTGATTCATGAAATGCTTCATTTGTTTTAAGGTCCTTTCTCTGATACTGTGCATTCTTGAATGAATTTTATTTGTCTTTCATCTGGTTTTAGGTTCTTTATCACCAGCTCAGTCTTAGATCTTACAATAGTGGGTTTAGATTCCGGAGACTCAAATGCCCAGGGTCTGCAGCCTCATCTCTTGAAGACATGTTCTAAATCAAACCTGGATCTGGGAAGTGTTATTTACCTGCTAGGCTACATGGAGGAAAAAGAATTAATGGTTGGTGAAGGCAAGGTGGTGATAGCCACTGACAATCTCATAAAACTATATACTGATGGAATAATTTGGAGTCCTGGGTCTGCTGGATTTGATGTTCAAGGCAATCTTGCATTCATGATTTGTGATCCCATGAAATTAGCAACGTCTCCTAATAACAAGTCTTCTTCAACTTCATCATCTACCTCATCATCGTGGAAGAAGGATTCTCCTATGCAGTTCGGCATTCCCATACCCGTCATCTACGATTGGTTAAATCAACACTGGGAAGGCAGCCTTGACGAACTTACAAAACCAAAGCTACCACTTATTAGATTGATGTCCACAGGCCAAAAGAGTGAACATTCTTGCACTTCCTTTACAATGAGACAGGTGTTTAAGTCAACAGAAGACATTAATGACAGAACACCATCTTCATCAAATATAATCTCAAAAACTAGGGATCAAACTGGAACAGGCTATTCTGCAGTGGTAAATACTGTTGAAGAAGATACTCTGGGTACAGATCCACATGCAACCCATGTGCAGGGAATCCCAACTCCAGAAATATATGAATCACCGAAGTTGACTTCAGTACCTATTCAGAAGAAAGTGAGCAGCAGCCAAATCCAGCTTTTAGATATTAATTTCCCTACAAGGGTTGATAAAGCTACAGTTGCGTTACAGCCACTCAAACAGCTGCTCCTGAGCTCCGATGAGAATTGTGTCAAAGAACTCTGTCCTCAAAATCCATTGAGAGAAGAAGACCAAATCGACGATAGAGGACTGAACAGTCCTGGTGCAGACACTGAGAATGCTGATATTGCCTCGACAGGTTCTGTAAATGGTGCCCAAAGTGAGGTCCAGTCTAGTTCATCTCCGATAGAAGTTTCAGAGATGCAGAATGGATATAGCAGCGAGGGAGAGACTGCAATGTACTCTGCAGAAACAGCTGAGAGCCGAAACTATACAAGTCCTAGAGAAGGAAAGTTTCAGCAGGTGGGAAGAAGCAAGAGTTGTGTGGGTTACAATAGATGGGGAGCTGTTCAAAGGAAGACGGAAAAGCAGCAAAGGAGCTACATCCATGCAAAGAAGATGCATTCACAAGGGGCAACTTCTCAAAGGAGTAATGATCACTACTTCAACCCGACAGTCTCCTCAATCATGAAGAAGCGAAACAACTCTGAGCAACCAAATAGACCTGGACAAAGTGCTGTTCATTCATCCCCCAGATGGATGTTTTGACTTTTGATTGACAAGTGAAATACGGAACAAAGCCAACAAGATATAAATAGGTGGGTTTTTTTTTTTTTTTTTTTTTTTTAAATTTAGAATTTTATTTTACTGTTGCTTAATTCAGTCCCCAATTTAATATAATAATGTAACTAAATTTGTTGTAATTTTGTGGAGACCGATTCAAGATAAATAAGAAAAATTCACTCAAGCAGGCAATTGTAGCTCCGAATTGTTTTTGTGTGATAGATGAGTTTAGTGTAATAATAGTTTCACTACTCTGTATATCCTCCAAAATCAGCTTAAAATCATTCACCGAGCTTCAATGTTGCTTTGTTCACTGCATCACTGCAGATTATTAGCAAACAAAATAGTTGTGGTATTTGGTGTGAATTCGTTGTAGCTTGTTTCAGACAGTTGGACTGCGCATTGTACTATCCGTTGTTCATCTTTAGAACATGTCTAATGATATTGTTTCTTGTACTTACGGAAGACATTGTTGATGAAAGGGGAAAAAAATAGGGCGGGGTGGTGGCAATTAAAGTAACAATTGTATTTTTATAATATAAATTAAAAAATAATTTATGTTAAAATTTTATAATATAATTGTTGTGGTATAAAAATATTCTAAATAATAAAAATTAAAATATTTTAATATTATTATTATTATTATTTAACATTATTTAAATATTTATATAATAATTTTCTTAAATATAAATTTTGAATCTTATAGATAGTAAGTAATTTTAAATTAATTTATTAGATAATTAAAATATATATAATTAACTTTTTTTTTAATAAAATATTAATTAATTTATTTTAAAAAATATATATCTAACAAACTCTAAAAAATAAATAAATTAAAATTTTATTTATAAAGAATAAACTAATTAAGTGTATAATTATTATTTTTTAATTAGTTAATTTATGTGAATTATTTTTATATTAGAAATTTATCAATTTTCTTTAAAAGAATATATATATATATATAATATAATATAAAAAAAGTAATAAGTGAAATGTGTATACTATTAGCATATTCATCTAATAAAATTTTGTTAAACATATGATATGTCATTTAAAATTGATCTTATTGTTATTGTTAAAATAAAATGAAAATTATAAACTCATCCCTTCCTTAAAGTAAAATGTCGGTGTCCCTCTATAATTAATTGGAAGCACGTATTATAATTTATTTAATTATTTAATAATTATAATGAAATAGATTAGATTTAAAATTTTTAATTTTTATTTAAATAATTAAATAAATCGAATGTTTAATACGGCGCGTACATGACATGGATCACGTGCTATGCCCATTTATTGGAAGACTATCAGCATTTTATTTTATTTATTTAAAAAAAAAAAAAAAGGCAGTGCAACGAATGTGTTGACGCGCAGATAAAAGAAGTGAGATCAAAAGAACACGTGCATATGGAGGAGCATAAACAATTTCATTTGTACCTGTAGGCTGTCTGAACATCCAGTCTCTCAACACATCAAATGGCAACCTCGTAAATTGAGTTGAAACCCAGTGTCAATTCCCTTGGCGGTGGCAAGACCAATAGCAAGACGTCCTCGGTCGGTCCCATCGATCAAACAAAAGAATTTCTCTTTCACTTCTTCTCTTAAACAGATACAGATACAAAGAATAGAGAGAAAGAGCGAGAGCGAGTGGGAGGTGTGTGTGTGTGTATATATATATATATATAGTAACCCAGAGCTCTCTCTCTCTCTCTCACAATCACAAACACAACATTGTCAGTCTTATTCTATAATAACAATCTTTCATTTCATTTGTATTCTTTTTCTTCATAGATAAATAGATAGATATGTTGAAGTTTTCATGCAATGTAACGGACCAATCCCAGTGCAGATTCCTCTGCTTACCCAGACTCCTTTCATCTGTTCTCCTACGCACCCCCTTCCTTCATTCTTCTCCTTCCATTTCTAAACCCAGAGCTCCCCTTCAGCTACTCGCTGTTTTCTCCGACCAGGGTTCTCCTATTCGGGTCGATTCCGGCACCGGTGGTTTGGCCGACACTCTCCGCTGGGGAAATTTGACGGAAGATGGTTTGTCCTATAAAGAGAAGTTTATTGTTAGGTGTTATGAGGTTGGAATTAATAAAACTGCCACTGTTGAGACCATTGCTAATCTCTTGCAGGTATTGTAAACTTATTCTATTACTTTTTATGTATTTTTATTTGCGCGTGCTACTGTTTTGTTTTCTTTGATTATTTGATTTCCTTTTGAGAAATAATTTGTTTAGTGTGTGTGTGTGTGTGTGTGTTTTTTTTTTTTTTGCATGTGTTTCTAATTCAGGTTTTCGAATTTGTTGGCAAACGAGAATTTCTGTTAGTACTGCCAACTCTCTCTATGTAATTTAACTGTATTGTCCTCTCTCTGAGGGTTGGGTCCAGTTTATGCAGAATTTCTTCTTAAAGGGATTTGAACGAAAGAAATAAAGATTTATTTTCAGCATACAAAATATCTTATATGGTGGTCTGTGGTTCATTTCTAAGTTGTGATAAATTGTTTCACTTCTGCAAATGCTTCTGAATCTAATAACACTCTTCACTGGCTGAAGTTTTTAGTGCTTGCGATAAAGGAAAATAGATATCATTTTTATTTTCATTTTCAATTTCTATTTCCATATGTTTTGATATAATATCATGAGCAAAAATATGCACTGTAGGAGGTTGGGTGTAATCATGCCCAAAGTGTTGGATTCTCAACTGATGGGTTTGCAACAACCACCACTATGAGACAGTTGCATCTTATATGGGTAACCGCTCGCATGCACATTGAAATCTACAAATACCCTGCTTGGTGGGTTTGCTTTTCTTTTAGCTAACAATGCTAATTAAGAGGTTTTGGACTCATAACTTTTCTTTTGACTTTGAGCACTGTGGGTATGTGGCATAGGGGTGATGTGGTTGAAATTGAGACATGGTGCCAAAGTGAAGGAAGAATTGGAACTAGACGTGATTGGATTCTAAAGGATTATGCCACTGGTCAAGTTATTGGAAGAGCTACAAGGTTTTTAAAAGTTTTATTTAATTTTCCTTTAATTTGCACTGCAAATTAGTATAAAAAGTATAGAGAGAGTGAGCATTTGTTTTCACATTCACTTGTCCATGTTTTGAACCTTGTGTTTGAATGTATCCATTCATTTATTCAATCTGGTTTCATCCAGATTAGCAGTGAGGCATCTTCTTGATTAACTTGAGAGAGTGTGCAATCTTTCAGGGATTTTAGGATGTAGATTTTTGGTGACTTTCCTTCTAGCATGATATTCAAGATAATTACTCTTATTGCTTGAGGCTTTGAGAAACAACTTTTTTTTCCCCTTCTAACATCTTGCATTAATAGAGTTTATATGCCATAAGTTGAGTTAAATATTATTGGCATATAATTTCTTAGAGTTAGAGTTGTACTACACTTAATAGTGAAGAGTAATACTGTACAAACTCCTATACAAATTCTTCTCATGCAATCAGACATGACATTAAAGTAGTGGAGGAGTGAAAACACAAAATTTCAAAGAAACAAAAGAAAATAAGTAATGTTGGATGTGCATGCAATAGAATAATATTGACTCAATTTGTTTGAAAAGAGTTTGCATAGAAGTTTGTACATATGTTATTATTTACTATTAATTGTACCAAATAATATCAACTCTTACTAAGACCTTTGTAAACTTCATTTGATTAACACAAATGGATAGCGGTTACCTAATTGTAACTTGTTTCCCCAAAGTTAACGTTAAATGCAGTTACCCTTTTATAACAAAGGAAAAGTGCATTTGTTTTCATGTTTGAAAGTACTTACAAAGTAACTAGGATGTAGTAAGCTAGGTTCTCTACCTGAGTTTACAAGAAATTTTATTGTTGGAGAAATCTTTGGGAAAACATTCTATACAACCATAAATAATGGGACTTGTTAAATTGCCATAGGGTCATGTACTAAATAATGAGGGCCTCTAAGATTGCTACTTTTTCTATTGCATTTTCTTATACTATATTTTCAACTTCTTGCATTCTTTGTTTCGTTGGAATTTAGAAAGTCAAACAAGGACATTGTCAATGGGTCAAATTCTTCTGGGTAGCTTGATCTTGGACACTATAACTCTTTGTTTGTTTTGTTCTTAAACAATCTCTAGTTGCGCTACATGCAATGATATGGCTATAACAGTTTTTACAGCTTGATTTGAATATTCCTTTATGGATGAGATTAATCATTTGTTACAATTTTGCTTCATATGCTTCTATTAAATTCACTGATTTAAGTATGTGTATTTTCATTTTCTAGAATCAACATGTATTTTACAAGTTGACAATAGTATATCATATGATTTCAGCAAGTGGGTGATGATGAACCAAGACACTAGGCGGCTTCAGAAAGTCAGCGATGATGTCCGAGAAGAGTATTTAGTCTTCTGTCCACAAGAACTCAGGTAGTTTCTTTTTCATTCATCCAGGCCTAAATTACTAGCATTTTGTTTATACAAATCATTTTATACTGCAATTTAATACATATTTGGTCATAACGTGAAACCACATGATGTTTGTTTATACAAATCATTTTTTTATACAGCAATCTAATACATATTTGGTCATTACTGAAAACCACATGATGTAATTTAAGTTCACTTGTAGCTCTCTCAGCTGCCTTGGCTACATTGTCAGATGGATTGTTGAAGTCCCAATGCTTACGGTGTCATCATAGATGTAACTAAGTCTAGACAACTCAAGAATATAATGAATACCAGATACAATAAATACCTGTCAAAATTGCAAACTAAGCAATTTAAACAGTGGAGTTATGGATGAAATGAGAACTTTAGGTTTAAGTTAATACCTGTCCTTTTATGGTCCATCTAGTCTTGAATCAAAGATTATTACTTTTAGAACTGTTTCAAAATTGAATTTTAATGGTTGAGAG
The DNA here is from genome assembly GCA_035584115.1 of Cedrela odorata. Classification (NCBI taxonomy): domain Eukaryota; kingdom Viridiplantae; phylum Streptophyta; class Magnoliopsida; order Sapindales; family Meliaceae; genus Cedrela; species Cedrela odorata. The sequence goes on along the minus strand of JAXCLQ010000001.1, from coordinate 14,214,622 downwards.
AGTGAAAACTTGCCAGTTTTTGGGCTGTTTTAATTGTTAATGATCTGCCTTCAGAGTGCAGAAGATTTCCCAGTGAAGTGACCTGAAGTGGGTTTTTCTAGGGTACAAATTTCATTAACAGTTTGTGAAAATGGATTCCTAAATATATATTTTTCTTTTGAGTATGTGTGTTTGGGTGGATGGGGAAATTGGATTATCTAACACTTTTTCTACCTCTCTCTCTCTGTTTGTTTGTCTGTCTCGGTGCATGAGTTGGTTTGGGTGTTTGCTGGTATGCATTACTAATTTCACGTTGCTTAGAGAACCCTGTGTCATGATTAACTATTGTTTCTGGGATTATCTAGAATATAGGATATGATGCATTACTGCGAGCTTTCTGTATTCTCTTTTCTTTTTCCTTGTCTGTGTGGTATTGAAAGTTCTGGATATGATGGTAAATATCCAAGTTTACAAGGTTTGAAATAAGCAAAATCCCATAACATCCACTGCCTTCGCAAAAAAGACAAAGGATGTGAATTTGTTTTAACTCCAAACCCCACATTCTTTTCTTTTCTTGTAAACAATATTTGTTTTAAGTGACATATCATTGCTTCAATAATTTATTTTTTTGTGGCATATGTAGATTAGCTTTTCCAGAGGAGAACAATAGCAGCTCGAGGAAAATTTCAAAACTTGAAGATCCTGCTCAATATTCCAGGCTAGGGCTTATGGTAAGATCAATTTGACTCATCTAAATTCTGTCAATATCTTTCATGTTCTTGATATGCCTTTGGAATTTGCAGCCAAGGAGAGCTGATCTAGACATGAACCAGCATGTTAATAACGTGGCATACGTTGGATGGGTTCTCGAGGTTAGTACATGTATAGCATTTCTCTAATATGTGTTGCTCTTGTTATAGAGATAGTGTAGAAGTATTGCATTTCTTTAACTTCTTTTTCCTATAAAAAAATCGTTTCACTTCCTTTCCTCAAAGTAGAATATATGCAAAGAAGCTCTTATTGACTTCACAGTGATGGTGGAAATTTTATTATTTTTCCAGAACTATAACTATTATATTTCTGTCCTTATATTTATTTATATTTATCTCTAAAGCTAACAGTTTTATTCCTGTCTTTAATGACAGAGCATGCCCCAAGATATTATCGACACCCATGAACTACAGACAATCACCTTAGATTACCGACGAGAATGCCAACAGGGTGATATTGTTGATTCCCTCACTAGTCCTGAACTGATTGAGGATGCCAAATCAGTTTCAAAGATTCATGGAACAAATGGGTCGCTCGCTTCTTCAGGAGACAAACAGGACTACCGTCAATTCTTGCACTTACTGAGATTGTCAGGTGATGGCTCTGAGATAAACCGGGGCCGCACAGAATGGAGAAAGAAACCGACTAGATAAGGAAGGAAATAATTTAGTTTGCTATATTTCCCTTTCTTTGATTGGTATGCAGAGTAGTTTTTCCTTGTTTCTTTTTTGTTGTTCATTCTCGAAAGGATTTTGGCCCAAAATTTGATGTGCTAAGATAGAGTTTGTGTTGTGCTGAGGAACTTAAAACCGTTGATTGATTTAGCGGGAGGGGAATGCAACTTGAATCTAGTCATAGATAGCTCACTTCAAACTCTATGAATCAATTGTTGTATCTTTTACTGTTTGCATTTTATAACCACTTTATGTTTATTGTATCAGATTTCAGTTGTAATTTCACAAACTTTACTTTTCTTGATGATTTGATGAAGCAAGCAGATGTTGACGCAAGTAAGAGATAAAATTGAATTATTTATTTACTTTTTTCTTACTTAACCATCCGAAATTCAGAAAATGGTGTAAATTTTATTATTCATAGTAATTTGTACAATGAAAAAAAGGAAGATTGGTTGGTTGTTTAGGCAGGGGAAAATTTTGGAAATAACCTTATTTGATGGTGTAAAATTTTACCATCCGAAATTCAGAAAATGGTGTAAAATTTATTATTCATAATAATTTGTACAATGTAAAAAAGGAAGATTGGTTGTTTGTTTAGGTAGGGGAAAATTTCGGAAATAATCTTATTTGACCCTTTTTTATAATTTTGATCAACTCTAATTTAATTATACTAAATAATTTAATTTTAATTAATTTGAACACTTTTACTCCATAATCACCTAAACCTTAAATTACAAAACCCTAAATCTTAAACCGTAACTACA
>JAXCLQ010000001.1:14170701-14199914 GCA_035584115.1 Cedrela odorata | reverse complement strand
AAAAATTAAAAATTAAAAATTAAAAATTAAAAATTAAAAATTAAAAAATTAAAATATACATAATAGTGTAATTTTAAAGTTTAAAATTTTATGTTTTAGAGTTTAAATTTATATAATATACATTGTAATGCATATTATAGCATATAGTTAATCTTAAAGATAAATACGTCTTAATTACTTAAAATTAAATCGTTTGGTAACAATAAATTAGGGTTAATCATATTCGTAAATAGTGAATTAAAAAAATATTATTTTTAAAATTTTTCCTTTTTAAGTAAACAGTACAAGATTAAACCGGAATGGACAATAAAGTACAAAAATCATTTTCAAATAACAAACCAAACGTCATCTAATTGCCAAATAATCAAAATATTTCGAATGCTAGCCATCAGGATATTCAACTTAGGTGGCAATGAGGCCATGAGATCATATAGAATTTACTAAAACTTGACAACTATGAGCATCAGAACAACCTAATTCGTATACAATAAAATCATTATATTTTCTAATAGAATCAAACCGCTCATGCATAAACCAATCAATATGAGTTTCAAAACAAGTAAACATCAGATATCCTCTACCCCAATTTTCAGTATAAAATGAAGGTGGAATGGAAACAATACTCTCCATGTAGAAGAAGAAAGGTCAGCACTTAGAAAAATGTGGGAAACTATGCAGATAACATTTGTTTGAATACCTAACAACTACATCAGTTATAACGTAAAAACATAATGCAAACGATCAATTCAGAATATGTCAAAATGTTTAAGAGTATTACAAGCCCTAAACAAAGATTTCTTCACCTGAGTGACCACAATGAAACTTGTGCTTATACTAGCAGGATAAAATTCAAAGTAGTTCTTGTGCAGAGGTAAACTATATGCTTCTTTTCCAAATGATAAAGTTCATAGTGCTAGTGCACAAGTGAACAACACGTTTGTCATCCTTAATACTGAGCTAAACTGGAAGGCTTGACATAACTATACACAGTGTTTCAAACTCCCAAGTAATTTAATATTATTCTAGCAAAATTCACTTATAATTTCCACAATTTTGGTACTTTTTTCTAAGAACAAAAGTAATCTACAAATTAATTTCAAAAACTATAAATTCATGTACTTTCTTATATTGATTTCCATGCACATGCCAAAGATACAAGCATATCCTCCATACTTAATTTTATAACTGCATATATATTAACAGTCAGGAATTGTTGCTTCATTTCTATTTCCAGAAAAAATTTTAAAATACATAAGAGTACTCAAACAAACTTATATAATTAGTTTCTGGGGCATGACACTCATTCAACTTGTTGCTGGCAGGAATACTCTAATGAGTTCCTTCACTGTGACCTTTTTCCTACATGTGGGGCATTTGGCCTGTGCTGCTATAGCAGACTTAATGCATGTTTTACAGAATATATGACCACATTTTGTTGACATCTCCTCAACTAGTGGTCCCATACAAATTGGGCAAGTGAATGTAGGCTCCTTTGGAGGTGGTGGAGGAGCACCAGCATTTTTTCTCTGTCAATAGAATATAGAATAAGTCAACCTAGACGATACGTAATTGTTAAACACACACCAGCACTGTACATGCAGAGACATATATGCAGCAAGCAAAACCAGAGACGCTACTTCAAGCTGAATGACAAATAAAACATTTTCTTTTCTGTGCCAAAACAGTATATTCCCACAAATAATACATCATAAAAGAATTGCAGCTATTACCATAGTATGGCTATTGCTCTCCAAATTTATGTAAAAATCGCGGTTGACAATCGGTGGGTTAGGGGTTCTGCGCTTGTTACGAGTCAACCCAGTTGTTCGTCCTGCAATAATCATGAATACCAATGTTTAAGGAACAGAAACACATAAATTTTTACTTCCCTAACCACAGATGCCAATGAGAGTGGTGGGGAAAGAAAGATATGAGCTACACCCATAACTTCGAAGACCATGCAGTAATTGGAGGATTAAAGAAACATAACAAATAATAGCAAATTTGGCAGCACTGGCATCCAGAATGAAGCACTAAATAATTGCTAGATGCTATTCTTGAAGTTGCATCAATTGAAATCAAGATTTATTTTGCTAACAGAAAGTGGGACATCAACAATCAGCAATCCCTCAATCCCAAGATCCAGTTCTCCAATCCCAGTTTTCCGAAAAGAAAGGGCAAACATCTAGTTCAGAGAATAGACTCATGAACTACATCACAATTTTAAGTATGTTTGGCTTTTTAACAGATTCTAACATTTGACTTAGACAAATCCAAAAATAAATTTCTACCCAACCAAGAGCACGCCCAAAATAAGGTAAATTCCATGCTTCCCTATTCATGTCATTGGTTGCATATTTGCAATAGACTTCCACCTAATGTACAACAGAAAGAATCATAAAATCCTACAAAGCGAGATAGAGAACATACAGTTCCTTCAATGTGCTTAGAAAAGTGTTTAATCCTTAGTCTTCCACAGCAGACAGTAGCAAGTTGCACACTACATCTAATACATTTTCAGTATGTTCAAACTTGAACCACACTTTGCATATTTTTTTTTAAATATAATCTTTTTTTCTATCTTTTTGTAATCATCTGCCTCCTTCGGACAACCTTTTTCTCTACTCATTAAGTCATTTTCATTATTATTAATTGAATAAAGATAAATCAGGAATAATGTTAAATTAATAATACTTCTCAAGGGTTATTTATTATTCTGAGGCCAGGACTCAACCCCCCTCTCCCCACCATCAGGATACATACAGAAGCACACAAAAGAACAAATAGAAACGCAATAATAGATTGGAAAACAGCTGAAGATTAGTTATAATACCTGAATCTACATCAACTACAAAAACCCTTCCACGATTCCTTCTAGAATTATTTTTAGCCTAAAAGAAAATTGAACAATCAAAAACAATTGTTGCAAAATAATTTAACCAGTATGAAAATACTAATTATAAAAATAGAATAGATAAAATCCAAAAGACAAAAAGGGTTACTTCAGCAAAAGCCCTGGGAGATGATTCAACAACGTCATCATCAATAGCTTCAACGTCAATTGGAGTAGGTTGTATGGACTGCTCTTGTCGGCTAGCTTGCACTTGCACAGACCTGTTTTCAGTCGACGTCCCCTCCTGATCTCTGTTTTCACATGGTGGTGCATTGAGATCCGGCACTGCCTTCCTCCGTCGATAACCTCTTAGAGGAGGACTCCTTGCTGCCTGAGTGCTCATACTCTACGAAAAAAGTTTGGTCCCCAAGTTATTTCTCCTGTTTTACAAAACCAGTCCAAAATTGGGTTGACATCCTGTTCCAAACCATAAGAACAAAGGCAACCTTTCTAAAATTGAAATTCCAAGTCAAGTCCAATTTTTAGCAGCCAAACACTGCATAAAAGTCACAACTTAATTCTGATATCAACAGTTCCAATTTCCAAATTACAGACGCAATAAAAACATTAATCATATAGCAATATCATCCAATTCAAGCGTAATTAGTACCGAATTCCCCAAATATTTGCTGCTTTCACATCCCAAAAGTGCTATATGTGTCAGAATAGTCATACTGTACCTTCATTTCTGAATTTCAATGTGAAGATCAAGAACCACCTAGTCTGATCATAAAAAAAAAAAAATACATTCATTTATTTGAACAAAATTCAAGTCCCAAACTCTTAAAAGTGAGCATTGACGTCAACAAACAACGCCCACTAACCAATAACAAATTGAAGATCAATTTTTTCCCAATTGAGCCACAAATTAATCAATAAATGAAATGCATCCAAGAATCAAAACACCCATACAATGAATCGAGACAAGACCCAGCCGATCATTAGATGAAAACTAAAAGAAAAAAATAGATATACCAAATTGAAGACTTCAACCTTGACTTCAAAGAGCTAATCAATTCAATTGTAGAGATAATTGTTAGAACAAGAAAACTGGAGAGATAAAAGAGAGTAAAAGATTTTGGCTGTGTTCTCCTTCTTCTTCTGCTGTGTAGGGTTTCAGGAGAGGGAACGATTTGGTAAGGGAAGGGAAGATAGTGGAATAGACATTTAAAGAGTTGAGTTTTCGTTTAAAAGAACATGGGCTTCCGAATTGGGCCGCCAATGCGCACGCGGATCGGTGTGAGGTTCAGAGGCTTTCCACGTGGCAAGGTCAGTGTGACATGTAAACGTGTCGGTAGATATTTGCACAGTTAGCCAGTGTAAGAGCATACATTGTCCAGCAGAGCAGAGATGTTCTATCACCTTAAATCAGAGGCTTCTAGCAACAAAAAATGCTCCGAAGATTAAGGACCCAAATATCGCATTGGGAGCTAAAGTAAATATATAGCTTGGTTGGATGGATGGATGGATGGATGGACTGTTCTCCATTTTACAAACTAAGCTTCCGTTTTATGTTATTTTAAAATCTGAAAGACTATAAATTCAACTAAGTATGAATAGGGGTCAAAATGTACGTGAAGCGTTTGGTTTAGATAAAAAGTAGTTGTGGTAGTAAGATACATTTAGGTTGTTTAATAACAGAAATTGGCATGAACTGAATGACGTGATCTATCAACTTATTCATATAAATTGATAGAAATTATCAAATTGAGGTGCTAATGAATATTTCTTATTTGGATACGTGCAATATGTTTCTTTCTTCAATTATTAGATTATTAGTTTGCAGTTTTAATTGAGTTTAATAATTAATTGAATGCATGCAAGGGACAAAGTTATCCATTTGAATATCAGTTGCTTTATCCCTTTCCAAATATATATCTAACTAAATTTTATTATTACTATTCTGTGAGAAGGTTTGACATTAATTGTGACAGTGAGTGCAATGTTCATGAGATAGTTAAGCATATATATCGCGATGACTACTTTATTGAAAGAAGTTTGTTAGAATGAGATGTTGTATAAGTTGGGGTGTGTCACTTTGAAGTAATTTATCCTTTGTCAGATGAAAGGATCTACTTGAATAATGATGGTGATATGCTTACCATTTTTTAAGAGTTTAAAGCTATAGTGTAAAGGTACCCCTTATTTGCTCATCCATGACTAATTAATGAGCCCATAGTCCTAAGTCAGAGAGGCATCAATAGGAATTTGTTGTGTACTCCTCCGTTCTTTGATTATAATAAAATGATTGCTTGTGTTGATTGTCCAATCTTGCTTGTCCTATGTGTTGTGATGCTTGGTTATTTAATACTTGTTTGCTCATTGCTTGTTTGTATGTTGCTTATTTGCTTGTTGCGTATACGTTTGAATATGTTGTTAGACGATCTTTGCTTTTTTCAATTATTATTCGTTACTTGCTGACTTTTGTAAACAACTAACCTACTTGTACTTGCTGCATGCAGAAACTTGTTTATACTGACTTACTAGTTTAACGTAATAGTGAGTACCGCACAGATCCGAATTTCATCTAAGAGAAAAGTCGGTTCGTGACATATAGCATATGACATGGTTAACTTCACATCTTGAAGCAAAGCTCAATAAGTTCAGCAACTGATAAAACTAGTGCATCAGAGCCACAATCACCTCCCCTTAATAAGAATTTCCATTAGCAAACTGTCATTTACTTGGATGAAGATTATGAAGACAATATGCTTGACTTTGGTAAGGTTGATGCGGAAGATGGTGGATATAAGCTTGACAATATGAAGATTAATTGAATTTCCATTAGAGATGGACAGGAAAAGAGGGTTGCTTATGAGCATCAGTTGGTAAGAAATCTTCAAGGGGGAGATGGTCAAGAAAATAAGATTGTTACTGAGCATCAAATGGCAAAACATTTGGGTGGAAATATGCAAGAAAATGTTCCTACTACCGACCATCAGTTTCAAGTTAATGTAGACAGATATGGAGAAAATATGAGGCGATGTATAAGCATCAATTTGGTGATATCTTTGCATCTAATTTTGATGAAGACTTTATTATGTCTATTAATGAGTTTGATAGTGAAATGATAGATTATAAAAATAGAGATGAAAATGGTGTTTCATTTAAAAACTCAGGTTATGAAGACTTAAAAACAAAGATATATGAATAAAATGTTAGGGGTTTTGAATTCTATCTGAATTCATATGGTAAACTAGAGCGAAAAGGGTAGTCAAATCTTCATTGATGTGCAATTTAGGAAAGTGCTGCAAGTTTTACTGTGAAAAAGAGATTTAGGCTATTAAGATTGAAAAAAGAGAATACTAGGATTACTTACAAGCGTGTAGTAGAGAATTATAAATAGTAAATTCTTGTAATTTTACTTGGGACAAGTTGTCTTTCTAGATCAAATATGACGATAATCCAAGTTTCAAGAGATGAAGTTGACGTTCATAGAGATTGGTTTCCAGGAAATGACAATCCAAAGTCTCAATAGATTTCTTATAAGTTTTAATACATTGTGCAAAGGTTTAGGTTTTTAACCGTTGTGGTCTAATTTTTGGGTCAAATTATATTTTTAATTACAGTAAAAAATTTCTTATATTTAAAATTAATTATATTTTTTTGGGACAAAAAATACACTTTTTTGTTAATTATCTGTTAAACTCAAAATTTGAAGTTGAAATTTATTTCTTTAATTATAATTTTTTATGTAGATTTTGAGAAATAATTAGTGAATTTTTGAAAAAATGGTTAAAAATCAATTTTATGGGTGATTCAGTGCCAATTTATTTGTTTTGATTATGATTTTTATATAAATTTTAAGATTTAAAGAGAGAATCAGCGAAAAATAAAATGTTCATTAATGATAAATGAATTTCATATTCTTTCGATAAAATTCATTTAGAAAATATAAAATTTATCAAGAGAATATGAAGTTTATTGAAAAAATATGAATTTTATTGAGGGAAGTTGAATTTTATCAAGGAAAATGAATTTCACTGAGGAAAATGAATTTCATCGAGGAAAATGAATTTCATCGAGGAAAATGAATTTCATCGAGAGAGGATAAAATTATCTGAAAAGCAGATAACTAATCTCAAATATAAAAAATTTTGTACTGGAATTAAAAATATAATTAAGCTTAAAAATTGGACCACCTTGTTAAAAGGCCGAAAGGTTTCTTTAGTAGTTGCACACAATTTATTGAGGTAGATGGGTGCCACGTAATGAGTTATTATTGTATTATGATTACTATCGGCCAAACTATTAACTATTTGGAGTTTTGTTAAATACCTCCACTAAAATTTATAATAATTTTATTTTATGATAAATTTTATAAAAAAAAATATACTTACATCATTTTTACCATAAGTTATCTAATTAAAAAATAAATATATCTATAATTTATTTATTCTTTATAAGTAAAACCTTAATTTACTCATCCTTACTTAATTTTTAGAATTTGTTACGTATATTATCTAAAACAAACAATTAAAAAAATCTTAACCATATATACATATATATAATTATCTGACAAATTAATTTAGAATTATTTATTACTTCATGTAAGATTCATAATCTATATTAAAAAAATAATTTTATTATATAAATATTCAAATGACATTAATTAATAATAATATTAAAATATTTTAATTTTTATTATTTAGAGCATTTTTATATCATAATAATTGTATTGTAAAATTTTAATATAAATTATTATTTTTAAATAATATGATAATATATTAATAATATTTATTTTAAATTAATTAAAATTTTATATTATTAAAAATTTGGAATATAAATTAGTACTTAATATAAATAAATGAAAAAGTAAAAAAATTAAATAAAGATGAGTAAATTAAGATTTTACTTTGAAAAATAAATAAATCAGAGTTATATTTATTTTTTAGTTAGTCAATTTATAGTCATAAGGGAAGTAAATGTGTCTTTTTACAAAATTTGCCATTACCACAAATTTTAAAGAAGATATATGATAAAACTCTTATTATTACTAGCTATAGCTGTTGTTGAGATGAAGAATACACATTCTTAGGGATATTTTTCTGAGAGTTATACATCCAATTTGGTAGGGATAAGGGTAAGGGTTTGTGTTTCATCAGTGATGGACAAAATAAAGTTTTCATAGTTCTTAAGCAGTGGTTTTTTTAAAGCTGACAAAATGCTTTGTTGTAGGCACATTATACCAATTTTAAGGGTAAGTTTCTAGGTGCAATTCTGAAAAAAAATACTTTTGAAGGTGGCTATAATTAGTTGATGGAAATACCAGTTGGAAGTTGGTCCAAGCATGCATTCTCGCCTTAGTTTAAACGTGCTCATATAGCCAACGACATGAATGAGAGCTTTAAAAATTGGATACACTCACTTAATGGCCTGCCAATTTTGAAGATATTTTGGGAGATCAAAAGGGAAATTATTCATTTTATGCAACAAAAAAGTGTGAGGCTAGAAAATAAATCTAAAACTTGCCCTTACTGAAGAATAAGAGGTAAGGAATGTAGCAAAGTTTGCAAATCTCTTGAAATGGCAAACAATTTTGAAGTTTCGAAAAAAAAATTTATCCACTAGTGTGATTGATTTGGACAAGAAAAGATGTAATTGTGATGCATTGCATATTTCAAGACTGCCATGCAAATATGCTTGATATATTAAGTGCAGTCAGGGTTGACATAGAAAGTTTTGATAATGTATCATGACAATATATACATATTTGAGAGCATATATATGGCAATTGAAAATCATATCATTTGAGTATGAAGTTATTGGATATAATTTATTTTATATTTATGGGCCTATATATATATAATAATTGTATATTATAAACTATCATAAGGTTAAGTTCAATTAAAATGATCTAATAAAATATTAAGTTTGGAGTTTTAGGCTTCTCATAAAGTATGAATCAATTTTAATATATAGAGACCTAATAGTCTAATTGTTATTTTTATGATGGGTTAAAATAAAAATAAGACATGTCAAAAAATGTATATTAAGGTTTGGTCCCCAAGTTAATAAAAATGGGGTTTTGTCTTTTTTGTCATCCCATCATTAGAAAAGAGACAGCAAGCCTTCACAAGCAAATTATAAGATTTGACTTGGAGATCAAATACCTCAAATTTTAAAAAAAATCATATTAATTTCATGGATTCAGGTACGCTTATGCATTCAGTTTATTATTATTTTCTTAATGATTTAACATGAATGGTCATGTTTTGTGAAAATATTATTCACATATAGAATTTATAACAAGTGGTATTAGAGTCACTTCGTGTTGAATTATTGAGTATTTAGAATTAATTTTATTTATTTGATTCATATATATATATATTATTTATAATATCTGATAAATGATTATTCGGATTGGTGCTATGTCTTAACGTTTTCTTGAATTATAACATTAAAAAAAATGTTGAACTAAAGACTTCTGGTTGAAGGATTTTAGCTTTAGAATCAAATGATTGTTAAGGTTAACGTATATATTTTGCTTCAGTTCTTATGTATGTAAGGCCAGTTTAGCCGAATTAGTGTAACAGCTTATACACAATGTTCAATTTGAATAGGATAATTAATAAAATTTGAATCGTTGACTATCTATTTTCCTTTTAATTAATATGATAGTACCTACAAGGTGATATTGTGAGGAAAATTTTAGGTACAATTAATATATTATATGCATATTAATTAATATTACTCTTTTGTTATATGAATTTTTTTTAAATGTCTAATGTTCTAAAATAAATTGATTGAAACAACATGCTACCAAAGTAGCCTCTCTTGAATAAATTAATTTATTTTTGGGACATCAAGATAGTCGTGTGTATGTAACTTATGCAGATATTAACCGACTCAAAGGAAGATCAATATTTGACTGAATCACGTATACACCTGTGGTAATAAATATGTGATAATTATTAAGTATTCTATGTGAACAATAAGTCGGTCCAAAAAAAAGCTTATTGTTTGACATAATTTATTGTCAATATTTGATTATTACACCAAGAGTACCACTTAGAAGTTAATATTTTTGTCCAAAAACTAAATATTAATGTTGTACTAGATATCTTGTAATGGGTTTTACCATTATTTGAATTTATTTAAGTATGATATGAAACTTATGTGAGCATTGTTGCCTTATTTTATTTTGTTCTTTTCAGTTGCAAGTTCTACTGCTAATACTTCTGTTAGCATCAATTTAATTCCCATGCTAAATGGCACCAACTTTAAGGTATGACAAGAGAATGTTATGATTTTTCTCGATGTCATGGATCTAAACCTTGCACTTTGGACGGAACAACCCCCTGCTCTTACAAATAAAAGTTCCAATGATGATAAAAAGGACTTTGAGAAGTGAGATCGTTCTAATCGTATGAGTTTTATGATCATGAAGCGTGCTATTCCAGAAGTTTTTAGGGGTACTATGTCCAAAGAGGTTACTATAACTAAAGGTTTCCTTATAGAAATTGAGAAAATGTTTGCTAAGAATGGAAAGGTTGAAACAAGTATATTTTTGGCAAACCTTATTTCAATGAGGTATAAAGGAAAAGGAAACATAAAGGAGTACAATATGGAAATATCTCATCTTGCTTCAAAACTAAAGGCACTTAAGTCAGAGTTATCTGAGGACTTGCTCGTGCACTTAGTTTTGATATATCTTTTTACATAGTTCAGTCAATTTAACATGAGTTATAACTGTTAAAAGGAAAAATGGTCTCTTAATAAGCTCATCTCACATTGTGTGCAAGAAAATGAAAGGATGAAACAAGAACAGACAGAAAGTGCTCATTTGGCTACAACCTCTAAAGATAAGAATAACAAAAAAGAAGAAGGATAAAGAAACTGTAGTTAGTCCACCTATAAAGAAACAACAAAATTAATAAGAAGAGAAATCTGCCTGTTACTTTTGCAAGAAAGGTGGACACATGAAAAAGGAATGTACCAAGTATCATGCTTGGCATGCAAAGAAAGGTACACTTCTCACTTTGGTTTATTTTGAGGTTAATTTAACTTTTGTATCCAGACACACTTGATGGATAGATTCTGGTGCTACTACTTACAAAAGTGTGTCTATGCAGGGTTGCTTAAGTTGCCGCAAGCTAAATGATGCTGAAGGATTCATTAATGTGGGCGATGGCAAAACAGTTGAAGTTGAGGTTATGGGGACTTTTAGGTTATTATTAAAGACTGATTGTTATTTGGATTTGAATGAGACTTATATTGTACCGTCATTTAGCCGGAATTTGATTTCTATTTCTGTTTTGGACAAATTTGAATATTGTTATTCATTTAGAAATAGCAAGTTCAGTCATTTTTAAGATTCAAATCTTATTGGCACTAGTTCTTTATCTTTTCATGATAACCTATATTTGCTTGATATAGTTGCCTCATTCAATGAAACCTTGCATATAAGTTCACGTGGTATAAAACGAAAATTAACCAATGAGAATTCTGCTTCATTATGGCACAAATGTTTAGGTCATATCTCTAAACAAAGAATTGAGAGACTTGTGTCTGACGGGATTCTTGACCTCCTTGATTTCACAGAAATTTGTGTTAATTATATAAAGGGGAAACATATAAATATAAGGAGATTAGGTGCCAATAGGACTTCAGAAGTCTTAAAACTAATACATATGGATATTTGTGGGCCATTCCCTATGGCTTCTTAAAATAGTCAACAATATTTTATTACGTTCATAAATGATTTCTCACGATATGGCTACCTATATCTCATTCATGAGAAGTCCTAGTCACTAGATATGTTCAAGAGTTATAAAGTTGAAGTTGAGAACCAACTCAACAAAAAAATTAAAGGCATTAGATCTGACCGTAGTGGAGAGTATTATGGCAGATATGATGGATCAGGTGAACAACGTCTAGGATCATTTGCTAAGTTCCTAGAAGAGTGTGGTATCGTCCCACAGTACACATACTAGGAAATCCTAGCATAAATGGTGTTGCTGAAAGGTGAAACAGAACACTTAAAGATATGGTGAGGAATATGATTAATCATTCTACTTTGTCAGCATCCCTCTGGGGAGAAGCTTTAAAGACTACAGCTTACATACTCAATAGAGTTCCAACTAAAGCAACTGTCAAAACTCCATATGAGCTTTAGACGGGCAAGAAGGCTAGTTTAAAGCATTTTCACACTTAGGGTTGTCCAGCTGAGGCAAGACCTTATAGGCCAAATGAAAAGAAATTGGACTTTAGAACTATCAGGTGTTATTTTGTTAGATATTCTGAGAGGTCAAGGGGTTACAAATTTTATGATCCCACAACTAAGTCAATTTTCGAGACAGGGAATGCTAGGTTCTTTAAGAATGTTGAGTTTTGGGGGAGAGATAAGGTTAAAGACTTTATCTTTTAAGAGGAATTCGTTTATCTTTCTACAGTTGTTATTGACAATGATCATGCTCTTATTCATGACATTGATCAAATAATAAATCCAGATCATTAAGACAATGTTGAAGAACTTCCAATCTAAAATCAAGTAATTGCTCCTAAGAGTAAACTTAACAACCTCAAGAGAAAATGCCATTAAGGAGACTACTAGAGAAGAGAAATGCAATTTTAAATGATTATAACGTCTTTCTCTAAGAACATGAAGATGACATTAGAATGGTGGAAGATGATCCAATCAACTTTCGTCAGGCCATGCAAAGTTCTAATTCTCAAAAGTGGATTGATGCCATGAATGAAGAGATTAAGTCTATAAAAGACAATGATGTTTGGAATCTCATCTCATTGCCTAAAAGTGCGAAGCCCATTAGCTGCAAATGGATATTTAAGACCAAGAGGGATTCAAAGAGCGATGTGGAGAGATATAAGGCTCGTCTTGTTGCTAAGGGCTTTACTCAAAAGGAAGGCATTGACTATAAAGAGATTTTCTCTCTAATTTCTTCGAAAGACTCTTTTAGGATTATTATGACACTTGTGGCATATTTTGACCTTAAGTTGCATCAGATGGATGTAAAGACTGTGTTTCCAAATGGTGACATTGATGAAAAGATTTATATAGTGTAGCTAGAAAACTTTGTGTTAAGAGACTCAAAACAAATGGTTTGCAAATTAAGAAAATCCGTCTATAGGTTTAAACAAGCTAACCATCAATGGTATCACAAATTTCATTAAGTAATTATCTCGTTCGGTATTGAGATGAATGTTGTTGATAATTGTGTATATCACAATTTAGTAGGAGTAAACATATTTTTCTGGTTTTATATGTCAATGACATACTGCTTGTCAATAACGATATAGGCTTACTGTACGGACCAAGATATTTATAACAAAGAAATTTAGATGAAAGATCTTAGGGACGCCTCTTTTGTATCAGGCATACAAATACACCGAGATCGCTCTCGGGGTATACTAAGGTTATCATAGAAGAGCTATGTTGAGAAGGTACTTAAAAGATTTGACTTGTAGAATTGTAAACTAGGTGACACCCCTTTGGCTAAAGGAGACAAGTTCAGTCTCAGTTAATGCCTTAAGAATGAGCTTGAAGTTAAAGAGATTCAAAAGATCTCTTATGCATTAGCTGTAGGAAGTCTGATGTATGCTCAGGTTTGTACACGTTTGAATATAGCGTATATTGTTGGGATGCTGGGCAAATACTTAAACAATCCAGGAATGGATTATTGGAAAGTAGCTAAACGAGTCATGCGGTTTTTACAAAGAACAAAAGATTATATGCTCACATATAAGAAATTGGATCAGTTGGAGATCATAGAGTATTCTAATTTCGATAATGCTAGATGCCAAGACAGTCAAAGATCCACATCGGGTTATATTTACTTGCTAGCTAGATGAGCTATTTCTTAGAAGAGTGCTAAGCAGACAGTCATAGCTTCCTCAACCATGGCAGTGAAGTTTATAGCATGTTATGAGGTATCCAATCATGAGATATGGTTGCGAAATTTTGTCACTGGGTTGTGAATTGTGGATGGAATTAAAAGACCACTTAAGTTGTTTTGTGACAATAAATCGACAGTTTTACATTCTAACAACAACAGTAGATCGTCAAAGTCGAAACATATAGACATCAAGCTTCTAGTTGTTAAAGAAAAAGTTCAAAGTGGTTAAGTATTTATAGAGCATATTGGGACAAACTCTATAATTGTGGATCCACTTACTAAAGGATTACCGCCCAAGGTCTTTCATGAGCATACTACTCATATGTATATTATATCTCTTGAGGATGTATCATTTTAGTGGGAGTTTGTATTTTGAATGCCTTTTATTTTGTTGACACATTTAATGGTTATTTTATGGATAATTATGGTTATTTTTCCGCAAAAATAAAGTTTATAGTGTATTTTCACTCTGAATATGTTTGGTTTGATCTCATTAAAGAATAAGGTTGAACCAGTTGAAAATAGGCATGTTAAGATCACATTGCATGTAGTTTCCATACTATACATCCATACTTGATCCATGTTGTTCATTATATTAATATATGTGACCATTGATGAGTTTAGTTATATTACATGTAACAAAGACCACTTTGATCCTATATTGATATGATTGATGGACGGGATTGATTAGATATGTTTTTGGTAATGATAACAGTTTTAAGCTTAATAGGTTATATTATGATATACAACTATAAATTGATATATGTGGTCCAAGTGGGAGATTGTTAAATATAATTTTTTTTTATATTTATAGGCCTATATCTATATAATAATTATATATTATAAACTATCATAAGGTTAAGTCAAATTAAAGTGATCTAATAAAATATTAAGTTTGTAGCTTTAGATTTCTTATAAAATATGGATCACTTTTAATATATAGAGACCCAATAGTCTAATTTCTATTTTTATGATGGGCTAAAATAGAAATAAAACATATCAAAAAATGTACATTAGGGTTATAGTCCCAAAGTCAATAAAAAAGGAGTTTTGTCTTTTCTGTCATCCCATCATCAGAAAAGAGACAGTAAACCTTTATAAACAAATCATAAGATTTAACTTGGAAGATCAAATACCTTAAATTAAAAAAAATCACATTAATCTCATAGATTCAAATACGCTTCCACATCCAGTTTATTATTATTTTTTTGATGATTTAACATAAATGCTCCTGTTTTGTGATAATGTTATTCATATATAGAATTTATAACACAAATGACTTTTAGTTTTTATGATAAGCTGTAGCTAAATGTTGTAAGGAGGCTTGCTTGTTGAGAAACAATATTTGCAAGAAGTAAGAACACAATACGAGATCATATTCTTAAGTGCAAGGGAAAAAGGAATGTGGTACTTGCAATTGTTAAATGATTTTTATCATTTTATTTTATTTTATTTTTTTCTAACTATAGGGATCACCTCATTTATAAAAAAATTATAGACCATTACAATCTTATACCATAAGTTTTGAGGTCATAGGAAAAACGGAAGGAATAGTGAAGGAATTAAGTTTTTGTAAAATGTGCCCGAAAAGAGTATTCCTCCTTGAACACCAGTGAGTGAGTGAGGAATGCAGATTCATTCCAGAAGTTAAAAAGAAAAGAGGATTTTATTATTTACCCTTATTAAAATTCTAATTTCTAACTTACCCTTCTATAAATTAAAATTTGAAATCCTAAATTAAGTTTTCTTTCAATCTCTCTCAAAACCACTACTGGAAAAACTTTGAAAACCCTTTTTGACCCCTAGTTTACCAATCTGACCAATCCTAATTCAATTTTACCAAACGGTCTAATTTCAGGTAATTTAAATAATTTTACTCTCATGACTAACTACGCGCTACAGTATTTCCGCTACAGTATGTGTGTTACAGAGTACAACTCCTAAACCTTAAACTCTAAATCCTCAAACCTTAAAACTACAGTCTATGTTTTAACTTTTTAATTTTAATTTCTTTATTTTTTAAATTTACAAAATAAATAATAATTCGTAAAATTAAATTTACTTAAAAATGTTAAATTTTAAAAAAATAAAAATAGAATTTCAAAATTTCAAAATATAGAATTTTAGAAAAAGCACTAAACAAAAGTTCATTTTTAATAATTTTATTATAGCAAAAATTAAAAAAAATAACTAATATATGTAGCTAATAAAAAAGTTACAAAAAAATGAAAAATAAAAAAATACACAAAAAATAGCAAAAAAAATAACTTGCAAATTAATTTTAAAAAAATGGGGCATGTGGTAGGGGCATTGTAGCTACAGTGCCCCATTAATTTTGCTTGGGCCATTTTTTTTTTATTTTTATTTTTATGTTGTTTATTATATTTATTTAAAAAAATTAAAAAAGTCTAAAAAAATAAAAATTAATTAAATAAAGATATTAGTTATTTTATTATTTTTTTAATTTTTAATTTTTGTTATAATAAGAATATTTAAAATAAAAAATTGAAAATAAAATTTTAAATTTTAAATTTTCTGTATTTTAAATTTTATAATTTTATAAAATTACAAAAAAAAAATAATAATAATTTTATCACTTATTATTTATCATATGTATATTTAAAAAAATAAAGAAATTATTTGTTATATAACTTTTATAAATAAAGAATTAAAAAATAAAAAAAATAAAAAATACTATACCTACATATACTGTAGTTACAGTATCTACGTAGATATACTATTTTATAAAATTTTTAATTATTTATTTACTTAAATGACCCGAGCAGGCCTTTGCTTGGGGGTACTGTTGCTACAGCATCATATAGTTATAGTACTGTTAAAATCTTTTTTTTTTAAACTTACATAAAATTGTAGATTTTAAAAAATAATAAAAAATTTATTTATTTACTAATTATTTATTAAGTTTATTTAAAAAAATATTTATTATAAAAATTTAATTAAATAAATAATTTAATTTTTTATTTTTTTATTTCTTATTTTAAAGTTTATTAAATTTATTTTTAATAAAGAAACATTAAAAAAATTTCAAAAAAAATTAATTAAATAAAGATATTAGCTATTTTTTTGTTTTTATAATTTTAATTTATTTATAATACAAATATTTAAAATAAAGAAATTGAAAACAAAAATTTCAATTTTAAATTTACTGTATTTTTAATTTTTTAAAATTACAAAAAATATTTAAGGATAAAAGAAATAAATTTAATTATATAAATTTTATTAAATAATAAAACTCAAACTTATATTAAAAATAATAAAGAAATAAATTAATTAAAAAAAATAAATAAATTAAAAAAAACATGTAGAATTAATATATATATATATATATTGAATAGTTTTTTAAAATTACAATTTTTTTTTATTATTAATTGATATAAATTTTATTTAAAAAACTGATACTTAAATAAGACTAAATACTTGTTGAAGGGTGTAAATGGTGTACCCGAGCAAAAGTACCCCTCGAGCAAAGACCTGCTTAGGCAATTTAATTAAATAAATAATTAAAATTTTATAAAATAGTATATCTATGCGGATACTATGGCTACATTACATGTACGTTCAATGATTTTTTTCATATTTATTTTTCATTTTTTAATTCTTTTATTTAATAAAATTTATATAACAAATAATTTCTTTATTTTTTAAATATACATATGATAAATAATATGTGATGAAATTATTATTAATTTTTTTTGTAATTTTATAAAATTATAAAATTTAAAATACAGTAAATTTAAAATTTAAAATTTTGTTTTCAATTTCTTTATTTTAAATATTTTTGTTATAACAAAAATTAAAAATTAAAATAAAATAAAACAACTAATATCTTTATTTAATTAAAATTTGGTTTTTAGAATTTTTTTAATGTTTTTTTAAATAAATATAATAAACAACATTAAAATAAAAAAAATCGCCCGAGCGAGGTTGGTTCTCTAGTCCAAGCGTGGCCCGTGCTCGGGCCATTGGCTTGAACGAGATTAATGGGGGGCATTGTAGCCACGTGCCTCATTTTTTTAAAATTAATTTGCAAGTTATTTTTTTGCTATTTTTTTTTGTTTATTTTTTAGTTTTTCACTTTTTTGTAACTTCTTTATTAGCTGTATATATTAGTTATTTTTTTTTGTTTTTTATTTTTTAATTTTTGCTATAATAAAATTATTAAAAATAAGCTTTTGTTTAGTGCTTTTTTTTAATTCTATATTTTGAAAATTTGAAATTATATTTTTATTTTTTTTAAATTTACATAATAATTTATTTTATTTTTTAAAATTTAACATTTTTATGTAAATTTAATTATATTAAAATTTATTGTAACTAAATTTAATTTTGTGAATTATTATTTATTTTGTAAATTTAAAAAATAAAGAAATTAAAATTAAAAAGTTAAAACATATACTATAATTTTAGGGTTTAGGGGTTGTATACTGTAGCATATATACTGTAGCGAGAATATTATATCGCGTAGTTAGTCACGAGGGTAAAATTATCATAATTACTTAAAATTAGACCGTCTGATAAGATTGAATTATGGTTGATTAGAATGGTAAACAGATGGTCAAAAGAGTTATTTTTAAAATTTTTCCAACGGTGGTTTTAAAAGAGATTGAAAGAAAACTTAATTTAAGATTTCAATTTTTAATTTGTAGGAGGGTAAAATTAGAAATTAATATTTTAATAAGGGTAAATAATAAAATTCTCTTTTCTTTTTAACTCCTTTAATGAATCTACATTCCTTACTCACTACTGGTGTCCAAGAAGGAATACTTTTTCTGAGCACCTTTTACAAAATCTTAATTCCTTCACTATTCCCTTCGTTTTTCCTATGACCTCAAAACTTATGGGGTAAGATTGTGATGGTCTATATTTTTCTGTAAATGAGGTGATCCCTTTAGTTAGAAACAAAATAAAATAAAATAAAATGATAAAAATCATTTAACAATTGCAAGTACCACATTCCTTTTTCCCTTGCACTCTAGGATACGATCTCGTATTGTGTTCTTACTTCTTGCAAATATTGTTTCTCAACAAGCAAGCCTCCTTACAACATGTGGCTGCAGCTCATCATGAAAACTAAAATGTCATTTGTACTCGAATGATATTATGTTCAATTGCCATATATATGCTCTCAAATATGTATATTTTGTCATGATACATCATCAAAACTTTCTATGTCAACTCTAACTGCACTCAATATAACAAGCATGTTTGCGTGGCAGTCTTGAAATATGCAATGCTTCACAATTTACATATTTTCTTGTTCAAATCAATCACACTAGTGGACAATTTTTTTTTTTCCGAAACTTCAAAAATTGTTTGCCATTTCAAGAATGATTTGCAAACTTTTTGCTGTATTCCTTTCCTCTTATTCTCCAGGGGAGGCAAGTTGCAACTTTATTTTCTAGCCTCACACTTTTTTGTTGCATCAAATGAATAATTTTCCTCTTGATCTCCCGAAATATCTTCAAAATTGGCAGGCCATTAAATGAGCGTATCCAAATTTTAAAGCTCCCACTCATTTCGTTGGTTATATGAGCACATTTAAACTAAGGCGAGAATGCATGTTTGGACCAACTTCCAATTGGTATTTCCATTAACTAATTATAGCCACCTTCAGAAGTATTTTTTTCAGAATTGCACCTAGAAACTTACCCTTAAAATTGGTATAATGTGCCTACAACAAAGCATTTTGTCAGCTTTAAAAAAACCATTGCTTAGCTATGAAAACTTTATTTTGTCGATCACTGATGAAACACAAACCCTTACCCTTATGCCTACCAAATTGGTTGTATAACCTCTCAGAGAAATATCCCTAAGAATGTGTATTCTTCATCTCCACAACAGCTATAGCTAGTAATAATAAGTAAGAGTTTTATCATATACCTTCTTCAAATTTTGTGGTAGTGGCAAAGTTTGTAAAAAGACACGCTTACGTCCCTTACGACTATAAATTAACTAACTAAAATATAATTATAACCTTGATTTATTTATTTTCTAAGTAAAATTTTAATTTACTCATCTTTATTTAATTTTTTGATTTATTTATATTAAGTACTAATTTATATTCCAAATTTTTAATAATATAAAATTTTAATTAACTTAAAATAAATATTGTTAATATATTATCATATAATTTTAAAATTTTACAATACAATTGTGATATAAAAATACTCTAAATAATAAAAATTAAAATATTTTAATATTGTTATTAATTAACGTTATCTGAATATTTATAGAATAAAATTATTTTTTTATTATAGATTATAAATCTTACATGAAGTAATAAATAATTTTAAATTAATTTGTCAAATAATTATAGATATATGGTTAAGATTTTTTAAATTGTTTGTTCTAGAAAGTATACCTAACAAACTCTAAAAATTAAGTAAGGATGAGTAAACAGGATGAGTAAATTAAGGTTTTACTTATAAAGAATAAATAAATTATAGATATATTTATTTTTTAGTTAGATAACTTATGGTAAAAGGGATGTAAGAATATTTTTTTGTAAAATTTATCGTAAAATAAATTATTATAAATTTTAGGTGAGGCATCTAACAAAACCCCAATAGTTAATAGTTTGGTCGACAGTAATCATAATACAACAATAACTCCTTATGTGGCACCTATATATCTCAACAAACATTGTGTGTAGCCAATAAAGAATCTTTTGGGATTTTTAACGGAGTAATCCAATTTTTGGGCCTAATTATATTTTTAACTCAAGTACAAAATTTGAGTTTAACGGATAATTAACAAAAAAAAGTAAATTTTTTATCCCAAAAATAGATAATTGACTCCAAATATAAATTTTTTTTTATTATTGTGATTAAAATATAATTAAACCCAAAAATTAGACCACGACGGTTAAAAACCTAAACCTTTGCACAATGCATTAAAACTTAAAAAGATCTATTAAGACTTTTGATTGTCATTTCTTGGAAGCCAATATCTACGAACATCAACTTCATCTCTTGAAACTTGGATTATCATCATATTTGATCTAGAAAGACAATTTGTCCCCAGTAAAATTACAAGAATTTACTATTCATATTTCTCATTTCTTTTTTGCACACTTGTAAGTAACCCTAGTATTCTCTTTTTTCAATCTTAATAGCCTAAATCTCTTTTTCACAGTAAAACTTGCAGCACTTTCCTAAATTGGTACACATCACTAAAGATTTGACTACCCTTTTCGCTCCAGTTTACCATTTGAATTCATGTAGAATTCAAAACACCCAACATTTTATTCATATATCTTTGTTTTTAAGTCTTTATAATTTAAGTTTTTAGATGAAACACCATTGTCATCTCCATTTTTATAATCTGTCATTTCACTGTCAAACTCATTAATAGATATAATAAAGTCTTCATCAAAATTAGATGCAAAGATATCACCAAACTGATGCTTATACATCGCCTCATATTCTTCTCTTTATCTATCTATCTCTATTTGAAATGAACTGATGCTTGTTATGATAATGATTTTGTTAAATTTTCTATTTTGTAGAGTCGTAGAAAGGCAATGAATTACAAATATAAAACTTTTCCATATTGAAGATTTATGGTAGAGATCATGCAACTCGAAAATATTTTGAGACCCCAACAGATGTTGTGGAAGAAATTGAGAGAATTATTGGAAACCAAGAATGCATGAAGAAGATGATAAATTAGACATATAAGCTAACAACAAATTCATAATTTGCAGATTTTTTCATGATATTTTTCAAGTATAAATTGAATTTGTAAAAGAGATTTGATGTGTTTGCCCTACTTAATAAATACTTGATGAATATGAAAGAGTAAAATACTTGAAGAATACAAATCCTTCACAATTTTTAACAACCCTTAAGAAATTTTGAAAGGATAAACTGTGAGAGAGTAAGACGTGAAGTGTTTTCTTAAGTTAAATGTGAAATACTTTCACTTTTATATTCAAGGACCTATGTGTAATATTTTATTATCAATAAAGTCCTTACAAAATCAAATTTTGTAAATCATATCCTATGTTTTGCATATATATATATATATATATTTTAAGTTCTTTAACTTTTAAAAGATTATTATTTAGTTTATACTAAATATTAATAATTATTTGATCAATTTTAATTCTTAAAATTGTCTTAATTTATTTTATATAACAATTATATATAGTAATATCTTATTATTCTTTGATGTTGTTAGCCTTTTTTATGTTGGTCCAGTTGGCAACACTCAAGAGGGGAGTGAATTGAATTTTTAAAAGTTTAGAAACTGAAAATGAATGCAATGCAGTATAACAAATAAAATAGTAGTATGGAGAGAAAAACAAATATAGTTTATAGTGGTTCGGTAAAACTTGACTTATGTCCACTCTTTCAGATATGGATCATCACCACCAAGGTTCTACTATCTTCTTGTTTTATCGGGTCAAGTGAAACTCACTACAACTCCTTCTAAGATAAAAGGCAACCTTACACTTACTTTCACATATGTGAAGAGTAACCCACAACAATCTTCTTTACTTTGAGTAAAGATATATCCAATACAATTTAAGAAATGTGAATTTGTTTTTAAATCTCACACTAGAGTAGATATATCAATATGTTTTCATAAAGAAAAATTCTCTCACAATAAAAATTAAAAGTTTTATAGTAGAGAGAAAAAGTGTTACAATTCGCGTAGAGAATGTTTTTAAGAATGTCTTTTTGATTTTTCACAATAATGTACTGTGTTATTCCCTTCTTTTATTTTTCTTTATATTCATTCTCTTTGTGAATACTCTTGTGTCCAACTACTTGATTTGACGCATTTAATGTCCATCATAAATGCTACAGAAGTTACCGTTGAGTTTTAAATTAAAAGAAGTATCGATATTTTTTTGAATGTATTGATCTATTTGTGCGACATTTTGAATCTAGGTTTTAAATATCGATCTGTTTACTTTTACATATCGATCTAGTTGGTCTTGTAAATACTTTGTGACTCTTTGGATAAGACTTGTATCGATCTCTTTTGGCTCAGGTATCGATCTGGTCTGCTTTGTAATTATTTTGCAACTTTCTAGATAAGACTTATATCAATCTCTTCTGGCTCAAGTATCGATTTGGTCTGCTCCGTAATTATTTTGCAACTCTCTGTACAAGACTTGTATCGATCTCTTCTAGCTCAAGTATCAATTTGGTCTGCTTTGTAATTATTTTGCAACTCTTTGGACAAGACTTGTATCGATCTCTTCTAGCTCAAATATCGATCTGGTCTATCACGTATCGATCTTCTTTCTTTAGGTATCGATATATCTGTTTTAAGGAATTCAACTGAAGTTTCTGTCTTAGGATATATCAATCTCTTCACTTTTTAGTATCGATCCGTTTAATATATATATCAATCTGTTACTTCAATATATCCATCATGTCTAACTTTAAAAGAGTTTTTCCTGGAAATTTGTTAATGATTTCTTACCAACAAAATTATGCACGCATTATCTGATTCTCAACAGGTTGAATTTAATTTTATCATCACATATTTGCTTGACGTTTACAATACACCTAGTCATCATCGAAAACATACAAAACATATAATGTCATTAATTTCATATTAAATCATGATATCATTACGTTAGATAATCCAATTTTGCTCACAAACTCATCAATCTCACCAAGGTTATTAGTGTGACCATGTGAGACTCTCGTGAGTTAGCTATGTCTTGATTTTGGATTACGTCCAAAATTAATTTCGAAACACTAACTGTGGTTAACATTTAGCAATATGCCATAGCCCCTAAACTATGACGAGTTAATTATTCCTTTAAATCTCATTTTGTTCTCACTGTCATATTTACTATGTAAGTAATATCCTTGTGTTATTTATATCCTTATCTAGTATAGACTCACGAATGTCAAAATTTTGAACTTGATATTTAAGTGAGCTGACGATCAATATGTATGAAACTTGTCATCATGAACTCTTTCTTAGACTTTAAATACACTCTGACTAGAGATTTATTTTTTTGACATTTATTGATGCCCACCTTAAGAACTCGAATATGGATTGAGTTAGCGGAAACTCCAATTCTAAAATTTTGGGTCAATGAATCTTATCTTGACCGTCGTTCATTTTCGCGTACAAACAACACATGACTAAACCGATTTATTGCACACAGCATGACTAGCCTCACACGTATACACAATATGAACCATACGCATCCAAACCGAATTCGACCACAATGCCTCAGGTCAAAGGATTTCATCGTACACTAATATAACCAAATGATTAATCATTGACATCATACTATTTCATGTGATTTATCATTTGCTTTGATCATGTTCGATAAATGGTTCTCAAATTGTGAATCCACATTAATGCCCTAATGACATGACTATCATCATTATCCAAATTTATATCAATTTTTGATATCTTTTTGGAAGTATTCAATGTGCTTACTATACAATATTATTGCCCAAATAATAATATTTTCTTAAGGAACTATTTTGATAGGAACATTTACTTCAAATGTCTTATTCAGAGTTATCACATTCATAAATTATTTATAGTATATATAAATAGTTAAAACAATATATAAATGTAAAAAAAGAATAATTATTTTATTTATTAAAAAATAATAAATATTTGATTACATTCATAAATTATTTACAGTATTTGTACATAGTTAAAACAGCACATTGTCCAGTAAAAGTACTTTTGAATTATTATTTTTCCTACTTCAACAAATTCTCGCAAAATGTGAAATTTACATTGAATGTATTTGGACTTTTGGTGTGCATTTAGTTTCTTAGCTTGAGCAATAGCTCCAGTATTGTCACAGTACACGTTTATTGGATAAGCCATATTAAAAACCATACTAAGTTTACCCACAAACTTACGCATCCAAAAAACTTCTTTTGCTACTTCTAAAGTAATAATATATTCAGCTTCTATAGTGAAATCTGTTGTAGCTGTTTGCTTGGAACTTTTTTAGTTTATAGCTCCTCTATTATATATAAATATAAAACCTGACGTAGACATTTTATCATCAATAGATTATTGAAAATTAGAATCTAAATATCCCTGAATGTTCAACTCTTACATCCATAATTCAGAACCAGATCCTTAGTCATTCTCAAGTACTTAAAGAATGATTTTATGGTCGACTAATGTTTTTCCTTAGGATTTGCTTGATACCTGCTTGTAACACTTACGACATATGTTATGTTAGGTCTTATACAAAGTATTGCATACATCAAACTTATTATGGTAGAAGTATAAGAGAAGTTACACATCCACTATCGCTCTTCATCGGTCTTTGAACTATCATCTTTACAAAGACGAAGATCATGTGTGAAAGGTAGAAGACCTCTCTTAAAGTTTTCCATGTTGAACCTTTTCAGCATTTGCTCAATGTACAATCTCTAGGATAATCTTATTATCTTTTTCGTCCTATCTCTATAGACATGAATACCAGTGACATATGTTGCATCACTGAGGTCTCTCATTGATAAGGTTTTGGATAACTAGATCTTAACCTTAACCTTATTCATCATGCCTTACATAATTACCCATCAATAGTATCTCATCTACATACAATATGAGGAATGTGATGGCACGATCTTTAAACCATCTATAAACACAAGATTCATTCAAATTTTTGACAAAACCAAACGCTTTGATTGTGTTATCAAATCAGATGTTCCAGCTCCTAAAAGCCTGCTTCAATCTATAGATGGATTGATGTAGTTTGCATATCTTATGCATATCTATTTTGGACACAGACCCAATGAGTTGTTTTATATAGATGTTCTTGTCAATGAAACCATTGAGGAATGCCGTCTTGACATCTATCTACTAGATTTCATAATCGTGATATGCTGCTATGGCTAGCATAATTCGGATGGATTAAATCATAGCCACGGCCAAAAATATTTTCTCATAATCCAAACCTTATTTATAAGAATAACCCTTTTGCAACTAGCTATGTTTTAAAGGTTTCTACCTTCCCATCCTTACTAATCTTTCTCTTATAGATCCATTTGCACTCAATAGAAACTATTCATTCTAATGGATCTACAAGTGTCCAGACTTGATTTATGTGCATGAATTCTATCTTCGAATCCATAACCTCTAGCCATTTTCCTGAATTCATACCCAGGATTGTTTCTTTATAGTTTTTCAGATCATCACCATGATATTAGACTCTCACTAAAAATGATTCAAAATCATATTCATGAAGGAATCCATACATTTCTAGAGGTCTGGATACTCTAAAAGACTTATGAACTGGAACTATAGTATCTGATACTGAGGTTCGTTAAGTGAACAGTCCAGCTTCAGCAATTTCAGTTTTAGACTCTTCGGTTTATGTTTCTATGTATGCCACATTTCTCCAAAAACTCTTTCTCAAGGAAGCGTGCATTCCTTCTGGCCTAAACTCTTTAGTCAGAGAAAAAATAGAAATAATATCATAAATTGTCTTTTCGAATTTCATATCTAGCTTATCCATGTTAATAAGCTTAATATAAGCCGAACACCCTCAAATCTTAATATAGTCAAGACTTGGGGCTTTGCTATTCCATATCTCATATGGCATCTTTTGGAAACTTATACGAAACTTTATTTAGAATATGTACTACTATCTGAAAGTCCATATCCCTACAAGGATGCTAGTAAGTCAGCGAAACTCACCATCGATCGTACCATATTTAATAGGGTATGATTCCTTATCTTTGATACTCCATTGAGCTGTGAAGTATAGGGAGGAATATCTGCGAGATAATCTCACTGTCTCTTAAGAAACTCTAAAACTCAGTATTCAAGTATTCACCACCACGATCCGATTGTAGTTTTTTAATATTTTTTTTCGTTTATTTCTCTACTTCATTCTTGAATTTCTTGAACTTTTCAAAGGAATCTGATTTGTATTTTATCAAATATACATACCCATTCATTGACATATCATCGGTAAAGGTAATGAAATACTCAAATCTTCCTTGAACCATGGTATTGAAAATACTACATACATCAGTATATATGAGTTTTAACAGTTTATTGAGCTGTTCCCTTTTACTTTTAAAGGGGGACTTGGTCATTTTTCTCTGGAGACAAAACTTATAAATTAGATAGGGTTCACAACCCAATGGGCCTTTAAACATACTATTTCCAACTTGTGTTAGTTGCCTTTCTCCTATATGACCTAACCTATGACGCCATAGTGTTTTAAGATTTGATTCTATTCGGGTTTTCTTATTAGAGATAATGCTGATAGAATCATAAACATACATTTCAAGCACATATAAACTTTTTATATTAAGTGCTTTGTTAATAATTATATTTTCAAAATATAATAAATATTCATTACTATTAAAACGTACATCGTAACCATCTTTACATAATATTAAAATGGAAATGATGTTTTTTAAGGCAAATTTAAAGTACAATACTTTATTTAATTTAATTACATGCCCAGATTCTAGTATAGTAGAAGATGTACCTATGTTTTCTGTTGCAACTCTTGCTCCATTAATCATCTTAAAAATGACATCTCTCACTAGTACTTTAGAACTATTCTTAAGTACCTACATAGACATACAAATGTGAGATGTGGCAACTGAATCTAACATCTAGGAATAATTATCTAAATTAATACTTAATTCATATTTTATCATTTGACAACGAAAATTACTTACTTTTACTTTCTTAAGGCTCTTCAAGTACTGAGGACAATTCTTATTCCAGTGTCCATCCTTTCCATAGTGAAAACATTTTCCTTTATCATTTGGCTTTTTTCTTTTTCTCAACATGACCCATTAGCTTCTTAAAAGCCTTCTTTTTGGGTCCAACTTTTAGCCATTTCTTTGTTAGCCTTTTGGGCCTAGACCTGCTAGAAGTGACGGCATAAACATTTTCATGCCTCTTACTCTTATTAATATAATGATAGTAGTTTTGAAACTCATTAAGCCTCTCAATCTTATTGAGAATAAAATTTATAATAAAGGGCTTGAAGCTAAGTGGCAATGATTGGAGAATCAAATTCACCTTAAATTGGTGTGAAAACACCATGTTATAGACTTCAAGTTGTGCAAAATTATTAATTATCTTAATAACATGATCATCTGGCGGTTCCCCTTCCCTCAGCTTCTGATTAATCATACTAATACATAGCTTATATTGAGTAACATGAGAATTGTCCTAATATAGTTCTTCTAAGAATTGTGCTATCTCGTATGTAGTTGGAACATTTCAAACCATATTTTAAACTCTTGATTCATGGAGGCAAGTATATAATTTTTTGCTTTCCTATTGTCTTTTTTCCACCGATTGAATATTTTTATATCCTCAGGTGTGACATTTTTCCCTATCTCTATATAGAGAAGAGCTCCTAAAATATAAGTTACGTTTTCTAAATTTAGAATAATTTTAAAATTTCTTAACCAGTCCTTATAATTTGTTCCATTTAGAGTGTAATTGTCCATGATCTTAAGCATTGATGCATTTGCCATTGTAAACGATTTTATAATAAATCACAATAAAAAATATCTGTAAGAATAGAGAAATAAAAATTTATTAGTGTTTGTGATCATTTAAACCTATCAACTTGTTAATCTCATTAAATCCCACTATTTTATTTGAACCTTACACTCCCTCAAGTGGTATTCGGAAATAGTCGTTAGTTTATTTCTATTGGGAAATCAAATTCTCGTTTCACCCGATCGACCTCACATAATAGAATCTTAGTCTTCTAACTTCAACAAGTAGGAAATATTTTTCGTTTTATATCGCTATACAAAGTATAATTCATTTAATTTACCTTAACTTTAAAAACCTCACATAATAGAAATTTTAGTCTTCTAGGCTAGCTAAACCCGAACCACTGTTCTTAAAATGGTACTTTTACCAAGCCTTCACATAATAAAATCTTGGGTAAGGTAGAAATATTTGTCTAAGAACAAAGTAACTAACTTTTAAGATATAAATGACATACCCCTCATATAATAGAATTTTGGGATATTGACATTTATAGCGAAAATTCCGGTTACCCCACAATAAAAGGCATTGATTGAATAATTTTTCTTTAGAGAGATTTATTAGGTTTAATCTTTAAACTTAATCATTTTTCATGCTTTTTGTTTGTTTATTATAAGCATTCATAAACATACATATCCTATATGCATACTAAAAGCATGTGGGTTGATTATAAGGTTTTTGAATATTACAACCTAAAGTAAATTATTTATTAAAGGTTGTAATCTTCAGTCTTTCTTATCTCTTCTTTGGATCTCATCTGATACTTCGAGTCTTCGTCCTCATGATTTATTTACAAAATAGATCTAAGGCGCACCAGCCTGAATTACACTAATAATTTAACAATTAAATATTACATGCCTTAAATGAATTAAAAAAAATATTACAACCCTTGAATATTTTTAATAAATCATTTAACACCTATGATCAAACCCTCTAATCTAATATTCATC
>JAXCLQ010000001.1:14119048-14143046 GCA_035584115.1 Cedrela odorata | reverse complement strand
GTGCCTTACACTGCACTTTTTATCCAGGCTAACACTAACGAGAGGGTTAATAAAAATTGTTTTATATACTAATACAGAAAAATTCATTAGTGAGTCTCGAGATGTCTACCGGGGATATCTTGGGGAATAATTTCCTAGCAAGTCAAAATAATTTTATTTGAACATCCACAAATTGATTTTATATATGGAAATTATTTTATTATGCTTCATTGATTAAAGTGAATGTTTTTAATTTAATGTGGTATGTTACATTTTAAAACTTGTACTCTTACTCTTCATCTATATTTTTTTATTTTAATTTTATTCACTCAATTGACATGTATTTAGGAAGAAAAGGAAAATGATTTAATATGGTTAGGACACAGACAAAGGACAAGGAGTACACACTGTAATAATTAGAGTTCATGGGTTTGTCATGCATCAAGAGTTTTGCATGGTTCAATATGTCTTAGAGTTGTAATTTGACTAATATAATTTATTGTAATTCATAGATTAGTTTATTTATTCCATGATTCGGCTTATCGCCCAAATTTAAATTATGCATTTTGTCTAATAACGTAATTGTGGATTTATATTTTGTATATGCATTTAGATATGTTATGAAAGGTTTAGGGTGATAGTGGAATCCGTTAGTTGCCAATAACATCTTCGAGTGCAGGGGTGTTACAATATTTTTAAATAATAAAATTTTGTTAAATATAATAAAATATATCTTAACTCTCTTTAATATTAATTTTGTATTTTTTTAATTTGAATTTGAATTTAAAATTTGCACTAATTATTTATATAAATAATGTAATTTAAACTTAAATGAAAATATAATCTAAATTCGTGGGGTTCATGAATGTTTTATTATTAACCAAAATAATAACAAATATAAATAATGAAATATGGTCGATGTTACATGGGACTTTCTTTTATATGCGGCAATCTTGTGATGCGATAAACCACATTTAACCAACAACCCAAATTTTTTCGCAGTGAGAAACATTACCTCTTTTATTTCTTAATGCACAAAATAAATAAAACAAGTACACAGTAATTTACGAAGGCAAAACCCTTCAACATTTTCTTATTTCTCTTCAAGGAAATGAATATAAGACCACTGCTCTCAAAGACTCACTTTACTTAAATTGCTCTCAATTCAACTTGCGTATTTTATGAGATTCTCACTATCTATTTATAGTTACAATGTACAACCAATAACCCTAGTTGTTAAGCAACTAGTTTCACTCACATGTCGCTACCTTTTAGTTTGACCATATTTAATTGCTTGATGAAGAAGCATTAGAAGACTCTCACTAAACCACTTTTTTTGATTTTAAGATCATCCATATCTCTATATGGAGGTTAATCTTATCTTGACACCTCATTAAAATAAAAGTCATTCTTCTAGAACATGGACTCTCTGTTGAGCCTTTTTGAGTATATCCGCCATTGTCTTGAATTCTCTAACTCTCAGTCGGCAACTGTTTTCACTCCTATCTTCTTCTTTAGCCACTCATTGTACAGCCCAGCTCTATTTTCTATTTGTCTATACCTTTTTCGCTACATCTAATGTTAAGGGCCCATTGAGTGTATGTCGGCAAGTCTGTCTGTTGGCATTATGGTCACATGACACCTCTGTGTCATTGGAGCCTATGCACAGTCCGTTGCACATCCGCTCTATGCCCTTATCTCTATTCACCGATAGCATTGTCTTATACTCTTTTACGTGACCTTTCATCCAAGATATTATGGCTAAAACCTCTTGGCTATCGCGCACTCTTACACGTTGCTACGCGTCTTAATGTTAAGGGTCTAATAAACCACTCTTATCAGAAGAGCCAGACGTCCACATCAGAAGGGTGTCTAAGTACGCCTTAACTTCCTTTTTGAATTACTACGAAGAGGTTTTTGACTCCCAGCCTGTCATGCCCAGATCCGTAGATCCGAGTACGTAATAATCGCCATACACTCGCGAGGCATACTCTCTATTAGTATTCCTCACAAATATGTAAGGCTTCTAAATTTCTAGTACCACAACCTTTATAAAACAAATTCTCATAATATTATACATATACATGATATCTAATACCCCATTCATCATTATGTAAAATCACCTTATATAATATGTACGTGTATTTAGATATACATAATATTTATTAACATAATTTTGTTGTTAATTACAACTAAGTAATAATACCAAAGTTCTAAGATCCCTTCTAGACTACATTCAAATATACATCAATGGAGAACATGGAATACCTATAGAATCTCTAACAAAATGAAATCCTTACTATTAAGTATAGAAAGTGGACTGGCGACCTCATCGCAATTAGTCTAATATGAAAATATTTTTAAAAATAAAAAAGTAAGTATGAAACTTAGTGAATAGATGGACAATTTTAATCTGAAAACAATAAGATAGAAGTAAAAGTGTCACATTTAAAATATAACATTTCACAATAAGAATCTAAACTATTCACTCAGGTCAAACCAGTAAAAATTTCATTTTTGAATCAATTACACTTTTCACACAAATTTTCAAATCATGCTCGCATAATTAATACTTGAAGTGGAAAATAATTTCATATTTAATATCTGTGGATGATCAAATAAAAAAAATTGGGCTTGTTTGGAAACTATCCCTTGAGACATCCTCTGGTATACTTTCGGTTGACATCTCGAGACTTAGTAACGAGTTTTTCTATACAAGAATATAAAATAAATTTATTAAGCCTTCTCGTTAGCGTTAGCCTAGATAAGAGGTGCAGTGTGAGATACCAACTTATCAAGTTATCTTAAAATGGACCCTGTATCTACGGATCCAATCATTACTACCAAGTGGACCTTGGCTCACAAAAATCGGACCTCATTGGGAATCTTACCCACGTTTGAAAGACTATATCCTCTTCCTTATGCCTCTCCCTAGTAAGGGCGGAACATTTGTATAGATGAAATGCGCTCCAACTGAGCACTATACACCAAGATTTAAATCATAAAATTCGTGTGACATTTTTCGTTTATCCATATAAATCAACTTATCACATGTTAATCGATAAACCATTTTCTTTAAAATTACTCATCCACATAACATCTTATGATCATTTGGTCACATTTTCTAAACATTCCTCTTACCCCCAAATCAAATTCATTTTCATAAATATAATACATTTGAACTTCTTAATTGCATAAAATAGTTTAACAATTTAAACAATTCGTAAATCATTCATGTTTCAAAAAATTTATTCAAACAATATTTTAAGAAAATAAAACAAAATAATCACTTAAATTAATTATTAAATCATTTGTAATTCAAATAGTTGTATAAACAATTAAACATTTAAATCATTTAATTTAAAACTTGAAAACACTTCCATCTACTCACTTGTTATACTCTAGCTATCCAATTCAAGGTGTTGTCATCGAACGCTCAATTTGTTGATCTACAATACAAATCGAATTTCCTTCCGCACCCCCCCCCCCCCCCCCCCGAGTCACTAACTAACATTGTTCTAGGAACCATTTTATTCAATAATGTGATATATCTATCTAATAAATAATTAAATATAGGTATACTACATAAACTTGTTACCTAATAAAACATTAATATGGTTTAAATATCTATTAACTAACTAACATTATTCTAGGGACCATTTTATTCAATAATGTACATCCTACGCTTGCGATAAAAGTGCACTGCTCAAAACCGACAACGTATCTCGACCTAGATTTTTGGAGACACGTTCTACTATGCTTCTAATTTCTACCACACTTTACGGATTTGAATTTTGAGTCTAATTTCTTAAGATACGATAAGTTTTTGATATGCGACGCACTAAAAAGAAGTAAAGTTATCGGTAGGAAGTCCATATTAAAAAAATTTCTGCGATCTTATTTTTTCACAAAACGAGCTAATTTTTGGATATGTTATATCTTAAATGTTTAGTTTTCATAAAAATTTAAGGTGCCTTAATTCGATACCCGAAATTAAATTAGTTTTTATTTTTTTGAGCCTTACTCAAAATTTCCAACAACCGTCATACCTTAGTTTCACCCTATAGTTTTGACATTTTTCGGCCACTAAACCTATAACATATCACCTTAGTTTCTTCATTTTTCCATCCTTTAAACACTCGTATGGGAGTGGATAATGACCGCTTACATTTCGCCTCGTTTCGCAAGTGTTCTCGCCACCCTGCTCATTAGAATACTACTGGTAGTTTTTATGATCACCATTTTATTGCCCTTTTTTCATGTCTATCACCACTTTAGTACCTTATAACCTTTTTAAATTTACAATTTTCACACACTAATATCATCAAACTAAGGCCCCAAAAGTCAGTTTATGCCCTGCCATGTATGTATCATTCACTAACATTAATTTTCCAACCCTAAAATTTGCACACAACATGCATTTCTTATACCACCATCATCACTTCACCTCATCTCATCATCTTCATCAAGCCTTGACCACATAAACACATATCTAAACCATTTTCATAAAATTTATACGTAATAATAATCATCAATTTATGTCTTAACATCAATTTAATATCAATTAATCGTTAAATAACAATAACTTCAACATGACTCATCATCCATCCATAATTTCTACTTTATTAAACATCAAAATACATGCACACATGCATGTATACTTCATTCACAACATTTCCTTCTTGGTCACACAACTCACCAATTCATGTCCTTTAAAATTTCAATATAAAAACAAATACAAAGCAACAAATAGCAAATTTTTACAACCATAAACGCACTTACCCAAAGCAAGCACCTTCTCTTCTCCTTTCTCTTTTCCCTTTCTTTCTTTCTTCTTCTCTCTTTCTTTCTTCTCCTCTTCACCTAGTCGGCCACCTCACTTCTTCCTCACTTTGATTTGGTTGGCTTATCACTCTCTCACCACACACACCCCTCACGGTTTCCTCTCTTGTCTTCCCCTTTGGCTCACAGTTTCTCTTCACAATTCTTCCTTTGCTTTTTACTTCTTTTCCTACATTTTTCTCTCTTTCAATTGGTTTTCTCTTTTATCTCTTTTGTTTTGTCTAAATAAAGAATAGAATAATCTATAATTTGGTAGAAAAATAAAGCATAATTTGGGCTTATTTTGTCCTCTTTCTCTTTTTGTCTATTTTCTTTTCATGTTATACATTCTTTTCTTTTGATTGCTTTATGTATTTGACTTATTTGCTTTCTTTATTTTTCTTTTTAATTGGTCTAAAAAAAGGTAAAATTTCTAGAAAATTGGAGACAACAAAACAAAGTCTTGGGCTTGTTTAGATTAAATTTATTTGGGCTTAAACTATATTAAATTTGAATTTGGGTTTTCCAACTATATTAGCTTTACTTAAATATATTTTGAGCTTAACTTAGTAATACACCTCATTGAGCCATAATATAATAATATAATTATTTTATTGTTGGCCTCACATTTTCCTTATTTGGATTTTTTCCTCCAATTTTTGGTGATTTCCATTTTAACATCTCTAGTTTTAAAAATTCTTCATTCTAGTCCTTGTGTTTTTTGTACTTATCATGAAAATAATAGAAATAATAATCACATACTTAAGTCTATATATGACCATAGCATTTTATGCCCAAGTTTCGGTTTAACTATATGTGCATCGCTTAACTAGGTTTTTTTTTCTTAAAACCTAACTCGTCGAAATTTATCATTAATACCAGAATCAAATAAAATTTAACTAGGTTAAATTTTACTAGTTCTACACAACTAGCATCCGTCTTGCTACTATTTTTCCATATAACCAAATATTATGTTCTTCAATTCTTCTTACTTTGTTATATTATCCGTCAATCAAAGATCATCTCTATCTCTTTATCGAATTGTTTGCAAATGATAGAAGATGCTCTCTTAACTTGTTGGCTCTCGCTATCAACCAAGTCCTCATGAAAAGGCTTAAGAAAGCTTACATGAACAGTAGGATTATCTTTAATCTCTCAAGTAGCTTTAACCAGTATGCTACTTTCCTCACTCTCTTAACAACTTTGAAAGGCCCATCATATCTTGGGACTAACCCATGATGCACCGCTTTACTACTAATCTTCTTCCATATTTAGGGTGTCAACTTGAGTAACACCTTGTCACCCACGTTGAATTCTAATAACCTACGCCCTACGTCTGCGTAATGCTTCATGGGCCGAGATGCCTTGGCCAAGTTGTTCGTTGCTTGTTTTGACGTATCTTGCTTGTCTTGTGCAAACCTATATGCCGCTGGACAATTTCCACCACTAGCCTGTTTAGCCACCTTATAAGGTGTTAATGGCTTCTGCCCCATCACCAACTCCGTTGGACTCATTTCTATTATTATGGAACGGTGGATATTGTAGCAAAATTGGGCTACATCAAGTAACTTTACATAGAATTAATTACATAAATATATATACATAGAATGATATCCCTAAACCATATAACACTATTGGTTTTAGGGTATATTTACAACAAACTCAAATTCTTACGTAATTTCTCTTTGATTTCATATAATTTTCTAACTATTATCTGATCATCATTTGTAGTTTTAACACTACACTCCCTCGATGAAAATTGTCGAGGAGGACAATTCTAAAACAATATCTCTTTTGATGATTTTTCATCATTCCCTCAACAAAAATCATTGAGGAAGATATTGTTCCTCGCCTTCCTCAATCAAAAACTGGCCAAATTCATCCACATCATTACATCAAATCACATCTCACACAACATACAAGCTAGTCTAAGCACATTTTAAAGTTTTTCACATGCATAACTAAGCCTAAGTCAATAAACTTGCAATAGAAATATAATTTATCATATTTAGGATAAAAATCTTACTTGTTATCAGCAATATAGTTTTGCCAATGTTAGTATTTACTTTGAACTCGCTTGAATAAGATCCAGTCGTCGTAATTGCAAAACCTTAAAATATTTGTCATTAATTGTTGATCAAAATTGTCTTTGGTTGTTGTTTTTATGTTTAGTTATCTGTTCTGGAAGAATGTAACCGGTTTGTGTTTGTGAGAAACGCAAAAACAAGAAGCATACATTTTCGTCCAATAATCATATATTTGAACTTAAATATAATAAATTTGAAATTTGAGCTATAAACATAAATGGACCCAAAATTTAAATAAATTTGATTTACGTTTTAAAATTTAATTTAATTAAATTTTATTAGTTAATTCATAAAAAACTAATAATTTGTATAAAATCCAACCAAGAGTTTAACATTTGATGAAATTAAACTCATTCATTGTTTAGATTGAATTGAATATGAATCTCTTGGAAATTAAATGGAATTAAATTATATCTTGATTTGAGAAAATGTTGTTATGCAATTAATATATTACAATCAAGTAATATATTTGTATTGGAATTTTGTTGGTAACCGGATTAGAGTTTGGTGATAGTGAATAACACATACCGTATATACTTAAAAAAAAAAAAAACAAACAATAATAGATAGATTAGTATAGTAATGTTAAAGCAATTATCTTAAGAGGGTGAGTGAATATAATAATATATTCTTAATTTGTATAGTAGCTAGAGAGATTGAAATGGTCAAATAAGACCAATTCACGTGGTCATTATTTTGTCAAGGTCAAGCACGTGTTTCATTATAATAGGGGTATTATTGTTCGAGATCCGTTTTATTATTATGTTTGACTGACTACTCCAAATGCATCCTAAATTACTTGAATGAACGATGGTGGTTATCAATGCTACATACAATAACAATACTTTAAATAAAATTAATTTATTATAATTATTATTAAATTACTAAAAGAGCTCGAGACAATGTTAGTTGTTAAAGAAAGAGAACTGTTTATTTTCGTATCCTGCAATCAACAATACAAAGCCCACTGGTTTGGCTTTTACTGAAGTGTCAGGTCCATTAGATTCTGTATCCGCCATCTCCACCTCCGTTGAAACTCCAATGATATTGGCTAATACCATACCCAACTCCTTTAAAAGTCATTCAAGTTAGCTTAACTTTCAATCCAAACATAAAATGTAATGATCTAATAATCATTATAAAATGACTAAACATCTCCTTAATTAATAGTCTACCCAATTGTATGTTTCTACATGGCAAAATGATAAATAAATAATTACTTTATAAAACAAGAATAATAAAATGAAGAAGAAATTCAAATCAAAAGTAGTACTAAATGTAATTTTAATTTTAAGACAAAACAAGTAATGCTTTAACTTTGTTGAACGTGAAACTAGGGAGTTGTGCAATTAATTTATCAGCATCTACTTGACATGTAATGTTGTCTGTTGTGTAGGTATAGCACAACCAGCAGAAGCTGAAAGCAATTTCTAAGAGCCAAAAGCAAAAGCTCCCTTTCATCTAGATATCAATCTCAAT
The DNA here is from genome assembly GCA_035584115.1 of Cedrela odorata. Taxonomy (NCBI): domain Eukaryota; kingdom Viridiplantae; phylum Streptophyta; class Magnoliopsida; order Sapindales; family Meliaceae; genus Cedrela; species Cedrela odorata. Next base: position 14,134,680 of record JAXCLQ010000001.1, on the reverse strand, counting down.
CTCAATCTCAATCTCAATCTCAGTCACAGCATCAGCCACAACCAAACACATTGATTTGATAAGCTCTCGCTTTGTTTCTGAGCCAAACATGTTAGGGTAGGGATGGCAAAATTCTTCTGAGCATGGGTAGCCCTTAGTTAATACCGGTATCTCTAAACTAAAACTAAAACTAAAACCAAAACATGCCCTCGTTTTATGACACATACACACACTTGGTAGCTTTTTCTTTATTTATTTTTTTTTATTTTTCAATTTCATCTCTTATCTTTCCGTAATGACTAATGAATGTATTATGCATGGTTGCTTGCTTTCACTTTTTGACTTTTGGCCGTTTCGTCTTTTGGCTGTAGTGTAAAAAAGCAAAAATGGGTTTCTTAACAAAAGCTTCTTTCTTTTCTACTTATGGCTAAATGGTCTCAGATCTTCGGCCGTAAATTCCTCATTTTTCTAAGAGAATACCTGGTTTTAGTGAAGGGGGTATTTTTCTTTTTCTTTTAGAAAAAACTTGCATTCTTTTTTTCCAAGAAATGCCAATGCCTCTTCATCGGATCTGGTTCGAGCTGTAGATTGTTTTTCTTTCACTGGTCTTACTTTTTCTAACGACAAGGATTATTGATGCGCATTCAGAAGACAAAAATAAAAAAAATAAAACAAAAAAGTTGCTGGCTAGGTGGGTATTAATTATTTGGTCGAGGCAGAGATGATTCAGTTGTTGTTCTTGGTTCTTTTTGCTGAGGGTGCTTTGGCTTTGCTTCTTCTGGTAAAGATTGGGCCATTGAGAGAATTTGTCATAAAAAGTTTGGATCAGCTCAAGACGGGAAAAGGTCCAGCTACTGTGAAAACTGTTGCTGGCACCATGTCTGTGATTCTCTTATCTAGTCTTATGAGCATCATTAAGATCCAAAACAAAGGCGCTAAGCTAGGTACCATGTCACCTATGGATCAAGTTTTATGGAGGACTCACTTGCTCGAGGCTTCCCTCATTGGTATGTATGATCCTGTTGTCCTTTTTTGTTTTTCCATCTTTCATCAGAGTTTAGTATTTTTGTTTCATTTGAATTCTCTTGTGGTAAAGTGGAAACAAAACTGTGTTTTCCTTTTAATATTCGGGTAATTGAACTGATATTATGGAGAATGCGTTTAAGAATTCTAGATTTAATTAATGATTTTGGAATCACAATAGGTGTATTGAAAACACAGATTTATCTAAATAGCAAAGTTTCAAGCATGTGAAGTAAATTATTAGCTTTCGAATAGGTTAGGAATCGTATGTATGGTGTAGTTTGTTCTTTGGAGAAAAGGATAGGCCATTTTGGTGACATATGCTTATGTATAAGAAGTATGCTCCAGATGCAGGAGAATGGGAGAACTCATATGTATAAAGAAGCTTGCATAAACATAAGTTATTCATGAGATGATTTAATGAGTATAATATGGTTTATTGAAGACTTGTGTGATATTCCACACTTGTCTAAAATGTGTGAAACCTTATTCTTTATTTTTTCAAGCAAGAAATGGAAATCCTGATTTAGAGGTTGCATGAAGGTAATTAGTGAAATTTAGTTAATATTCATCAAAGAAGTAAATAAGGCACTATATTCAAAGAAGTTTCTTGTTCACCAAATTACCTTGTAAGTATAATCAATTCTTTGTTTGCTTGTGAGAAGTTAATGTTTTGATCTTGTAATTGTCATGGTTTGTTCTCTCAATACATTATATCCACTGAAAATCTTTTGTTTGACTAACAATGTCTAGAACTGTAATCAATGTAGTCATTGCTGACCAAGCTTCTAGGATGTGTATGAAAGCATGAAGTCGGATGAGTAACTGCTGAATGTTTATACTAACCTTTTTGTTCATCGCGATATACATGTTTCTGGTGCCTTATTTTTGGAGTTTAAGAGAGAGAGAATTTCTTTAATATCAGAAAGGATATTGTATTTTTGTCTATTAGTGAGATAAAAATCTCGTATCTTTATTGGTCATCCACTGCTCCTTGGGTTCTCAAGAAAGATGGGAACTGAACTTGGTTAGATAGAGAAACGACCAGAAACTTAATAACAGTGTAGCGCTGTTTTGAAGGGCTTATGAACATCACTGAAATTATATTGCTAATAGATTCTTTTTCTTTTTCTCTGCAACATAGTATACATGTTTATCTTTTATTGTGCAATTGTACATTAGATGTCCGGACATCTGTGTACCATGACTCAAAATATTTGTTAGTATTCCTATTTTACAAAAGAAAAAAATTACATCAGATGAGACCCAATTCTGCCTATGTGAGGACTGAAGCTGAAAGGCAATTGTATTAAGATAAGATTGTATTTACTTAGACTAGATAATGAATGCCGTTGGCCAATGATTTTCTCAGATTTCTGTTGAGCTTCATAAACTATGGGCCGTCGGTGGAATGAAATTAACTACCACTTCTCTAAAATGTTTAGAGGTGTATTCCTTTTCTTATTTCTTTTGTTTTTTTGGTTCATTTTTTTTCCTCCTGGAAAATGGTCAGATAGTGTCAGTGTGTTGCATCTCCCTGTATGTGAAAATATATACAATTTGCTTACAAATCGGACTTCATTTGCCCCTTCCAGTTTGAGATTCTCTGCTCTTGTTGCTTTCGCAGGTTACGTTGTTGTGCATCATGTTTCTAACAACAAATCAAGAATTGAAGTTTATTGCTTGTTTTTCTTGATCACCTGAGAACACTTGGTGATTGGCAATCTGACATTAGGACAGAGGTGCAACTGTTGATTAATTATATAATAAACAATTCTTGTCTTTGAATCTCGTGATAACTCCAGTGAATGATTACATCTTTTTTGGCCAATATCTTCTTAGCTCTGTTGTTTATCTATAATGGCCTGAACTTTATTTTGCAGGTTTTACCCTTTTTCTTGGGTTCATAATTGATCGCATGCACCATTATCTTACAAAGCTTATTCGGCTTAGGAGTAGTGTGGGATCTTCGAAAGATGAAGTTGAACAGCTCCATAAAGAAAAAAATCAGCTTAAAGACAAGGAAGAGAAAGCTTCTAAGGAAATGAAACGGCTGCAAGAAGAACTTTCAAGTCTATCAGAGAACTTGAAGAAGCTAAAATTGGAATATGAAGAGAAGGACAAAAAGATTGAAACAGCAGAATCTCATGTCATTGCCCTCCAAAAACAATCAGCAGATCTACTACTTGAGTATGATCGTTTGTTAGAAGACAACCAAAATCTTCAGAATCAAGCTCAAGGATACAGGAATTAAGGAAGTTTTGAAAGTCGCCAACATTCAAGTTTTGAAAATTATTTTGTCAATGGTGATGTTGAATAAACATCACCAAAATTTCATGGAAATGGCCTTGGTTGGTGCTTCATGGAGGAGTGGAAAGGACCAAGTAGCACTTTTCAGGCCAGGGAAGTGCCTTGTTCTCCCAATGTTGTCGAAAATTTTGTAATACCTTGAATTTAGAATTTTTATGTTTGCTCTTTTTTGGGTTGTTTTGTTGATTCCCAATTTTCATTTGAATTGATAGAGAAATTCAATCTAGATTTCTTCTTATCATTAAACGGGGCATACAACGAGAGGGCTGGAAACTATTCAATAATATTGTGCTAATAATGTGCTTATTAAGTTTGTTAAACTGTGAATGACAGGCATCACTGTGCAGGAAACAGGTAATACAAGAGCAGGTAGTTGTGGTGAAATCCTGATTTCTGACAATATATTCCAAGTCAAGCTTTCACAGGAGGACACAGCTTTCCAAGTTAACGGAGAACGTGAAATAAATTACGCCAGTGAAACGAACACAAAAAATAAGATAAAATTTCAACTTTGCATCACTTTCCTTCTGTAAATTTTTTTGAAATTAAATTATTCTACTCACTTCTAACACTCTGTACCTCGTCAATGCGTTTGTGATTGAGATGTTAGCTCACGAACTCCACTAGTTCTTTCATCTAATTGCGGGTCCTTGGCCTGAAGCCGCCCTGAACTACGGCCAAATCATTAAAGTGGAGAACAAATTCTTGCAACTCCTCGTTTTATCTGTGGTTTACACTTGACTTAAGCAGTTGTCCTCCAAATGAGGAAATTGCTTCACAGTCTTCGCACTTTGGAGGTGAATTGGGTTGCTCCATCACCATCACTTTAAGGTTCTTTGCGAATTGTGATCAGTAATCTGTTTCCCAGCCCAGTTTCTTAGCAGACTGTGATGAGACATTACTTTCACTGGAATTTTTGTTTCAGATCATGCATAATTCAACCTTTGGAAGACATCTTATTGATCTCATCTCTCGGTCCAACTTCTTTAGTATGTCAACAATATCTTCATATTGATGGTGGCTCTTATCTTCCATAATAAAAGCATGGAGCTCCCCGTCTTTCTCATTGTCTTCCTTACACCAGTTACCTCATCCCACTTCTCCCCCATGGCAAAGAAGTTTGAGACCAAAACACGAATGCCCAAGTTATCAGGATTTAGCTCAAGGATCTTCTTTGCCACCAACTCTTCAACCGATAACTTTCCATGATTATAGCAACCTGACAGAAGAACAACCCAGACAGCGAGCCCAGGTTCAGTATTCATGGAATTTATAAGCTGTACGGCTTCTTCCACTCTTCCTGCACGAGCCAAAAGATCAACCATACAAGCATAATGCTTCTCACTTGGTTGAATCTTATATTTACTAACCATGAGATCAAACCAGTATATACCTTCTTCTACTAATCCTGAGTGGCTAAGAGCTGACAGAAGAGAAGCAAAAGTAGAATGGTCGGGTTTTAGCTTTGTTTCTTTCATCAGGAGGAAGAGAACAAGGCTTCCTTTCTATGTCCATGGATCCCATAGTTAGCAATGATTACGTTCCAAGAAATTACGTCCCTAGATTCCATCTGATCAAAAAGGGCACGCTCACAAGAAGGGGCTCTGCATTTTGAATACATGTCAATTGCTGCAGTACTTAAAACTTGATCAAAATCAGACCTCCTGAGTATATATCCATGTATGGACTTGCCCAGTTTCAAAAAACCAATTTGTGCACATGCCAAAAGTGCGCCATGAGAGACACTGAATCCGGTTCAAACCCCCAACTCTGCATCTCCACCAACGACTCGGTGTACTTCCCGCTAAACCATTTTGAGCAAAGCCAAAAATTATTGCACCCCACGAAACGATGTTCTTCTGGGACATTTTCTTGAATAGATGAGTAGCAAGATCCAAATGCCCATTCTTAGCATACGTATCCCCAAGGCTAGTTTGAACTTTAACAACAAAATCAAGATCTCTCCTAATTATATACCCATGAACTGAGAGCCCCAATCTCGAGTCCCCAAGATTAGCACAAGCCTGAATCAACCCCACGATAACAACCTCATCTCCTTCAATACCCTCCTTTTGCATCCTTTTATATACATCAACAGCTTCCCGTGGTTGTCCATGCAAACCCAATTACCATACAACTCCAGCAAACAAGGTCCTTTCTTTGCATCTTATCAAACACAAACATAGCCTCATTCATTTTCCCACACTTGGCATACAAATTTAACAAAGATGACCCAACAAACACATCCTTTTCATAACCAAAATCGACTGCTTTATGCCAAATTTCCTCTCCCATTTCCAAGTTCATCAAGCTCACGCATGCCTTTAATGCAACTACGAATGTCGAGCTATCTGGTTCGACTCCTTTTATCATTTGATTATAAAGATCCAAAACTTCAAATGGAGATTCTTTACGAGAATAGGAAATGATCATGGCATTAAAGGTATCTATGCCTCGGTGAGGCAATTCATCAAATAGTTTACGAGCTGATAAGATATCGTAATTACTTGCTTATGTTGCTATGATCCGTCCGATGGAATTTCCATATGTGGAGAGATTAATTTTAATCATTAAAGCATGGATTTTGATTATGGCTGTTTTATCCTTAGCAGCTAAGAGAAGGGCTTTTACGTGCTTCGGATTTGTGAGAAATCACATTTTTGGTAGAGCTTCACTGATATTCTTTGGCAATATAATTAGGGCAAAATTTCGGTTTTGATCTTCTTTGGGATTCATTTGCTACGGAAATTAGCATCTTTAATTTAATCTTATTAAAATAATTATTTTTATTATTTTCAGACAATTTTATACTTACACGAGTTTAGCTAACTTATGAAAAAGAATATATAAAAACTCGTGCCACTGCCTAGCTGTCACAGCCCAATTTTTTTTGTTTAATATATATTAAATTCCTTGTAAAATATCGGTTACACTCTTTTTCATTCCCCATAAATAAATATTCATTTGAATAAAAATAAATAAATAAATAAATAAGAAAGTTTATGAAATTTATCTACGAGAAAATTCTCTCTTTTCTCAAATTTTTTCTTTCTTTTATATATCTGAGTTAATGGTTTACTTACAACACATTATTAGCACGATCTAAATACATAAAATATTTATATTTCTAATTAAATATTTTTTTGTTATATTATTTTTTATTATTATACTGTTTATTTTATACAATTATTCTTATGAATATGCTCTTTGGTTGTCATAAAATTTGATATTCTATATTATAAAATAAAAATAAAATATTAGATATATTTTATTAATATTTTTATTGCAATCTAAAGTTCGCAAAAGAAATGAGGTGATTAGAACTTGAAATTCTAAAAATTGGCCATAAAACCTAAAATTATAAAATATGGTAAGAGAATTTATGTTAGTTATTCTACTTTTTATTTTTTATATTAGTAAAATATCAATTATATACTTCTATTTTTTAATATTTATTTTATTTTAATTATTGTACTTTAATTTAATTACTATTAAATTAAAAGTTTAAAATTATCACAAAATTTAATCTTAAAATTCTGAAATACAATTTTTAGTTAGAACTTCAAGTTCTGATATACAATCTTAAATCAGAACTTGAAGTTCTAAAATACAATTTCTAGTTAGAACTTTAGGTTTTGATTTAAGATTGTATATCAGAACCTAAATTTTTGAATTTTAAAAATTAGAGCTTAAAATTTTAAAAATAATTTCAAAATTGGAACCTGAATTTCTAAAAATAATTTCAAATTTAGAATTTGAAGTTCTAAATATTGAATTTTTAGATTATAACTTAAAGTTCTAAGTTTACAAATTATATATAAACTTAAAGTTCTTGGTATGTTTATATGTTTCCATAACCTAAAATTCTTAATATATACTATTAGATTAGAAAATGAAGTTCTAAATATATTTATATGCTCTTATTATTCTTTTATAGTTTTTAAATATTAAAATGCATTATCAATGCTATAGGTCTGAAGTCACTGTCTAAAAAGGAAAAATAAATAATTCTAAAGATAAAATAGAAAGATATGAATTTTCCTTTGTATTCATTTGAACTTGATTATGATCACTAAAGTGATATAGTCTCTCTAAAATAAAGACATGAAATGCTCCAAAAGATTATAAGATTGTAAAATTACCACTAAATATAACTCAATTTTATTTATGAATACTTTACAACTAAAATTGTGTTGTGAAAATATTATCAAAGAAAATATACTAAAAAATACACAAATGTTGTATTAGCACAATAATTTTATGAGCATAGATTCAAATTTATTTGAAGTTACTTTCATATTCTTTGCTTACTATAAATCATGCTCTTTAATTTGTTTAACATTTTTAGAAGTGAATGTAATTATCATTTTCAACGGTGAACGTAATAAATGAATATGTTCAAAATTGTGAAAAATACACATTTTTGCCTATGTAATGATTCTAAGTGTTCTCATCGATAAAATACAAAAATATACATAACCAAGAGAAGTAAAGATTTAAAAGTATAATAACCATTGTCATCACTATAGTATGAAATGACATTGAGCACATAATTACTATACGTTAAAACATCTAATAAAATCATATTTGACACCCATGAAAGTGAAGAGAAAGAATGATGAAATAAATTTTACTAATAAGAAAGAAAAAATAGTTGATCACAATTATAATTTAACTATTATCTCTTATATATATTATTTATTTTAACTCTTTTTATTATTATGTCAAATATATTAAATATTTGATAATTTACTGACACTAATGTGAAGTTCTTCTTCAATAAAATGATGTGGATAAAAATGAATTGTCTTTCTTCAAAATGAAAATTGAGGATATATATTTAATTGATAGTGCAACTATGCACACTATTCTTCTAAATAATAAATATTTCTCGGAGCTTACAAATATTTAAGTTAAGGTAAATATCATATCATATTGAAGAGTCATAATCTTGTTAGCAAGTGTAACTATATTATGTATTTTTAATGCTTTATATAAGCCAAATCCAAAAGAAATCTACTTAATTTTAAGGGTATTCGCCGAAATGAATATCATATAGAAACTCTAAATGAAAACAATGTAGAGTATCTTCTAATGTCTTAGATAAGAAATTCATATTAAAAAAGGTTTTAGGTTTATCATTTGGGTTCTATTATATACCTATAAATGCAATTGAGAGCTATGCACTAATGAACCAGAAGTTCATTGATCCAAAAATATTTATATTATAGTATGACTGTCTTAGTTAGTCAAAATCTATAATGATACATAGAATTATTGAGAATTCTCACGAACACCCATTAAAGAACTAAAATATTTTATTATCTATTGAAAATATTTGCATCATTTGCTCACAAGGAAAACTGGTGGTAGACCATCACCTTCTAAACTTGATTTTGAGTATCATCATTCTTATAAAGAATTAAAGGAGACATTTGTGGGCTTATTCACCCACCTAGTGAACCATTTTGTTATTTTATGGTTTAATTTATCCATTTATCCATTGGTCACATATTTGTTTATTATCTATTTGTAATATTGTATTTGCTAGATTGTTTGCATAAATTATTAAATTAATGGCACAATTCTTTAATTACTCAATCAAAACTATACTTCTAGATAATACAGGTGAGTTTACTTACAAGACATTTGATGATTATTGTAGGTCAGTAGGGGTTAACATAGAGCATCTTGTTCCACATGTCCATACACAAATAAATTAACTGAATTAATCATTAAATGACCTCAGGTAATTACTTGAACTTTACTGTTATGTATTAAATTACAAATTTCTTTATGGGGACATATTATTTTGCATAATGCAACATTAATTTATCTTAGACCTACTCTTTGTCATCAATATTTCTCACTTCAACTTGTACTTGGTCATTAAATTGGTATTTTCCATCTACGTATTTTTTATTTTGTTGTATATGTTCCTATAGCTCCTTCACAATGTACTAATCCCCAAAGTTGTTTGAGGATTTATGTCAGTTTTAATTCACCTTTTATTATCAGATATCTTGAACCCTTGATGAGTTATCAATTACCGTATGCATTTATTAATAATGAAAGAGTGACTAAATCATATATTTCAGCTACCAATACACTAGTTCGGGTGATTATTCCTCAAAGACAATATAATCATAAGGTAGCAAATGAATAGTTTATCGTACACTAGAAGCATGGTATACTAAATGATTTAAAAGATACTGTTCCATAGAAGAGAAAATTAAAAAATCAGGATCTTAATAAAAATAATCCTCAAGCAATAAATATACCTATATATTTTGAACTACTAGCTCTAGAATAGTTAATTGTCTTTGAAGCGACATCTGTCTTTGAAGTTACATAAGTCCTTGAAGCGACATTTGCCCCTAAAATGTAAGCTACCCCTATTGAGGTATATGAATTAAACAAATGATGAAAAGTCTACAAATTATGCATATAAAATAGAAATGTGAGATTATAATAAAATAGTCATCAACAATTTATTTATTTTTACAATAGCTACAGAAATTATAAAAGATGATTATGACTTGCAAATTATTGATGAATGTAGAAAAATGTATAATTGGCCCTAGTGGAAAGAAGAAATTCAAGCAGAATTGACCTATCTTTCCAAATGTGAAGTATTTGGACCTGTAGTTTAGACACCTGAAAATGTCAAACTTGTTGGATATAAAGGGGTATTTGTAAAAAAAAATTAATGAAAACAACGAGATCACAAGATATAAAGTATGACTTGTTGCTCAAGATTTCTCATAGAGACTTGGAATTGATTTTGATGAATCATCTTCTCCCGTTATAGATATAATTACGTTTTGATTTATGATAAGTTTGATATTTTCAAAAGACTTGATATTCGTTTTATGAATGTAGTGACAACTAACTTGTATGAGTCACTTGATGTTGATATCTATATGAAAATCCCTGAAAGATTTAGAATATCTTAAGAAAACATATAAATCAAGGGATTGTAGCTTGTTCTCAATCAAACAATAACAATTTTTTTATAGATTGAAACAATTTGGATGCATATGGTATAATCGCCTCAACGAATACTTGATAAAAGAACTAATATATCCATGTGTATTTATAAAGAAATCAATATATGGATTTGCCATTGTAGCAATATATGTCCATGACATAAATATATTTGAAACTTCTGAAAGGTTCTAAATATTGCAAAATACTTGAAAAATGAGTTTGAAATGAAAGATTTAGAAAAACTAACTATTGTCTCGGCTTGCAGATCCAATACAAATCTAACATAATATTCATCCATCAATATGCTTATGTTGAAAATATTTTAAAATGTTTTAATATGGATAAAACTCATCCGTTAAATACTCCTATAATTTTTCGGTATCTTAATTTTAAAAAAGATCAATTTTGCCTTAAATAAGATGATAAAGAGATACTTGATCCAAAAGTGCTATATTTCAATGTTATTGTGACCTTATTATATCTTGCATAATGTTCCAGACCGAACATTGAAATGATGTTAAACATATTTTTTGTTACCTTTATGAAAGGATGAATTTAAAATTATTTTATTCCGATGCGAAATTTAAGACTAATTGGTTATATAGATGCTGAGTATTCAAAGTACATGCAGCTTGTCTTACTTGCTGACATTGGAATAATGTTAAATATATTTTTTGTTATCTTTGTGAAACGATGAATTTAAAATTATTTTATTCCAATGAATCAATGCTAAATCTAAAATTAATTGAATATTTTATTATAAAATAGTATATATAATCTATTTTATGTTATATTTTATTGTGTTACATATTTTATTATAAAATAAGAATCATGAATTTTTTTTCTTTTATTCTCTATATAATTGAGATTAGTAGAATGCAAGGGGAGTGTTATCAAAGTAAATACTGCCATTGACCAAATCTTTTGTTCTCTATTAATTATGTTGGATCAAAATTCAGTGGTTTTTGACTAAAATGGCCAAAAATATGAGCCCTTTCATATTTATGGCATGAATTAGAAAAGTTTTATATTTAGGGCCAAGTGCTGGCATTTTTGACAAAAATACAAGCATTGTTTGTCGAGATTTTTGACATAATAGCCCATTTTAGAAACCCAAGATTATTTATAACTCAAGGAAAAAATAAAACGTAGCATTATTCAAAATATTAATTTTTAGACCAAAATACTAATTTTTAGACCAAAATACTCTCTTTACAATGTTTGGTCAATAACATCTACCAAATGTTGAGAATCTCGATATTTGGATGAGAATATTTACCAAATGTCAAGAATTTCATATCATAATAGAAAATTTTGAGGATTTTTTCATATTAACATTGTCAACCATACAATTAAAAATAATTGTTATATTAGTGTTACATTCTAAAATAAAAAATTAATCACATGTTTTTACAATGTGCGAACAAATGAATGAATCTTGTTATGGTTTTGTTATCCAATTTAAATATTTAAACAATTAATAATATACTTACATTATTATTACTTATTTTGACAAATTAACAAATTACTTACATGTAAGACCTTTCATAATATCCCATTTGGTGTATTCTCCATAATAAGTTTTTAATTTTCTATAAACAAGTCACATCAATTAAAATATATTCTCAATTGTTCGCACATTGTAACAAAATATATGGTTAATTTTTTTATTGGAATATAACACGAATATAATAAATATTCTTAATTGTATGATTGACAATGTCGACATGAAGAATTTTCAAATTTTCGTATTATAATATGAAATTCTCGATGTTTGATTGGATATTTTTACTAAACGTCAAGAATCTTGATGTTTGATGGAAATTCTTGACCAAATGTCAAAAATCTTGACGTTTGAAAGATGTTTTTGGTCAAACATTGAGATTCTCGACGGATAGTAGATTTTTTGACCAAATATTGTAAAGAAGAACACTTTAGTCTAAAAATCAATTTTTTGGTTAAAATTAAATTTTATTTTATTTTTTGGACCATAATAAGTTTGAACTTATAAAATGGGCTATTTTATTAAAAAAAAAAAAAAACACTCTTATTTACCTTTTAAACACAAACAAATTGAAATTGAAATTTCTTTCTCCGTAAAACAAACAACAGGCACCAACTCTAAAAAAACACGAAAAATCCAACTAACCTCAAAATAGTAAATGAATATGGCGATCAGAGCTCAGACAAGCAACGAATGAGATAAATGCAACACTAATGAAGCTATAATCTTCATAAACATGTTTGCTTTCACTCAAAATCTATCAAAATCATTTGTTATGTGATTGATATGATTTAGTGTTAGCAAATGCTTGTTAAAGGCTTAGAATTCAACTTGGGGTAGTTTCTAGACATATTTCTATGACTAGGATGTGTTTGGATGTGATTGAAAAAGAGATGAACAATTTTGAGAATGAAGACGATGAATTTCAACTAATGAACAATCATAATCTCGACAAATTTCATTGCAGGTGCGATTTCATCGCATTCATTGAGAGATTATAACGTTTACAATATAGTCCAACGATGAATTCCTTAAACTGCTTTCATGAAATTTGGCCACTATTTTGGTCTTTCAAGTAGTTTTAAACATTAATTGGGATAATTTGCTCTAGTAAATCGTGAGAAGCCTTAGAGGAGGTTTATCTTAGAGGTGTTTTGTTTCAAAGTTTCTCCTCTCTTGTTTTTTACCTTTTTTTTGTCTGAAGGATGAACTTATGAGTAGCCAAACAAATTGTTTGTGTTAATTTACCTGATGTTTGAGAGTTTTGACTAGAGTATTTACTTGATTTTTAGAGGTTATTTGTTTCAAAGATAATGAATGATGTTGTTAAAATTAATAATTTTATATTTATTGTAGTCAAGTTGATAGGCCTTGGAGTTTTGATATTAGCTCTAACAGTTTAATTTGATTAATATTTTAAAAAGATTTAAGGCATGTTTAATAGGGATATTATATGCTTGATAATCAACATTTTCCTTGTTACACAAAAAGATTTGGATTGTGTAACGCAATATGACTTATTCATAGAATGTTTTTGGAAAATACAATATATAGGTAAATATATTGTTGATAGTAGTATTTGTTAGTGTATATGCCCTACAAACAAATCTTGTTGTAGGTTTCTCGGTAATTAATTTGTAATCAGATGTTTATTATTTTTAATAAATAAAATAATTGCTCCTAATTCACATTTGTATGTTGTTTTAACTATTTGTACATGTTGTAAATAATTTATGAATGTGATAAATCCAACTAAGACATTTAAAGTAAATATTCTTATCAAAATGATTCCCTATGAAAACAATATTTTTTGGGCAATAATATTGTATAATAGGCACATTAAATGTTTCCAAAAAGATTTTAAGAAGTTGATATAAGTTTGGTTGACGATGATAGTCATGTCACTGGGGTATTATTGTGGATTCACGATTAGAGAACCGTTTATCGAACATGACCAAAATAAATGATAAATCACATGGAATAACATGATATCAATAATTAATCGTTTGGTCATATTAGTGTACGATGTAATACTTCGACTTGAGACATTGTGGTCGAATCTACTATGGATGCGTATTATTCATATGGTGTATACGTACGAGGCTAGTTATGTCACGTACAATAAGTCAGTTTGGTCATGCGTTGTTCGTACACGAAAACAAACGATGGTTAAAATGGGATCTGTTGACTTGGGATTTAAGGATTGGAGTTTCCGCTAACTCAATCCGTATTCGAGTTCCTAAGGTGAGCGTCCATAAATGTCTAAAAAATAAATCTCTAGCCAGAGTGATTATTAGTCATGCGAAGAGTTCGCGATGATAAGTTTCGAACATAGCAATCGACAGTTTACAGAGAAATTGAGTTTAAGATTTTGACATCCGTGAATTTATACTTGATAAAGATATAGACGATGGAAGGATATTACCTACATGGCAAATATGACAGTTTATATTAAAATGAGATTTGATGAAGTTATTAAATTCGCTACATTTTAGGGACTTTAGCATGTTACTAGGTATCAACCATAGTCAGTGTTTGCGAAATTAATTTTGGATGAAATTCAAAATCGAGACATGGCTAATTCACGGGGGTTTCACAAAGTCACACCAATACTTGATGTGAGAGGGTACGGATTATTTAAAAGGAAGCTAGTACCTTTCTAAAATAATAAGGGTTTTAATTATTTTATGTAAGTGTTGCATAAAATTAAATAAGGTATTTTAAGAGTTAAAATAGCCTTATAATAATTAATTAGATTAATTATATTTAATTGAGAGGGTACTTAATAATATTTATTAGGGACTAAATATTAATCCTTTAAAAATTAAAGAACTTATAATAAATACGTAAGAATTAAAAATGCAAACTAATGTAGTTTACATGCCTTTATGACAATAAGTGATTGTTCAAGGATTAAGTTATAAAGCATAGGATAATTTTTACCAAAATTAGATTTTGCAAGGACTCCCATGTCAAAAAAATGTTTGCAAATTAGCCCTAACTATAAAAAAATAAAGTCTTTCATATTTTCTCATTAAGTGAAAAACACTAAGAAAAATAGAAGAAAAACTCTCTTTTTCTCTCAAAAACCTCTCCCTTTCATTATGCGTCAAGTGTGAAAAATTGTGGAGGACTTGTGTTCTTCAAGTTTACTACTCCTTCATCTTTATCAAGTATCCATTGAAGTAAGGTAAACACATCAATTCCATCTTACAAATTCAGTTTTTAGTTTAAAAGATTACTATGAAAAACTTGCAACTTATGAAATATTTTTAGCATGCATGTCTAATTTATCATCCTCTTCGTGCATTCTTGATTTTTAACAAATGGTATTAGAGCCAAATAGCTCATTGTATGTCATATTTAAATATAATAAACTGATTATCCATGATTTATTTGTGCATTGGATGCATGAATGATATTGCATGTGAAATATTTCATGAAATAATCGGTTTTTTCATGTTCTTTGTTCATGTGTAAATTTGGGTATCATGGTTGATCATTTTAGAAAATTATTTTTTAGATTTTAAGATATGCATATTGTGATGTTACAAATGTTGGGGTTGCTTGCATGCATGTCTAATAGAGATGGTTTATGAAATATTCATGCATGTTGATCAAAATGTCAAAAAACAGTTTTTGATGTTGAAAAACTCCAAATGCCTCTTAGTTTTCATGTTGATTTTGGTCAGAAAAATGTTTCTAGACCTTTAATCATGTGTTCTAATATGTGTATAAATGTTATATGCTTAATTAGGGATGATTGAGTGTGATTTGAATCATGAAAAGTATGCATGTTCATTAAGTGGTGCATAATTTTTTTTTT
>JAXCLQ010000001.1:14104887-14118948 GCA_035584115.1 Cedrela odorata | reverse complement strand
ATAGGCGTATGTATGGTATAAGCACTTTTCACACTTACTTTTGTCTTATTTGAATTTAATTGCAAAATGGGAACATGGCGTAAAATGCATGGGTTTATATATATATATATAGCTTAGAGATTCATTTGTATACATGTATATTTACATGCATTTAACACTTGTTTAAATATAACACATTCATATGGTGTGAGTATTATATATATATACACACATATATATATATATATATACACACATTCATGTATCATTCAAACTTTTCATATTATATGTGTATAGTACCAAACACACACATATGTGTTACATATATATACATATTCATGTTCATATATGTATATATATATTGATAATAATTTAATTTATATGTTATACTTAATACAAATACTATAAATATATGTAACATTTTCTCCACCTATAATATTTCAAATATATATACATATATATTTATTTATTCCATTTTGTAACCTTGTATTGTGTGTCTACTTATGGGGTCTTGATAATTGATTTGGGCATCTCTCTCTTGCTCAGCCACTCTCCTCCTCCCCTTATTTCCTCCTTATCTCTCGATTTGCTTTATAACTCCCTCTCACCCGACTAAGTTTTCCATGGGTTTTTGCTCTTCTTCATGGCCAAAATTCCTTCTCTCGATTTTCTTCCCATTTCCATGCTAAAATCAGTTTCTCTTCTCCTCTCGATGTCCTCTACATGGTCAAATTTAGCTCTCCTTTCTTTGTTCTCATCTCTCGATCAAAAATGAAAACTCATTTCACGTCCCTTTCTCTTTTTGTTTGTTCCCCTCTCCCTCTCTTTCGATTCTTGCCCATTCTTTCGCCTTCCATTCCCATTTTCTTGCCTTTGCGTGTAAAATGAGAAAGCTAAAGTGAAAACAAAGGCATGGGTTTCTTTCTTCTTCTCCGATTTTGTCTTTCCCATAAGTCCATTTTCCCAAAATCTCTTTTCGCTTCTTTCTTTTAACCAAAATGATAAGTGCCCATCCAATAAAATGAAAGTACGTGTATATATATAATACACTATTTACCTTTAATTTGCACTGAACTTGCATTTCCATTACACTTTAATTTGCATTGAATTTGCATTTCCATTACTCTTTAATTTGCATTTGAATTTTACTTTAATTTAAATTATACCTTCATGAGCTTTTCAATTTAATTTACATTTTATTATAGATTTGATACTTGCCTTAATTTAGGCTTGAATTTTCATTTCAATTGGTCCTAGTCTAATTGCCATTTAATTAACTTAAAATTCTAAACAAAATAAAATTAATTTTATTTAGCAAATATTTCGTGTAAATGTTACCGCTCTTTTAGACTGAATCTCATATAACATCCCTTGGTCTATTTATAATTTACTCAATTTTTGAAATTATTTATCTAATACGTTCGAAAAAATTTATCCCAGTCTTCAAGACTTTTCGGTAATTATTTCATAAAATTTTGATCGCCACACTTATCTTGTCTATCGCCCACATGTGGGATAGCAAAGTTACTATAGTTGAAAAAAATTCTCTTCAGAAATCTTTAGTAATATGCTTACGTTGTTACTTGGTGAGCCTATGAATGAGTTAAGAACTGCAAACAAGAACAATGTTCATGTTGACAAAATAATAAAAAATAACAACACCATGATAACATCATAACAAAATGACATGAATAGTAAAAAATAACAACACCATTATAACATCATAACATAATGAAAAATTATGTATTTATACATTTAAATATATAACAGAAACTTAAGCACTTGAACCCCTCAATGAATTCATTGAGGGAAAACCACTTCTTAAATACTAGAACCCCTCATTGAATTCATCGAGGAAAAATCACTTCTTAAATACTGATTTCCTTTAATGAATTTATTGAGGGCCTAATTCCATTCAATAAATTCATTGAGGGGCTATTTCACCTCGATGAATTCATTGAGAGAAAATTACTTCTTAAATACAATTTTCCCTTAATGAATTCATCGTGAGTGTAACGCCTGCAATTTTAAAAACTTGTAACTATAGTATATATAGTATTTAGAAAATTTAATCGAGTAATTTGATGTTATTTTTTTAAATTAAAATTTCATGTAATTTAGAATTTTTGGGTAAATGAATAAATTTTGAGCCCAAAATAGTGTTATTTGCTTATGCCTAAAATCAATTTCATAAAATTACGTTATAAGTGAATTTTGGATTAAGGGAATAGTACTTCAATTAATTTTGGACTTTAATTAGGACTAAAACTAAAAATTTTCAAAGTTTTGAGTTATTTTTAAAATTTTTTAAAAAGTAGTGACCTCAATGATATTTTACATATCTAAATAAAGGAAAAATTGCTTTCTTTCTTCCCCAACCCGTGGCCATTCCTCACCTTTTTTCAGTAACCCACCGAAACCCTTTCTCCCTCTCTCTCTCTCTCAATTTTTAGCCAAACAACTTCAAATTCACTTGATTTTCTTTTAAATTTCAGTTACCGGTAAACTTTATAACCCGTTAGAAGCTTAAATTTTAGATTTTTATCATGAATTATAATTGGAATTACTATTTTTCCAAGAAATTTATGCTTAATTTTGTGTAAGAAATGTTAGAATTATGTTGAATCAGAGTAGAAAGTATAGCATTAGCTTGAATTTGCGTTGATTGATATATTTGTGGAAAGAAATTAAGATAATTTGTTCTTGGATGAACAGTATTTTTGAAGATAATATAGTATTTTTGAAAGTACTACAGTAACTTCGATCTGCACAGTAACTATTTATATAGTACTTTTTATCTGCACAGTAACTTTGTACATTCTTTTAATTTGTACAGTAACTGTTTATATAGTAAATCTTATATAAACAGTATTAGATACCGTAACTCCATATGAACAGTCTTTAGCTATAGTAAATCTGGCATGAATAATATTTTTGCTACAATATTTAAATCAAAATCGTATTTGTTTGTTTAGAAGAAAATGTTTAAATTTAGGGTAGTTGAAAATGAGAATTAGAATAAATTAGCTACAGAAATTCATTGTTGCAAATCGGATAAATGACCTTAGTTAGTTAAACTTAGTGATATAGATAAAACTAAGAAATTTTAGATACTAATTCCATGAATATCACATTTAAAACATTTATATTGATTAATTGAATAGTAAAAAATATTATTTATATATTTGTGGTATTAGACTATGAGAGTTTGGGAGAATAATCAAGTTAATAAGGAGGATCGTTAGTGGAAGTAGTTACTCTCCCGTTGTAGTAAGTAAATCGTGCATGCATTTTTACTGCTTTTGAAATAATATGATATCGAATATGTTTGAAAATAATATGAAAATTATGGATTTTAAATGTTTTATATGTTGATATCAAATTCATGAAATGATTGTTGAAAATAATGTCGATATGTAAATGTTTATAAATGAAAATAATTTTATAGCTCTATTCGTTAGTTAATGTTTATTCTAACTTGGCCGGGTTTCGTGGCAAAAGCAGCACATGCGAGCTATTCAGAATTCTGTTTAATGTGCTGTGTAATTTCTGTTATGTTCGAACTAGAAAGAATGTCCATTTTAAGTGGAATACGTGATCATGTTCTAAATCCGTGTCACTATGGGTGCAGGTGACACTAACCGACTGAGCCATTCTGAAAATATTTGTGCTATGAATTATTTTCTATGTAATTGTAAAGTTTGAAAATATATTTATCTGTTTGATTATTTATATTCTGTACCGCATCGACATTTGCAAACTTGTAATTTACTTATTGAAAATATATCTCACTCTTTATTGTAAAAATTTTATTTTTCAGAAAATAGTACGTAGAAGTGACAAAGGACATGTGCAAGGTTAGTTAAATATAGATAAAAATTTTTCTTATATTTGTAATTAATGGTGTAATTATAAGTTTGAGAACTAGCTATATAGATAGCTCTTTGTACGTGTAAAGAATTTAAAAATTGTAGATATTTAAGAATCATATAATAGTAATATTCTTTGTATGAAATGATGTAGCATTATGTAATAATGATTAATTGAATAAGTATGAGAATGGGGTGTTATAGTGAGACTGTTTCACGTTGATGAATTTGATAATATCATGAGAGAAATTAATGATATCAAACATTAATATGTATACGTTTTTGATAATGTCTAAGTAAAATAAAAAGGTCCTAAATATATTGCAAAATCATGTATGAATATGCTTGAAATTATTACTTAATAAATTTTTGTTCAAGTGCATTAAAAAATCTGCAGATCGATACTCAGAGATAAACAGATCGATATGTGATGAAACGGATCGACACAAAATCAATAATAGATCGATACATCAAAAAGGATCGATGCAAAGAAATGAAGATATCGATATTTGTTGAGACAATAGCTTAAGATGAAATCACCAATGCAATCAGATTGATACATGAAGATCAGCAGATCGATACATGGTCTTTATAGAGAGTTGGAAAATAATTACAGAGGCAACCAGATCGACACATGAAGATTAGCAAATTGATACATGGTCTTCATAGAGAGTTGCAAAATAATTAGAGGTAACCAGATCGATACCTGGAGAAAAGGGATCAATACCTAGTCTTCATAAAAAGTTGACCAGATCGATATCTTGTATCAACAGATTGATACACTAAAACTCAGAAACAACTCCAATAGAAACAGATCGATACTTAGAGAAGTGGAGATCGATACTCGGGACATAAATTGTACTGTTCACTTAAAAAGATCGATACATGGAGAAACGGGTCGATACTTTCTTTGATTTTAAAGCTCAATGGTAACTTTTACAACATTGATGGCGAACAATAAATGCATAAAATCAAGTCATTGGACAAGTGTTTCTTCATAAAAAGGATAAATATAAATAGAAGATACACAGTGAAAAAAAACAAGATCAATTACTTGCAATCTATTAACAAGAAATCCTTGAATAGCATTGATATATGTAAACAAAAAACTTTCTCTCTCTATTGTAAATCTTTCAAATCTTATGTGAGAGAAATTTTCTTGTGAGTTCTTATTGAAATACCTACTCTAGTGTGAGAGCAAAAATCTAATATATATTTGTAACTTGGTATTGGGTATATCTTCACCCATACTAAAGAAGATCACCTCGGGTTATCTTCACCCATAGAAATGAAATTGTAAGGTTACCCTTTACCTCAGAAGGAGTGTACCGGGTGTTTCTTGTCTCGTCAAAACAAGCTATTAGTTGAACTTCGGAAGAAATGATTTGCATTTGAGAGAGTGGACATAGGCCAAGATTTATTGAACTACTATAAAACTGTGTTTGTATCTCTCTTTCTCTAATTACTGTTTTATTACTGCACTGCATTGCATACGTTTTTTAATTGCTAATTTTTAAAAACCCAATTCACCCGCCTCTTGGGTGTTGCCAACTGGGACAACAGAATTTGTTAAGAGAAAATCACTTCTTAAATACTATTTTTCCTTAATAAATTCATCTTTGGACTATTTCACCTTGACGAATTTATTGAGTGAATTAGTATTTTAGTTAGTTTTCCCTTGATGAATTCATGAGGGTTTTTATTTGAAGCATTAAAAACCCTTGATGAATTCATCGAGGGGAAATGACAATTGGTTCCTCACTAGTTTTCACCTCGATAAATATAAATCCTTCAACGAATCAATTTATCTTCCCTACTGGTTCAGATACAACCATTTCAATTTCAAACCATATTTCTACTTCATTATGCATCTAAACTAAAACTAGTTCATTTCTAACACCTTAAACGTTGTTTTTACTAATCTTAAATCATACAAAAACAGTAACATAAATGAGTTCAACACTTGAGCATTCATTCGACATACCTCTTTTATGACAATACAACCTTGACAATCGTTATATTAGAACAGTTGTCTGATAGCTATGAAAACATTGATTTGCCTGAATATTTATAGGTTTGGTTAGGTAAAATTTTCAATCACTATTTTTCTGTGTTTGAAGCAAATTGAAAGTGGAACGAAAAAGAGGGAAACAAATAGTTTGTCGCATAGGTAATTTTGTTCAAAAGATGATTGTTTGACTAAAATTATAAAAAGGTTTAAGGCTAGGCTAATATTATGATTGGGTTTAAAAATTAGGCTATATGAGTGTAAAACCCTTGTCTCTACATGAAAAAAAAATGATAAATAATTATTTATAAAAACAAAAATAAAATGGAGAAGAAATCAAAGTACTACCGCGTGTAATTTTAATTTAAAGATGAAACAAGTGTTGCCACTTGCTTTGTTGAACATGAAACTAGGGAGTTGTGCAATTTAAAGCAACATGAAGTTTTGTCCAGCTGCGCAAGTACAGTACAACCAGCGCAGGTAGGCAGCGAGTTTCTGTATTGGACTTGGAGAGTAACAAATCACTTCTTCTAGAAGCAGAAGCTGAAAGCAATTTCTAAGAGCCAAAAAGCCAAAACTCTCTTTCCTTTACAGCAACACTCGCAACCAAACACGATAAGCTCTCACTATTGCTTCCGAACCAAACAAGCCAGGGATAACAAAATCTCATGAATATGGTACTGTTAATACTCGCTCTTTAAAAGAGAAGATGAAAATATGAATGGGTAAGAAATGAGTACGAGAGAGGTAAGAAAATTGTGATTAAATTCCAATACGGGTACGAGAAAGAGTCTTCATATATCTTGCATTGCCATTCCTAAAACGTGCCATCTTTTCACACCACTTGCATTTGGTACTTGGTAGCTTTTTATTTATTTATTTATTTATTTTCTCTTCTGTTCGTGCAACGAATGTATTATGTATGTTGTTCTCACTTTTTGATTATTGGCCGCGTCGTCTTTCGGGCTTTAATGTTGAAAAAAAAAAGAAAAAAAAAAGCAAAACTCATTACCCACTAATCCCCAAACACACACCATTAATAATTAATTGATTTAACTTTAGATTTAACTCTAAAGAAAAGGAGAACAAATTGGGGTTTCTTAAAAAATGCTTCTTTCTGTCATACTTATGGCTAAATGCTCTCAGATCTTAGGCCGTAAATTCCTCATTTTTCTAAGAGAAAACCTGGATTTAATGAAGAGGGTATTTTTGTTTTTCTTTTAGTATAAACTTGCCGAAAATCTTGCTTTCCTTTTTTTTTTTTTTTTTTTGCCTCTTCGTCGGATCTGTGAATCTAAAATCTTGCATTTTCAAGCTGTAGATGTTTTTTCTTTCACTGGTCTTACTTTTTCTCAAGAGGATTATTGATACTTCCAGGAAATAAAACAAGAAAACAAAAAGTTGTTAGGTCGGTGGGTATTGATTATTTGGTTGAAGCAGAGATGATTCAGTTGTTGTTCTTGGTTCTTTTTGCCGAGGGTGGTTTGGCTTTTCTTCTTCTGGTCAAGATTGGGCCTTTGAGAGAACTTGTCGTAAAAAGTTTGGATCAGCTCAAGACGGGAAAAGGTCCGGCTACTGTGAAAACTATTGCTGGTACCATGTCTGTGATTCTCTTATCTAGCCTTATGAGCATTATTAAGATCCAAAACAAAGGTGCTAAGCTTGGTACCATGTCACCCATGGATCAAGTTCTATGGAGGACTCACTTGCTCGAGGCTTCCCTCATCGGTATGTATGATCCTGGTGTCTTTTTTGATCTTGTTTTTCCTTCTTCCATCAGAGTTTAATATTTGTGCCTTATTTTAATTCTCTTGTGGTAAAATGGAAACAAAATTGTGTTTTCCTGTTAATATTGGGCTAATTTAACTGATATTATGGAGAACGTGTTTTAGAATTTTAGATTTACTTACTGATTTTGGAACCACAATAGGTATACGAATACACAATTTTATCTAAATGGTAAAGTTTCAGATTTGTGAAGTATAAATTACTAGCTTTCGAACAGGAAATCAATCTCCCCTTGATTTATGTTTTATTATGAGGTTAGGAATCGTATATATGCGAAGTGTGTTCTTTGAAGAAAAGGACTAGGTAATCTTGATGGCATATGCTTATATATAAGAAGTATGCTCTGGATGGAGGAGAATGGCCGAACTCATATGTACAACACAAACTTGCATAAACATAAGTTCTTCATGAGATGATTTAATGAGTAGATTCTGGGTTGTTGAAGACCTGTGTGAGATTCCACTCATGTTTAAAATGTGTGAAAGTTATGCTTTATATTTTCAAGCAAGAATGGAAATCCTGATTTAATGGATGAATGAAGATAATTAGTGAAATTTAGTTATATCCATTTATTAAAGAAGTAAATAAGGCACTATATTCAAAAAAGTTTCTTATTCACCTAATTACCTTGTAAGTATAATCAATTCTTGATTTGCTATAAGTTAATGTTTTGATGTTGTAATTGTCATGGTTTGTACATTATATCCACTGACTCAAGTTGATCTTTTGTATCACTAACAATCTCAAGAACTGTAACCATGGTAGTCATACCCGATCAAGAGTCTAGGATGTGTATGAAAGCATGAATTTTGATAATTAAACTGCTGAATGTTTATGCTGAACTTAGAAGGCATGTTCATTGTTCCTATGAAAGACAAAAGTGCATTCGATATGATATGCATGTTTCCTGGTGCCTGATTACTACATTTCAAGATAGATAAAATTTCTTTTTAATCTGTAAGGATATTTTATTTATGGCTATTGATGCAATAAAAATCTTGTATCTTTATTGGTCATCCACTGCCCGCTTTGGTGCTCACAGAAAGATGGAAAGTGAACTAGGTTAGACAGAGGAATGATCAGAAACTTATTACAATTACAGTTTATCGTTGCTTTGAAAGGCTTATGAACATCATTGAAATTATATTGCTAACAGATCCTCTTTCTATCTTCTCCGCAATATGTATGCGTGCTTATCTTTTATTGTTCAATTGTACATTAGATGTATGTACATCTGTGTACCATGACTATGTTTGTTAGTATTCTTATTTAAAAAAAGCAAAAAATTAGATAAGATTAGACTAAACTCTGCCTATGTGAGGACTAAAGCTGAATGCCAATTGCATTAAGATAAGATTATATTTACTTAGTCTAGATGCTGAATGCCAGTTGCATTAAGATAAGATTATATTTACTTGACTAGATGCTGAATGCTGTTGGTATTGATTTACTCAAATTTCTATTAAGCTTTGTAAGACTATGGGCTGTTGGTGAAATTAATTTAACTACCATTTCTGTAAAATGTTTAGAGGGGTATTCCTTTTCTAGTTTTTTTTTTTTTTCTGGTTAATTTTTTTTCCTCCTGGTAGAATGCTCAAATAGTGTCAGTGCGTTGCATCTCCCTATATGTGAAAAATTATACAATTTGCTTACAAACTAGACTTCATATGCCCCTTCCAGTTTGAAATTCTCTGTTCTTGTTGCTTTCACTGGTTACTTTGTTGTGCATCGTGTTTCATTGAGCTTTTGTTACCACACAACAAATCAAGGACATTTGAAGTTGATTGCATGTTTTTCTTGATCAACTTAGAACACTTGGAGATTGGCAATCTGACATTAGACAGAGGTGCAACCATTGATTAATTGTATTATTTAAATTATTCTTGTCTTTGAATCTCGTGATAGCTCCAGTGAATGGTTATATCTTTTTTTGCCGATTTCTGTTTAGCTCTGTTGTTTATCTATAATGGCCTGAACTTGAATTTGCAGGTTTTACCCTATTTCTTGGGTTCATAATTGATCGCGTGCACTATTATCTTACAAAGCTTATTTATCTTAGGAGTAGTGTGGGATCTTGGAAAGATGAAGTTGAACAGCTCCAAAAAGAAAAAAATCAGCTTAAAGACATGGAAGAGAAAGCTATGAAGGAAATGAAGCGACTGCAAGAAGAACTTTCAAGTCTATCAGAGAATTTTAAGAAGCTAAAGTTGGAATGTGAAGAGAAAGACAAGAAGATTGAATCTGCTGAATCTCATGTCATTGCCCTCCAGAAACAATCGGCAGATCTACTTCTTGAGTATGATCGTCTGTTAGAAGACAACCAAAATCTTCAGAATCGAGCTCAAGGATACAGGAATTGAGGAAGTTTCGAAAGACACCAACATTCAAGTTTTGAAAATTATTTTGTCAATGGTGATGTTGAATAAACATCTCCAAAATTTCACGAAAATGGCCTCGGTTGGAAGGGGCCAAGGAGAGCACTTTTCAGGCCTGGGAAGTGCTTTGTTCTCCCAATGTTGTCGAAAATTTTGTAGTTCTCTGAATTTAGAATTTTTAGCTTGCTCATCTTATGTGTTCTTTTGTTGATACCCAATTTTCTTTTAAACTGAAATAGAAATTCATTTTAGATTCTCTTATCATTAAACAGGGAATAAGACAAGATGGTTGGAAACTATTAGATAATATTATACTAACGTGCTTGTTAAGTTTGTTAATATGTGAATGACAGGCATCACTGTGCTGGAAACAGCTAATACAAGTGCAAATAGTGTGGTGAAATCCTGATTTCTGACAATATATTGCTCGTCAAGCTTTCAAAGGAGGACACGGATCCAAGTTAATAAAGAACATTAAAAAAAAAGTATGCCAGTTAAACGAACATAAAAAATAAGATACAATTTCAACTTTGCATGACCTTTTTTTTTTGTAAAACTTTGACCCTAAATTATTGTACTCACTTCTAACACTCGGTACCTCGTCACTGTGTTTGCGATTGAGATGTTCGCTTACAAACTCAACTAGTACTTTCGTATAAATGGCTCCTTGGCTTGAAACTTTGGCCTGAAGCTGAAGACACCATGAACTACAGACAAACCATTAACATGGAGAGCAAATTCTTGCAACTCGTCATTTTGTCAGTGGTTCCCACTTCGGTTGAGCAGTTGTTATCCTCCAAGTGAGGAAATTGTTTCAGTGAACTTTGAGGTAAACTGGGTCCATGGCTATCACTTTAAGGTTATTTGTAAACTGAGATCAGTAATCTGTTTCCAAATACAGTTTCTTAGCAAATCTCTCACTGTTATGACCCATTAGTTTCACTTTGTATTTTTTTTTTTTCAGAGCATGAATAATTCAACCTTTCGAAGACATCTTATTGCTCTCATCTCTCGGTCCAACTTCTGTAGTATATACACAATATCTTCATGTTTATGGTGGCTCTTATCTTCCATAATAAATGCATGGAGCTCCCCATTCACTTCAACTACACTATAGCCAGGTACTTTTTTCATTCCCGTCTCTCTCATTGTCTTCCTTACACCAGCTACCTGATCCCACATATCCCCCATGGCAAAGAAGTTTGAGACCAAAGCATGAATGCCCGAGTCATCAGGATTTAGCTCAAGGATCTTCTTTGTCACCATCTCTCCAACCGACAACTTCCCATGATTATAGCATCCTGACAAAAGGGTAGCCCAGACAGCGACCCCAGGTTCAGTGTTCATGGAATTTATAAGCTGCAGGGCTTCTTCCACTCTTCCTGCACGAGCCAGAAGATCAACCATACAAGCATAATGCTTCTCACTTGGTTGAATCTTATATTTACTAACCATGCGATCAAACCAGTATCTACCTTCTTCCACTAATCCTGAGTGGCTAAGAGCTGACAAAAGAGAAGCAAAAGTTGAATGGTCTGGTTTTAGCTTTGTTTCCATCATCTGGAGAAAGAGTGACAGGGCTTCCTTTCCATGTCCATGGATCCCATAGCTAGCTATTATTACATTCCAAGATATTACGTCCCTAGATTCCATCTGATCAAAGATGGCACGCACACAAGAAGGGGCTCCGCATTTTGAATACATGTCAATCACTGCTGTACCTAAAACTTTATCTAAATCAGACCTTCTCAGTATATATCCATGTATGGACTTGCCCAGTCTCAAAAAGCCAATTTGTGCACATGCCAAAAGTGCACTCATGAGAGACACTGAATCCGGTTCAAATCCACAACTCTGCATCTCCACCAATGACTCAATTGTATTTCCGGCAAAACCATTTTGAGCATAACCAGAAATTAGTGCACCCCAAGAAACGATGTTCTTATGGGATATCTTCTTGAATACATGAGAAGCAAGATCCAAATACCCATTCTTAGAATACATATCCACTAGGCTGGTTTGAACTTTAACACTAAAATTAAGATCTCTCCTAATTATATACCCATGAACTGAGAGCCCCAATCTCGAGTCTCCAAGATTAGCACAAGCCTGAATCAACCCCACCATAACGACCTCATCCCCTTCAATACCCTCCTTTTGCATCCTTTTATGTACATCAACAGCTTCACGTGGTTGTCCATTGAATGCAAACCCATTTATCATAGAACTCCAGCAAACAAGGTCCTTTCTTTGCATCTTTTTAAACACAACCGTAGCCTCATTCATTTTTCCACACTTCGCATACAAATTCAACAGAGATGACCCAACAAACACATCCTTTTCATAACCAAAATCCACCGCTTTATTCCAAATTTCCTCTCCCATTTTCAAGTTCATCAAGCTCACACATGCCTTTAATGCAATTGTAAATGTCGAGCTATCAGGTTTGACACCTTCTTTTATCATTTGATTATAAAGAGCCAAAACTTCAAATGGAGATTCTGTACGAGAATACGAGATGATCATGGCATTGAAGGAATCTATGCCTCGCTGAGGCAATTCTTCAAACAGTTTACGGGCTGATACGATATCGTAATTACTTGCATATGATGCTATGATTCGTCCGATGAAATTTCTGTCAGTGGAGAGACTAGTTTTAATCATAAAGGCATGGATTTTGATTATGGTTGTTTTATCTTTAGTCGCTGAGAGAAGGGCTTTTAGGTGCTTTGGATTTGTGAGAAAGCACATTTTACGGCAGGAAGCGAAGATTCACTGTTATGCTTTAGGAATTTAGCTAGTTTATAACCGTTGAGAGAAAAAATAAATAAAAATTACACAAGAACTTTATCATCCAAAAAAATCTGTAGTTGTATTATCCAAGAGGAAGTGTTGTGATTGGATGATTTGTTTGGCTTCTGCCGCCCTTGTTATTGTTTTATTATTTTGCAACAATCCCACCTCAAAAATTCAAAATTAACTTCCTCCAAAAAAAACAATTTCTTCCTCCAAATTTTTTCAATATATACGGGCAATGCAATTGAAATATGAAGCAATGCAATGAATGCCGTTAATGAAATCAAAAGTCATTATATCTTATTAAGAAATTTGGTTGAAGGAATTTGAGTAGGGTTAAGAATATATGTGCCACAAATTTATGATAAGTAACATGAGTTTAATAGAAAATTTTTAGTGGAGATAGAAAGTTGAATATGATAGAAGAATATTGGTAAGTTGAGGTAAGTTTTTAAATTTTAAGAGTTAGAAATGTAGACTTGCAATTTATGTCATTGATACTTTATTATAAAGATAACAAGGTGTTGTAAATTATTAGATAATGTTTGATTTGTTTTAAGTATAAAGTACAAAAAAATTGTTTGTTAGTTCATTTTTACTAAAAAGTTATATAGAGAATGTTGGGATGTTTTTCTTGTAGACATATTGGAGCTATTTGAGTTAGTACTTTTCTTGCTTTGGGTGTAAGAAGTAAGGACATATAATTAAGGAATGTTTAACTAAAAGAGTAGGTAGTAAAGATAGCACGGGGGAAAGTCAAAACAAAAGGCAAAAGGTACAGGGATGAGTTTACGCTTTAACTAAGTAAGATGCATAGGCGTTTAATGAAGTGGCAATATGTATAACAGTTCTCTTTAACCTAAAAGGTTAAAGTATTTGATTCTAGGGTTGCACATTCATTTGTGGCTTGTATTATTGTTTGTTCTTCTGATGAAATATGTTATGTGTGTTGTAACTCCTATAGGTAAAATATAGTTATAAATTATATTTACAAAGATTGAGAGATTAATTTTGAAGATAAGAATATTATAGTTGATTTATCGCCAATGGAGATGCATGATTTTGATGTTATCTTAGGAACGTATTGGTTAGCCGCCTATCATGTGGTAGTGAATTGTTTTATTAATGTAGTAATGGTTAACATTCCGAGCCAATTAGAATTTAGTTTTAGTGGGAGATGATTTGTGATAGGTCAAAGGTTGTTTAATGTGATTAAGGCCACAAAATTACTAGGAAAATGGGTGTG
>JAXCLQ010000001.1:14093270-14104787 GCA_035584115.1 Cedrela odorata | reverse complement strand
TCTTATAACATGCATATGATGTTTATAAGTGTTATGACACATATATGAAATGATTGGATCAATTGCATGTTGATTTAGGCATGTTGGTTGCATTGGGTGATATTTTTTTGTTTAAGCATTATGCATAAAAACAAAATTCTGCCATGCATGTAAGAATTCTGAAAAATTAGTTTTCCATGTCAGATTGCATTTGTTTAGATAACTTGTAAATGTCATAAGATACATGTAATTTCAATGGTTGAAGTACTTGATGGATTGTAAGTGTTGCATGTAAACGGTTACTTGTAAAATACATAATAATGCATGCAAATGGATTGTTTTGCTTAATATTTTTGAAAAATTGTTTTTCAATGATTATAATGTGATTAGATATATTAAACATATTTTATAAAGTCCTAATATAATGGTTGTTACATTAGATGTAAAGTATATGCCATGCATGTGTGTTATTTGCTCTAAAATGACTATGAAACCTAATTTACCCTTAAAACTGTTTTGGGACAGATTTTGGTTTTTTAATAAATTGATTTGATTTCAGTTAGTAAATACTATAATTAAGATATTAAATTGTTCATAACATGTATAGGAAGTGTTCCATCATGCTTGTTTGAATGTTTTTATGATTGAGTGAAAGATACATGTTTAACAACATTAAGAATGTTAATTGATATGACATGCTAAATGAAATATTTTGAAATGATTAAAATATTATCTGCATGATAAATATGTACAAGTGTTTTATATATATTGGATGATAATTGTTAATGGTAATTCATGAGATGAATTAATTGGATGCTTAAAATGATTAATGAGATGAAATGTTTAAAAATACACAAATATGAAATTTGCATATTAAATGTTATTTTTAGCATATTTGTGACATTTAATTTGATTAATTTGTTATGCTATCATATACTACATTAGATGTATTTTTTGTAATATTTGAGAAATATAAAATATTTAATTAATATAAGATATTATTTAAATAGGAATATTAAAATGCCATGAAATTATTTTTGAAATGATTTGTAAATAATATTATTATTTTAATTATGGATGGATCATGACATAAGTGTTATGATTGTGATCTTTTGTGTAATTGTTGCATGCGCCATTTTAATTTAATAATAATATATATGAATATTTCATTAAAGTACTTATATATGTGATATATTAAGTAGTGTATATGTGCATGTGATGTATGTATGCATTAGTGCTTATTTTAATTAAATTGTTTAATTTACCTTTAAGTTTAGATGCAATCTTAAGGTGAATGATTTAATGTTTATGTATAATTAATGCATGATTATTAGATTAAAGAGTTTGATCATGGGTGTTAAATGATTTATTAAAAATATTAAAGGTTTGTAATTTTTTTTTATTCATTTAAGGCATTTAATATTTAATAGTTAAATTATTCATGTAATTCGGGCATGCGTGCCTTAGATCTGTTTTGTAAATAAATCATGAAGATGAAGATCAGATGTACCAGATGAAATTCGAAGAGGAAATAAAAGAGATTGAAGAATTATAACCTTTAATAAATAGGTTATTTTAGATTGTAATTTACAAAAAACCTATGATCAACCTACATGCTTTTAGAATGCATATAGGATATGTATGTTTATGAATGCTCCTAATAAACAAATTAAAAGCATAAAAAAATGATTAAATTTAAAGGTTAAACCTAATAAATCTCCTTAAAGAAAAATTATTAAATCCATACCTCCCATTGTGGGGTAAATAAAATTTTTGCTATAAATATCAATATTCCAAGATTCAATTATGTGAGGAGTATGATATTTATATCTTAAAAGTTGGTTACTTTGTTCTTGGATGAATACTTCTTCATTGCCCAAGATTCTATTATGTGAGGGCTTGGTGAAAGTACTGTTTTAAGAGAACACGGTGGATCGAGTTTAGCTAGCCTAGGAGATCAAGATTTTTATTATATGAGATTTTCGAAGTTAGGGCAAAAGAAATGAATCATACCTTGCATTGTGATACAAAAGGAAAAGTGTTTCATACTCGCTAAACTTGGAAGATCAAGATTTTATTATGTGAGGTTGATCGGGTAAAACGAGAATTTGATTCTCCATTAGAAATAAACCAACGACTATTTCTGGATACCACTTGAGGGAGTGTAGGGTCCGAATAAAATAGTGGGAGCTAATGAGATTAGCAAATTGATAAGTTTAAATAATTACAGACACTAATAAATTTTTATTTCTCCATTCTTGTAGATATATTTTTTTTTATTATGATATATTATAAAACCGTTTATAATGGCAAACACATCATTGCTTAAGATCATGGACAAATACACTTTAAACAGAACAAATTATAAGGACTAGTTGAGAAATCTTAGAATTGTTCTAGATTTCGAATGTATGGCTTATATTTTAGGAGTTCCTCTCCCTATAGAGATAGGGAAAAATGCCACACTTGAGGATATAGAGATATTTAATCGGTGGAAAGAGGATAATAGAAAAGCAAAAAATTATATGCTTGCCTTGATGAATCAGTAGCTCCAAATGCAATTCGAAAATGTTCCACCGCATACGAGATAGCATAGTCCTTGGAGGAACTATATCAAGACAATTCTCAAGTTACTCAATATAATCTATGTATTAGTATGATTGATTAGAAGCTGAGAGAATGGGTATTGTCAGACGATCATGTTATTAAGATAATTAATAATCTGATATAACTTGAGATCTATGATATGGTGTTTACACACCAGTTTAAGGTGAATATGATTCTCCAATCACTGCCATCGAGCTTTAAACCATTCATTACAAATTTTAATCTCAATAGGATTGAGAGGCAGTTACCTGAACTGCTTAATGAGCTTCAAGACTATTATCGATAGATGAATAAGGGTAAGGGGTATAAAAATGTTTATGCTACCACTTCTAGCAGGTCCAGGCCCAAGAGGCTAACAAAGAAAGGACCAAAAGTTGGACCCAAAAAGAAGGCATTTAAGAAGCCAGTGGGCCAAGCTGAGAAAAAGAAAAAGCCAAATGATAAAGGAAAATGTTTTCACTGCAGAAAGGATGGACATTGGAAGAGAAATTGTCTTCAATACCTGGGAGCCTTAAGAAGGCAAAAACATGTAATTTTCATTGTCAAATGATAGAATATAAATTATGTATTAATTAAGATAATCATTACTGGATGTTAGATTCAGCTGCTACATCCCACATTTGTATGTCTATACAGGTACTTCAGAACAGTTCTGAGGTAGTAGTGGGCGATGTCATTTTAAAGATGGCCAATAGAGCAAGAGTTGCAGCAGAAGCTATAGGTACATCTTCTATTAGACTAAAATCTAGGCATGTAATTAAATTAAATAAAGTACTGTACTTTAAATTTGCCTCAAGAAACATCATTTCTATTTCAGTACTATGTAAGGATGGTTATAGTGTGTATTTTAATAGTAATGAATGTTTATTATATTTTGGAAATATAATTGTGGGCAAAGCACTTAATATAAATGGTTTTTATGTGCTTGAAATGAATGTTTATGATTTTATCAACAATATTACTAATAAGAGAGCCCGAACAGAATCAAATCCTAAAACACTATGGCATCATAGGCTAGGTCATATAAGAAAAAGACAACTAACACAACTTGGAAATAATAGGCTTATAGGCCTATTGGGTTGTGAACCCTATACAACCTATGAGTCTTGTCTTTAGGGAAAAATGACCAAGTCCCCATTTAAGAGTAAAAGAGAATGGACTAATGAACTGTTAGAACTCATATATACTGATGTATGTAGTCCTTTTAATACCATGGCCCGAGGAGGATTTGAGTACTTTATTACCTTTATCAATGATATGTCATGGTACAAGTATATATATTTGATGAAATACAAATCTGAATCCTTTGAAAAATTCAAGGAATTCAAGAATGAAGCAGAGAAACAAACAAGAAAAAGTATTAAGAAACTACAATCGGATCGTGGTGGTGAATATTGAGTATAGAGTTTTAGGGTTTCTTAAGAGATAGTGGGATTATGTCGCAGATGACTCTTCCTTATACTCCACAGCACAATGGAGTATCAGAGAGGAGAAATCGTACCCTATTAGATATGGTACGATCGATGGTGAGTTTCACTGACTTACTAGAGTCCTTATGGGGATATACACTTCAGACAGAAGTGCATATTCTACATAGTGTTCCGTTTAAGTCTGTGCAAAAGACACCATATAAGATATGGAATAGCAAAGCCCCAAATCTTGGCTATATGAAGATTTGGGGGTGTCTGGCTTATGTTAAACTTGTTCACATGGATAAGCTGGATACGAAATCTAAGAAGGGTCAGTTTATTAGGTATTCTAAAGATAGTTTAAGATATTATTTCTACTTTCCCTCTGACCAAAGAGTTTAGGTTAGTCGAAATGCACACTTTCTTGAGAAAGAGTTTTTGGAGGAAGGTGGCATGGGTAAAAACATAGAGATCAAGGAAGGGTCCAAAGAGGCTAGAATTGAAATTGCTAAAGTTGGACCGTCCACTCAGCAAACCTCAGTGTCAAATACCATGGTTCCAGCTCGTAAGTCTTCCAGAGTATCTAGACCTCCAAAAAGTTATGGATTCCTGCATGAACAAGATTTTGAATCTTTTTTAATGAGTGTCTCAGATCATAGTGATGATCCGGAAAACTATGAAAAAGTAATTCTAGATAAGGATTCAGGAAAATGGCTAGAAGCTATGGATTCGAAGATAAAATCCATGCATATAAATAAGTCTAGACACTTGTAGATCCACAAGAAGGAATAGTTCCTATTGGGTGCAAATGGATCTATAAGAGAAAGATTGGTAAGGATGGGAAGGTAGAGATCTTCAAAGCACGGCTAGTTACGAAGGGTTATTCTCAAAAACAAGGGTTGGATTATAAGGAAACTTTTTCGCCCGTGACTATGATTAAATCTATCCGAATTATGCTAGCCATAGTTATAAACTACGACTATGAAATCTGGTAGATGGATGTCAAGATGGCATTCCTTAATAGTTTCATTGAGGAGAACATCTATATGGAACAACTCATTGGGTATGTGTTCAAAATAGATAAGCATAAGGTATGCAAGCTGCATCGATCCATCTATGGATTGAAGCAGGCTTATAGGACCTGGAACATCCAATTTAATGACACAATCAAAGCGTTTGGTTTTGTCAAAAATCCGAATAAACCCTGTGTTTACAGATGGGTTAAAAATTGTGCCATCACATTGCTCATATTGTATGTAGATGACATATTATTAATGGATAATGATATAGGCATGATGAATGAGGTTAAGATCTGGTTATCTAGAATCTTCTTGATGAAAGACCTCAGTGATGCAACATATGTCTTTGGTATTCTTGTTTATAGAGATAGAACGAAAAAGATAATCGAATTATCCCATAAATTGTACATTGAGCAAATGCTGAAAAGGTTCTGCATGGAGAACTCTAAGAGAGGTCTCTTGCCCTTCACACACGGTCTTCGTCTTTATAAAGACGATAGTCCAAAGACTAATGAAGAGCGACAACGGATGTGTAACATCTTTTGTGCTTCTGCCATAGGAAGTTTGATGTACGCAATGATTTGTATAAGACCTGATATAGTATATGCCGTAAGTGTTACAAGTAGGTATCAGGCTTTTCTAGGGGAGAAACATTGGTCGTCGTAAAATCAGTCCTAAAGTATTTGAGAAGGATTAAGGATTTGATTCTGAGTTATGGATGTCAAGAGTTGAATATTTAGAGATATTCAGATTTTAATTTTCAATCAGATATTGACGATAGAAAGTGTACGTCAAGTTTTATATTTATGTGTAATAGAGGATCTATAAGTTAGAAAAGCTCCAAGCAGATGACTACAACGGATTTCATTACAGAAGCTGAATATATTACTGCTTCAAAAGCAACAAAATAGGCTATATTTGGATGCATAAGTTTGTGGATGAACTTGGTGTAGTTCCTAACATGGCTTATCCAATAAACGTATACTGTGACAATACTTGGGCTATTGCATAGGTTAAGGAATCGAGAGCATACAAAAAGTCTAAGCATATTCAGCGTAAGTATTACATTTTACGAGAGTTCGTTAGAATGAGAGAAATAATAATTTAAAAGATCCCTTTAGCAGATAACATGGCTAACCCACTAACTAAAGTAATGACATAGAAACAACTAGACTACCATCTTGAGAAGATGGGTATGAGATATAACAGCGATTGACTTTAATGCAAGTGAGAGGTTGTTAGTGTATATGCCCTAGAAACAAATCTTGTTATAGGTTTCTTGGTAATTAATTTGTAATCAGATATTTATTATTTTTAATAAATAAAAGAATTATTCTTGATTCACATTTGTATGTTGTTTCAATTATTTATACATGCTGTAAATAATTTATGAATGTGATAAGTCCAACTAAGACATTTAAAGTAAATGTTCTTATCAAAATTGTTCCCTATGAAAACAATATTATTTGGGCAATAATATTGTATAGTAGGCACATTAAATGCTTCCGAAAAGATATTAAGAAGTTGATATAAGTTCGGTTGATGATGATAGTCATGTCACTAGGATATTATTGTGGATTCACGGTTAGAGAACCGTTTATCGAACATGACCAAAATAAATGATAAATCACATGGAGTGGCATGATGTCAATAATTAATCGTTTGGTCATATTAGTGTACGATGTAATCCTTTGACTTGAGACATCGTGGTCGAATCTAGTACGGTTGCATATGGTTTATATGGTGTATACGTATAAGGCTAGCCATGTCACATACAATAAGCTAGTTTAGTCATGCGTTGTTCGTACACGGAAACAAACGATGGTCAAGATGTGATCTGTTGACTCGGGATTTTAGAATTGGAGTTTCCGCTAACTCAATCCGTATTCGAGTTCCTAAGGTGAGCTTCTATAAATGTCTAAAAAATAAATCTTTGGCCAGAGTGATTATTAGTCATGCAAAAAGTTTGGGATGATAAGTTCCGAACATAGCGATCGACAGTTTACAGAGAAATTGAGTTCAAGATTTTGACATCCGTGAATCTATACTTGATAAGGATATAGACGATGGAAGGATATTACCTACATGACAAATATGACAGTTTATATTAAAATGAGATTCGATGAAGTTATTAAATTCGCCGTGTTTTAGAGGCTATGGCATGTTGCTAGATGTCAACCATAGTCAGTGTTTTCGGAATTAATTTTGGATAAGATTCCAAATCGGAACATGGTTAATTCACGGGGGTCTCACAAGGTCACACCAATACTTGATGTGAGAGGGTATGAATTATTTAAAAGGAGACTAGCACCATCCTAAAATAATAAGGGTTTTAATTATTTTATGTAACACTTACATAAAATAATTAATTGAGAGTTACATAAAATTAAATAAGGTATTTTAAGAGTTAAAATAGTCTTACAATAATTAATTAAATTAATTATATTTAATTGAGAGGGTACTTAATAATATTTATTAGGGACTAAATATTGATCATTTAAAAGTTAAATGACTTATAATAAATATGTAGAAGTTAAAAATGCAAACTAGTGTAGTTTATATATCTTTATAACAATAAGTGATTGTCCAAGGATTAAGTCGCAAAGCATAGGGTAATTTTTACCAAAATTAGATTTTCAAATACTCCCATGGAAATAAAATATTTGCAAATCAGCCTTAACTATAAAAACCAAAGTCTTTCATATTTTCTCATTAAATGAAAAACACTAAGAAAATTAGAAGAAAAACTCTCTCTTTTTATCTCAAAAATCTCTCCCTTTCATTGTGCATCAATGGTGAAAATTGTGGAGGACTTGTGTTCTTCAAGTCTACTACTTCTTCATCTTCATTAAGCATCCATTGAAGTAAGGTAAACACATCAATTCTATCTTACAAATTCAATTTTTATTTTCAAAGATTACTATGAAAAACTTGCAAGTTATGAAATGTTCTTAGCTTGCATGTCTAATTTATCATTCTCTTCATGCATTCTTAATTTTTAACAGTATTACATGCTAATTTAAATGCTACTAGTTATTGATTTTAGTTTTCTTGTTATAGGCAATCCCTCTTATTACACTAATGGCCCCTCCCACGTGATACCTAGGTTATTGTTTTATGCTGAAAATTAACATAACAAAATTTAAAACTTTTGTGTTTTTTTATATTTTTTATTTATTACATTCACTTATTGATTTGGCTAATGATCTTCACAATCTGATGTGTTATGTTGATGATACAGACAATTGCTAAAGTTGTGAAGGGTTTACTTGAAGATTATGAAGGGTTCCTCATTGTCTTGTATCATCTATGACTTCTTTTTATTCTTCTCATTCGTCTTCTAGATCATATCTACTAGTTTTTGTGATGAGAGTTTTAAAAAGGACAATTCATCAAGTAAACAACAAAAGCAAGTTTTTGAGTTTGAATATTTAGACAATAAGTTTTTGGAAGAGCTGCCTGAATCCGAAGCTAACAAAAGTAATTTAGCTTGTGTTTTATCGCATGTATTTGAGTTTAAATGAGTTGAAGCATTGATGTAACTAATTATCTTAACTATGTTTTAATTTTGTAGTTGAACTGATAATTATCAATAGATTGCAAAGAAATTCAAGATGATTGTTGATAAATTAATTTTGTTGGCATGTGTGAAGCTACCTTGATAAGTAATGAATTTCGCATATTTTCCCATTAATTTCTCTATATTTCTTGGTAGTTTCTTGGAATTCTTGGAATTCTTGATTCTTAATTATTTGTTTTTTTGTTTTGTAGGATTTTTGGAGACGAACCACCTAAAAAAGAAAAAAAAAAACAAAAAGGCTACATTTCAATGTGAAAAAGATTTAGCTTGCAAAATTTGAAATTTCAGAAGAAATAAAGGGCATTAAATAAAAAAGTAAAAGAGATGTGAACATAAGGCTAATTGGGCTGAATTGTTTTGAGCTTCTAAAATTAAATAGAATAAATAAGCCAATTAAATTAGCGTGATTAATTAGATAGATTTTTGGCTGATTTTATTATTTTGGGTTTATTTAATATCATTTTAGAAAGCTAAATTACTATTTATATAAATAGTAATATGGGTTTATATTTAATATGTTTTGAGTCCTATTTGGGTTAAAAAAATCAATATTAGTTTAATTAGGAAGCCTAATCCTAATCAAATCACTCATAGAATCTTTTTAAAATAATGATAAGTGAAGCATTATAAAAGGCACAACTTGAAAATTTTAGGAGAATTTTTAGAGGAGAGATTTTCTTTTAGAGCTGCAATAGTCCCAAATTCTAGAATTAAAGTTATAAGCCACTCAATAGAATTTCAAGAAGGTGTCGTAAATGTCATAATTCAAGAACAAGAATTAAGTCGTTCGATCTTCATTCCTTTTGTTTTCTTTTTTTGTAATTATTTCTTTCATGAATCTTGTGTTTATTAATTTAATAATGAGTGGCTAATTTTTTTTTTTTTTGGTTGGGGATGATTTCAAGATCTCAGACATGATTTTATTTCATTAATTCTATAATATATATATATATATATATATTTAAAGATGTTTATGTTCTATTGTTTAAATGTTATGAATTATTTTCTTATTTATTTAGGATAACCAAATAGATAGACTTGATTGTGATTCTATTGCTAGTTTAGGGTCACTGATTCGCAATTGTTAATATTCTTAGACACAAGTAGCAATTGTGGTTAAAGATTGCGGGATGCTTCTGATAATTGCATGTCAAATATAACATAAATTAAATAAATTGAGTTTATGTATTTATTGCTTGGAACAACCTATTTCTCTTATTCTTAATGCTTTCGTTAAATTAAATTTAGAGAGCTTATTCTAGGTTTGTTCAATGGATATGGATTAAGTGAAGAGCTTGTTTTGCTTAATGACGCAGTAAAGGAAGATCGAAATAATCGAGCTTGTTATTTTTTAAGGTTATTATTATAAAAGATTATAAAAGTTATTCTAACTATTTTACTTCAATCTAGTAGTGGCGAATGATTCCTTAACCAATATATCTCATCATATTTTTCTCGGGGTCTTTAAATTTAGTTATTATTTTTAGTTTGGTTAATTTATTTTATTTTATTTACATATTGAATCAGTACACTCCACCTTCCATTTGTGTGCGTGTCGTAATTAGAGCATCTTATGTTTTTCGATGTGTTTTAGTTCGTTTGCATCAATAAAGTTTAAATTAAGAATAATCTTTTGTGAGAATGACCATTGCTTACTACTATACTCAATAACGATATTATATATTGTAAGGATTTCACTTGGTGCGTTTCTGAGTGTATCATAACTCAGTATAGTAAATTTTTTTTCCAGTTAATTTCTTGACAATGTATTTTCAAGGAATTTATATAGAACAGATACCACATGTAATTTTATGGCTACTTCTTTGCATTGAACCTACATTCATTGTATAAATTTTGCGAGTATATTTTTTCTCTTCCTTTTTTTACTTTTAAAGGAAACAATAACATAAACTTACATGAAAAAAAATACATATAATGAATTTTGCAACTTTTCTTTCCAAATTTTATTATCAATACAAGCCTCTTTCAAGTGAAAATAAAAAATAAAAATAAATACAGCAATGATGGAACTAAATAGTTCAAACAAACAAATAAACCCCAACTCAATTTTATATTTTTATGTATGCAGAGTAACATATATTTTGGTGGCTTATCATTAGTTAAGAATAAACTATACGCAACACTCCATGATGCTCATGAATATCCTCTTGGCAAATGCCAACCACCATTTATTTGTAGTGCCATTAGGTCTATATGTAACACTTAATAGTCTTTCACTTGTTTTCTCTCATATCTGCTTCAGATAATTGTTGAATAGCTCTATAATTTAGAATTCACAAATCAAATAAGGAAATGAAGATCCGAGGTCTACATATCGAAAATAGCTAGTAAAATCACATGGAACCATATATCATGTAACATACTCAAACCACACATTTTAAAAGTTCACATAAACATCTGCATTCTAAATATTGTTAATATCAATGTCATGCTTTGACCTTGGAGTCCACCTTTGACAATCGCCACAGACCCTCCTGATATAATTTATACATCCGAAATGCATTAAGAGAGCTTGTAAGGCTTCCTGTAAAACATAAACTCCTGAAAACAGTTTATAAACGTATCTCCCATCCATAGGAGTATTATCAAAGAATTGATCTCCATGATCAATTCATATACAACATGTTTGGAAAAACAAAATAATAATTTCTTACATAATATTTAGTTAGGAAACAATATTTTACATATTTTTTCAGGATTCACAAATCTAAATAAAAACACATATCCAGTGGACTCTGAATTATACGAGTCAAGATAGAAAATCTACCAAGAACTTCTCAAGCTCTCTATCACTACCACAAGACTAGTTAGGACTAACGCACTTAACTTGAAAACTGTAATTATAAGGAGTGTATGTACAACTATACTTAGTGAATAAATATATACATACCGATATACATAC
>JAXCLQ010000001.1:14062388-14076427 GCA_035584115.1 Cedrela odorata | reverse complement strand
GGTAAAAAGGCACAATGAAAAATGTTCGGATGCGAAATGTATTCTAAAACATCTAGCGGATGGTGAATCATGGAAGGATTTTGTTTGTAGAAAACCATATAATACAATGTAATAATGTTAGGCCTTGCAACTTATGGATTTAATACTTTTAGTAACATATATATTACTCTTACAGAATGTGGTCTGTTATAATTGTGCCTTACAATCTGTCACCATGGAAATGTATGAAATAGGCATTCATGTTCATGTCATTACGTATTCTTGGACCACATATAATAGGGAGAGACATTGATGTGTATTTAAGACCTTTAATTGATGAATTAAATGAATTTGTGGGATGTTCAAGTAGAAAGAGTAGGTTCACAATGCATCATACATCATTATTTGGCTTGTCCTGTGTGTAAATGTAATGACCAGAGCTCCTCACAACTGTGGCGAGTTAAAAGTATGTAAATGTTCCATGGCACATCGTCAATTCCTACCACGTGATAAGCCATGGCGTAAAACTAAGAAGTTTAATGGGAAACAAGAGTTCGGATATGTGTCAATACAATATTTCGGAGATGATATTTTGCAATGGCTTCAACTGTTTAGAGAATTAAAGCTTGGCAAGAATGATAATAAAATAATAATGATAATATGAACCAATTAATTAATGGATTTTCTTGCATTTGCATAAAAACCGCAGTGATTTATATTAACAAAAGTATACTATTTATATATGTATATTAGATTAATGACTAAGTTTAGAATTCATTTCTTATTTTAACTAAAAATTCTTTACATAATTGAGACATCAAAATCTCAACCACAACCAATTCAATAATGAAAGACAAAAAGCATTTCTAGTGTCGTGTCATCAATTCCCCACCTTTAGATTGCGTGAGATGAATTAACTCCTTGATTTATATACATTGTTCCCATTTGTACACTTATCTTCTTAATTAAAGTTGTTATATTTCAAGCATAATTAATTTTAAAAAAAAAAAGAAAAGAAAAAAGGATAACGGTGTCGTTTGGTTAATCATACAGAGAAGACACGGAATGTATCTCAGAAACATCCAGAAACCATTGGAATCAGAAATAGAAACAAGAAATGCTACGGCTATGCTCTTTAAGTAAACATATATACCAGAAAACATAGAGAGAAGAGCAGAGAAACAGCATCACATAAAGTGGAGAAATAATTCAATGAGTAAACCGAGAAAAATAAAGCTGTTCTGCCCTTCACTATCAATACTTATACAGTTGGCGGCATGGGAGGAGCAGAGACTAGACGTGGGTTCCATTGCCAGGGCTTTTGGGCTCGACCCATCAACGGTCAAGCTCAATGGTCACTTCATCAGCAGAGGGGTCGATCTTGTATCGAGTTCTGTTACTTGGAGATCGCTGCTTAAGTTTTTCTCCGCAAGGGGTTTGCCTACAGGAATAGACGATAAGGATGCACTTATTGTTGATGGCAAGCACTGCAAAGTTGGGAGTAAGCGTAAGTTCTTTGAGTTCTTGTTCTGCAAAGTTTGTTTCTTTACTTTTTCTTCTTCTTCTTTATCAATTAGTGTTTGTTAATTTAAAGAACTTTAGTACTTCATTTTATAAGTATGTATCTGGGGCTATTTCTTTCACATACGTATTATTCAGGTTATTATTTGATATTTATTTTGGAATTATTTGAGATGTAATTTGTTCCATTATTCTTGCTC
Organism: Cedrela odorata; assembly: GCA_035584115.1. Lineage (NCBI taxonomy): Eukaryota > Viridiplantae > Streptophyta > Magnoliopsida > Sapindales > Meliaceae > Cedrela > Cedrela odorata. The sequence goes on along the minus strand of JAXCLQ010000001.1, from coordinate 14,074,727 downwards.
TTTTTCCAGGATCACATGACTTTGAAGTAGGGATTCCTGACAAAATTGTTGGCCAGGACTTTAGCATTTCTCAAAGACCATCGTCTGAAGATATCTACTTACTCAAGAATAGAAAGCTGAGAGACAGCAGCTCAGGTAAATTCAGTTTGGACGGTCGGTTTTGGTGATATTTTTTTATATATAAAATCTTCCTCAGCCTGGATACAAGAATTATCTTGTCAATGTTTATGTCATCATATATTAAAATAATGAGGGAGGGAACAATAGAAGTACTTTGATGATGGCAAAAAGTGGCAATTTGTTTGGGGTTCTGGCATATTAATTCTGCATTATTATTATATATATAAAGAGAAGAAAGTAGGTGTTGTGTTACTGATTTTTAAGTTGTGATCTGATCTTTTAGGATATGAAGAAGGAGATGGTCATGTGTTTATAAGCAATGGCCCGGGCTTCAAGAGAAAGCAGTCGTTGGAGGATCTCAGTTTACTCGGGAAGTTAAGGATAAATGAATCCAACTCAGGTACATTCTCTCATTTGGATTTGGTATGAATATGAATATTTAGTAAAAGTAATCTTCCTTTATCTACTAGCATTAGCATCGGTCTACATGTCCTAATAGTTGTTTGTCATTGAAATTATATATCATTCATTTATATTGATGTAATTTGCATGCTATTTTCAGATTTTCGAGACACACCAAGTAACAACTGCAGCACCATTTCAAGATCCCACTTAAAATGCAGTTTCCTGACCGAGAATTTGAAACGACCAAGAGAAAACGAGGTGATTGCTGCCTCTGCTTGCAAACGAATCCGATGAGGCAACAAGTCAACAGAAGGCTGGTCGACCTTTTACATGATATGAAATGTGGATTGACGAGTTAATTCTATGAACTTGTAATGTGGTAATATGTCTTTAACAAGAGCTTGCAGCAGTGAATTACCTGATGTGCAGTATTTCATCCGTGATTTTTCTTCTTTGTTGGCTTCACCAATTACAAAACCTTTTCTTGTTGAAAAACTGCAGCTATATATATATATATATATATTCTTTCTGGCTATTCAGTCAGTAGGATTTAAAATATGCATCTGGGATGACCCAAGTAGAGACCACTAACAAAGCTAAATGAATAAAACAGATGTCAATGACTAAAAAAATAATGGGGGTACGATAACATAAGAGTTCACTTTTTCGTGTTAGAAGAATTTCATTTTCTTGATCTCTATAGTTCACTATTGTTTTCTTTTGCACGTATGTTACACTGAAATTCTTGACAAACTCATGAAATCATACCAAATAGTATTGCCAAGCAACAGCAATTCCAGCTACTAATAAAATTTTTAACATCAATTTAAAACTAATGAAGGATGATGTAGCCGGAGTTGATTGTGGTTGCTCCTGTTGTCTTCCTCTAAGCTTGGCTGACAACTTGGACAGCAGCTGAGAAACCCGACCAGTTCGCTGGCCAGCTACAAGCAGAACAATATAAATAGAAAGATCAGGAGCTGGTTAGATTAGCTAATCTAGCAACGGGAGATGAGATATTCTGAAATATGCCTTTCGCAGGCTTTGATGATGATTAGCCCTTATCAAATGACTTGATCCATACTGATAAAATGAAGGACCTAACCATCAGAATTGACTTCTCTATAGAATATTCTTATGATAGAAAAAGCAAAATAAAAGTGTCTTTTTTTTTTATTTCTTAAATTTTCTATTTTGATTTTTTGGTAAGATAAAAAATAAATATACTAGTTGTGAATAATTTTAAGATAGCATAAACATTTTAGCATCTGATTGTGTGACACAATTACAGACCAAGAAGTTGCATACATGGATGGACGCATAACTTTGCATTTTGGTGGGTGAAGATTTAAAGAGCACATATTGTTATAATATTTAAGATTTTTTGGGGCATGGTCCCCAGGGGCATAACTCAGCTCCAGGCCTAAGCCCATACACGAATTAAGCATATCAACCAAAATTGATTTTTGTTGGGGACTGTAGTTTTTGCAATCACAAACAATTTTTTTACAGTATATTCAATTCTCACTAAAACTTGAAGTATCTTGCCACTCTTTTAACTTTCTGCATTATGAATAAAATGCCCTAGAGACATGCCATCAAGGTCAAATTTTAGAATGTATGGTTATGCGTTAATTTCAATCTGTTTCTTTACTCACACACTTTCTTTCAATATTGCTAATTACCTTATTAGCTGTTTGTAATTGATTGTATCTAACCAAAACAAACACACTCACCTAAGTATCTTCATGAATATTGCTAATTGCCTGTTTGGCTTACCTAAAAGATTATTACCAGAACTACAGAATAGAAAAATCTTTTATCACCAACGCTAATAATGACTCATACCATGACTATTCACTCAGATTGTTACTATATTTTTGAATTATGCATACCAGTGCCCCGTGTTTTATCATGGTGGATCTGTACTATTTCAAGAGATAAAGAGTTACCTCTGCTCTTGAGTAATCTTTCCTCCTCTCCAACACGCTTTCGTAGCACATTGAGCAATGATCCAAAATATAATGCAAATACCGTGCATGTGATTGTGATGACATTGTAAGGCATGCTAAAATCAGGAGTTGTTAAAGGTACAAGTAATACTTCAGTGTAAGAAAGAACAGGGCTGTTTTCCTGCATCACAAATTGAGAGAATAGTCCATATGATGGCAAAAATTCAAATATAGGATATTTACAACAAAAGAAAAATCATTAGACCTGAAATTTAGACATGATGGGTGACTTGTTCAAAGAATCATCTTCAGAGAAATGCATCCTTGTGTTGAAGTTAGGAAAACTTATTACTGCTGATGGAATGTCATACCCTTGATTAGCATCAGGAGGATATTCATCAATGTGCAAGAAACCCTATTGAGACATATTGAAGTAGATTATAAGAAGAATCAAGTACATGCAAGAAAATTAACTGAATACACATTGAGTTTGGCCTAGCAATTGATACGGAACATTACATTATAGCTCCTAGTTTGGAAAAAAGATGAGTTAAAAGGATGAACATTCTTCAAAACCAACGGATATCTCTGATGAGCATCACTTTCTTAGTACCCTTAGCACCTTTCTATAATTACCAAAGGAAAGTGTGGTGTCATCAATCAGCAGATCAAGAGACTTAATTTAGGAGTTCATGAACAAGAGTAAGTAGTAAAACTAAATAAGGTAAAATGATTTGCTTTCTATTGAGTATTGACAGTTTGGTTTCTCATCAGAATGGAGCCATAATTTATATATTGAAAAGTACTCCAGAATTTCTTTTTCCTCCTTTTTGGGCCTTTACTCGGGTAGTAAACACTGGGGTTGGGTTGTTCTAAGTCAGTTCAAAAAGCTTTTCCTACCAAAAGGAGATCATACTTATAGGTTTTGAATCAACATATGAAAAAGCATGCTTCCTAAATTGTACTTATATATATCTAAAGATTCTAAAATCAGTATCATGAAGGTACAAAATGACAGCCTATGTTGTGCATATTAGTATTAGATCTTTTGTCTTTAAGTTTGATAAAAAATTCAAGCATTGGCAGGATTCATGGTTACACAGATCTAAAAATGCTATTTTGATGCACCATATTTATGCAAAATAGCAATTTGTGCCAAAACCAGAACTTGCATGAACAAATTGGATTCTTAATAGTGAGTAATGTAATTATTCCATCAAGTCCATAAATCATAAAGAATACCTTATCAAACTCTAAAGTTAAAGCAGTTGATTTTATGCCGCAAGGAAGCTTTAGAATCATCTCCACTACCCCGGGTGATACCTTGTCCTTGGAAGGTGAAACCCGTATCTTTTCTATAACATCTGTCACAGCCCTAGGCTGTTGATCAAGAAACACTCGCAGAGTATGAAAGTACACCTTAATATACCAAGGCACAACTTGGAAAATATCAACTCGCAACTCACACCTCCCATCAATAATATTAGTAGTTAGTAAGCCCTCGCTTAATCCAGTAGATTCCAAGGTGATAGCAATAGCACCCCTTTGATTTCCACTTCCCATTAAGAATCTACTAGCATGTAACGGTTCTTGTCGACACGACCAAACTACAGGAATCTTCCATGTAAGTCCTAGGTCAAATGGATTAGAATCACTGTTCTTCTCTAATGAAAATTCATACAGAATAGACGTGCTCTTGTTATGCAAGTTATGCACTTCTTCAAACATCTTGTCTGGAGTAACCGAGAGTTCAAAGGCCTGGTTATTTGAAAATCCTTCAGATGCAAAATTCTCAGCTTCAGAATTAGTACTTTCCTTCTGCAGATTCTTTAATTCAGTAATCAGACCCTTCTCAAGGTGAAGGTATACATTACTGGTCTTGGAAAGAACACATTTTCCACTGACCTTCCTCCCAAAAATCGAACTAATCAACCAGCTTGGTTGTATATTTGTTTTACCAGAATAAATCTTACCCATTCTCCTACTACTGGGCAGGAGAACAACCGTAAGAGTTTGTTCTAGTACAATGCCTGAATCCACCCCATCTGAACCTGATTCACTTGAGGTCAAACGCAACCGCTGAGAATGGTAAAAGCCCCTGTAAATAGATGGTCTGTCCATTAACACAGAGAGCCCAGCTTTGTCTCGACAAGGAAGTAACTTTAACCATGGAGTGAGGTTCTCAGTACAAACAGCCTCACGTGGCAATGTACCATACCTCAGGTTGCCTGAAGATGGTCGAAAGGTCCACTCAGGAGCAGAATAAGCGGTAGAAGACTCTAGGAAGTTAATTGAAGCACAGAAAAGACCTGAAAGAGTGTGGGTTAAATTCCTCCAGGAAGCATCAACCAGAGATTGAGGAACATCAAACACAGCCCATAGCTCAACACCAGGGGGCTTTGCATTGTTGCTTGATATGGGGTCAAATCCTCCCCATTGTTCATATCTCCAGCGACCTTGAGTGAAAGATAATTCCATTTCCTTAACTCGAAATTTTTTAACCTGTAAAAGCAAAACCATCCTTGAATAAAACACTATTCTAATAAGTTGACAGAAGTTGATTTCTTAAATTATTTTCAGTTATTACATATAACTGATGACACAAATTTGTGATTCAGCCCAAGTTGAGGGCCATAGAGTTCAGGACCAAACCCTAATCCAGAATTAGAAGATTAAAATTTAGAGATTTTGTAAGCAGAAAAAGTGCACAAATGCTTTGAGTTGTTGCTTAGGAAGTGAAACAATAGTTACGAAACTTATATCTGCTGTACTCAAGTGAGCATATTAGGAAAGCTCAACCGAGACTCAATACAATCTAGAGCTTCAATCCTAAACCCAAATCTAATTACTCAATCAGAATCAGAAAATAAACAAATAAACTCAAAAATCTCAACGTCATTCCATATCAAACTCTTCAAACTTGTAACTAATAAAATCTAAAATAAAGCAAGAAATTAAAAGTTCAAAGTTTATTCCTTTAATATATTACTAACAATCTAAAGACCCAAAAAGAATCTAACTAAACTGAACTGGGTTTACAATTTTTGCCATACTAAGCATAAGTAAACAATATAATCACTTCATTTCTTATATTTTCCAAGAAACCCAAAGGAAAATGGGTGGTGGTGCGTACCAGCTGAGAGATGGCTTTGGGAAAGAGGTGGTGGTGGAGGCCATGAGAGTTTGAGGGAGGAGCTCTGGTTTCGAAGTGAAAATGGGCTAACACTTTACGATCAGGCAATGGCTTCAATAGTAACTCCTCTGAGAATTCTTCCTCTTTAACAAGAACCGATCCAGAAGCATACAAGAGTTGACAGAGAAGTAAAAGAAGGAGAATAGCAACAGCTAAAGGATTCGATCTTAGAAATAGCGCCATAATTATTGCAGGAAACAAGTGTCGATTTTGTCTCTGTAACTGTAATTTGATGTCATGAGATAGGAGCGCACCTTTCTGGACCTCTCAGAAAATTTTTTGTTGGTAATTGGTAAAAAAAGGGGTTTTTGACCAAGATACTCCAAGAATATTCCATTCACGTTTATGGTCCGGTTGTAAAATACCTTATATTTGAAGATCAATTATAAGCATTTCGAATAAAAATACCCTTTATTCTTGATTTCTCTCCATAACACACAGCACAAATCACTCCTGTTTCTTGTTTTCCTTCTAAAACACACATAGCACAAATCATTCTCCCCAGTCGGCGACAAAAATCAGTGGCTCTAGCGTTTTCGAATCATAAAAATTAAATTTTAGTTGTTATGTTCTTAATTTAAGATGTAAGTAATGCATGAAGGAAGTTTAGAAACTAGTTTAGAGTAAATATATTACAAAATTATTGATTTTAGTTGTGAATACTTACATTGGGTGATTAAAAAAAATTGAAATTGGTGGTGTGGTATGTGAACAAAGAAATGATTGAGAGTATGTGATGCCTCCTCTGCGAAAATCATCTAGGGATCTATAATTGAAAACTATTTTTTATGCGTTATTTTTAAATGTACTAATAGTATTTTTGTGATAGCATTTTGATTTATTTATATTTATTTTGTAATAAGGCCAGGAATAATAATGGGCGTTAGTAGAACACTGAAGACATTGGAAAATGATATTTTCCAAAGGTTGTCATTATTTTTCATATGGACACTTGATAGGATTGGATAGATGCTCACTCCAGTGTAGTTAGATTTGTTTGTGGAATCTTATTTTGGGAGGTTTTAAGGATGGTTACATTAATTAGTTACAATTATTGTTTATTAATAATTGATGAAAAGTATCATTAGTACATATGAGTGCCAATGTGTGAAGTATTATTAGTTTCTTTGAAGTTAGATGCGATTAAATTAGTTTTGAAGTGTTGGGGACAATTTGTTTACAAGTTTAAAATTTGAGATATGTTCATGTTATAGGGAATACTATAGCGAATGTTTTACGTGTTTTTGGTGATAATACAGTAAGTACCATTATATATACTAGAGAAGTCATCAATTGACAAATTAATTGGTCGAGGGATTAGAGGTATGAACTGCAGTGGATCGTAATCCGATCGACCGGTATCTTTATATGTGAAAGAGGATACTTGCACAGTAGGAGGTAATTAAATATCAATATTAATCCCAGGTGTAAAGAATGTGACATTGAGGTTAGTTTATTATTCATTATTCAATTCAAAATACTTGAGAGTAAGGTTCTTATTATATCGAATTGAAGAGTATAATGCATTAACTACTATGGTAGGGATTGTGACATTGTTTTGGTTACTACCAGTTGAAAAAGTAAACGGATTTGTAAAATTAGTTTGCACTGAATAGACAAACAGGCAAACCAACTATTTCTACTGCTGCATCTCGATGTTCAAATGTGATAAATAAAGGCATAAACCTCTCAAATGTTACAACTTGACTATTCACGTCAACAAAAAAAGCCATATATCTATCGTCAATTACATCTCGTTCCTGAACACCAAATGGATGAGGCCCCCAATGTCTGCATATAGCCCTCATTTTAATATTAAATTTATCTGAACTTTCTTGACGTAGAGAATATAATTCATTGACGAGTTGTAAATACTTTATATTCCTTTGTACTATCAAATCGAAACTGCGACCACCGTTGTAAGCTTCATTTTTGTCTGGCGAATTCTCCCATGTTCCTCCATATACTTTCATAAAACGAACTCGTTCTATCTGTGTAAAAATAAGATAATTATTAGACATTCATCTTCGAAAAGATAATGGAATATTATAAGAAATGTAAATGTTAAAGAATTGAAGAAAACCACAATTAGAAAGATACATTCAACGTGGTAGGAAAAACGAAAATATAAAGCGAAAACTGCCTTGAGTCTAGACAAGTACTTAAATCATCGTGAGAAGTATGAAAATCATTAAGGGAAGTATGGAAATCATCAAGGAGGTATGAACTTTGTCGAAGTATGTATGTTAATCATCGAGGGAGATATGAAAATTATCAAGAGAGGTATGGAAATTATCGAGGGAGGTATGAAAATTGATTTGTGAGTGACAACAACGATCCTTCAACAGAAATTGTCGAGGGAGGTATTATTCACTTTCTTCTCCGATCTAAAATTCCCAAAAATCGTCAATATCACACCTTAAAATAAGTCTCACATAGGATAAAAATTAGCCTAAACACATTTCTTAGCCTTTTACATACGTAATTAAACCTAAGTCAAAATAAAATTTACAACCAAAATCATATTTATTATATTTGGATTAAAATTTTTTCTTGTTATCAAAATATAGCTTTGCTGTATTTACTTTGAACTTGCTTGAACAAGTCGATCAACACTGTGAATGTATGAAGCTTTTTGTTGATGACTCTGGTTATGATCCTTTTAGTTTACTTAATTGTTTAAAAAAAGAATGAAACTAAATTTTCGTTAGTGAGATATACAAATCAAGAACCATGGCCCTAAATATAAGACATTTTACAACTAAGCCATAAATAAAAATAGAGGGTATTTTTAGCTTATATTGGTAAATAACCCTAAAAAATAATATGTAATTGCAATATTTGGGCTTAAATTCTAAGACTGTTGGCACAAATATTCAAAGAGTCAGTCTATTTCAGATCAGCTTCATATATATATATATATATATATATTGAAGAAAGTGGCTTGTTTACTCTGACCTATGCTTTGTTTTATATTTGTTTGAAAGAAAAAGTTGGGTTTTTTGCCTATTTTGCTTTGTTTTGTCTGTTGGGTTGGTGCCAGTTTTGTGATAGCTACAATTTCTTTTGTAGGACTCGTAGCTAGGATTGTAAATATACTTATTAAAGTATTAAGTATTAGAATTTTGAAAAGTAATATAAAGTAAATTTATAAGGGTAGAATTGAAATTTCATTATTAGTAAGGTGATTTTAGAATTTTATCTTATGAATAAATATATACATATGTAATTAAGTGGGCTAAGTAGTATACATACATAATTTGGGCTTAATTTAATTAAATTGAGCCCAAGTCCAAGTTTTTGTGTGTGTGTATATATATATATATATATATAACTAAGTAAAATAAATATTTAAATGAATAAAATACTAAGTTTTGCTAAAAAAATTTCTACAAAATTAAGCCATTCATTTGTTTCAATCGTAGCTATTAACTTGTCAAAATTCTAGGCATGTTTTGCAAATGGGATAAGGATGAATAAAAAGCTAAGTTAGTAAAAAATATAGTGGCTAAATGTGGTCCATTGAATTTAGTCAAAATCATCCTAGCCATCCATATGTTTTATTGATTAAATTAATAAATATTTAGCATTAGTTAGTGGAAGATATGGTGGAGAAAAGATGGCCATTGGATTTGAGTGAAGTAATCTAAGCCATCCGTGTGTTTTAAAAAAATTAGAGTTAATAGAAATTGGGTAGAAAAATGGGAGCCATTGGATTTCATTGAGTTAATCTAAGTCTTTCATGTGTTGATGAATAAAAGATTAGTATTTAGCATTTCAAAATTGAAATTGAAAGAGCATTTACATAAAGAAAGAGAAGGCTAGCGAAATAAAAGGAAGAGAAAAGGGAAGAAATAAGAAATTAGTGAGTTTTAGGTTGTTGTAATTAATGTTTAATTATTTTGGTATAGTAAACTTGTTTTAATTAGTGTTATTATTTTGGTGTAGTAAATTTAATAGATTGAATTAATTGTAGTAGGATTTATGATAATAGTTAAGTTGTAATTTATGAAGTTATATATGAATAATATTTTATATATATTTAAATTAAATATTTTTATTATCATATTGTTGAAATTATATAAATTGGTGGTAATGATGGTGAAATTGGTGGAAATTATTATTATTATGTTATTGTGATGATGAAAAATTGGCGAGAGCTTTATTGTTATGGTGTTGTAATGGGGTAAATTGGTGAAAGTTTACGCATTATGTAATAATAATGGTGGAAGTTAGAATATGTTTAGATCATGAGCCTAATTATAGTAGGAAGATTAATTATGAATAAATTCATATTAGTAGTGCTAATTAAAGTAGGAAACTAGCTATGGTCAAAATTTATATTATTAATGTTCATATGTAATTAGTAAGAATTAGAAATGGACAAATTTATACTAGTATTGCTAAATGATAGTAGGGAATTTAAAATAGATGAATTGATATAATTAATGTTAAATTGAGGAGTTGAAGTTAGAAATGGAATTATGTTAATGTATATAACATTTTAAGTTAGTAGAATTGGTGGCTATCCTGTGTGTGTCATTGTAGGAATTGGTGGAAATTAGAATATGGTGGTGGTTAGTGTAATTATTATTAACATATGTACGTAATGTTTACAATATTTGTAGTACTTAAGTTAATAATATGAACTTGCAATTAAAAAGATAGAATGTTTAACACATTATAAAATTGATTGAGTTTTATTAGAAATAGTGATATTAATGTTAAATTGTAAGTAATGTATAATATGTGTCTATGATGACTGAAATTGTTATGTGTGGATTTGAGATGGTGAGCGGTGGAATTGGAATCGAATCTCAGCAATTTCGATAGATCGAGTTTGTTTGAAATATTTGGGAGTGTTTGGGATTTGATAATGCGGATGTGTTGGAAAATGGATTGACAGGAATGACAACATTTAATGAGTTCGGAAATGTATGCTAAATGTGTTTTGTTTCTAGAAATTGTTGTAATATACATATCTAGTTATATGTATGTATAGGTATATATGGAATAGTGAATGAAGTGAATATAATGATGAGCATGTTTTAGGAATTCGTTAAGTATCATTTTGGGATATGTGAATGTCGTAGGTAGGTAACGACGAGTATGAATGCGTAACTAAAATAGGTGATGTTAATTTGATTTTAGATACGGAACATTAACATAAGAACGTACTTGGGAAGAGCAGAAACAAATGTAAGTAAATCGTGCATGCATTTTAATGTTTTGAAAATTATGCGATATTTGATGTTTGTAAAAATGTGATTTGTACATGTTGGTACGCCAATGAAATTCTATGAAATGATTAATGAAATGTTTATGAATTTGAATGTTTACGCCGATATCGCATTTAGAGAATAAATATGAAATGTTGTTGATGTGTGAAATGTTTGAAAAAGAATGTGTTTTATGGCTTAGTCGTTAGTTATGTTATTCTGATCTAGCCAGATTTCGTGTTAAAGACGAGGTTTGCAGGCTAGTAAGAATTCTGTTTAGTGTGTCGTGCGCGTTTCTATTATATGTAAATGTGAATGATCGCTTAATGCGGAATACGTGATCACGTTCTATAACTGGATCACTGAGGGTGTAGGTGACACTAATTGACTAAGCTATTCTAAATATGATTGTATTTAAATGAACTTTATAGAATTGAAAAGTTTGAAAATGTACTGATTGTTTAAGTTTTCATAATTTTGAACTGTATCGACATATAACACTTGTATGATTTACTTACTAAGATTTTTATCTCACCCTTTTATTGAAAAATTTATTTTTCAGAAAATAGTACATAGAGGTGACAGAGGATGCTAGCACAGTTTACTAGGTGTGTATATGTATACGTTTGATAAGTAGTTAATAAGTTAGTTGTATGTTAAAGAGTTGTATTATATGTATACTTGTATGTATATAAAAAAATAAATAAATAAAATTTTGTTGACTAGAAATGTTTAAGTTTTGTGTAATAAAAAGAATAACATTGTATATAAGGAATGTAAGTATGTATTTGCAATTAATATGAAAGAGGTGTGACAAGTTTGGTGGCTTATATAATATATATATATATATATATATATTACATCATTCCTTTTAGTTGTTGGATTCAAATAATTTAGATCTAGCGGCTCAAATTAGTTACAAAATAAAATATTGAAGAAACTGGCTACCAACTTAATCATTTTTCAGAATCCAAACTTTTTCGTCATGACAATAGTGTTCTTGTTTACTCTGACTTATGCTTTGTTTTATATTTGTTTGAACGAAAAAGTTGGTTTTTTTTTTTTTTTATTGTTTTGCTTTGTTTTGTCTGTTGGGTTGGTCAATTTGGTGGCTTATAGACATGGGTTCTCTCTTGCTTGGAAGGTAGCTTTTTTTCCAAAATTATGTTTTATTAGCAAGAGGGAACAAATTTCAGTTTTGGGTATTTAAAATTTTCATTTTTGGTAGGTAGATTTTAGGTCTAGCTAAAAAACCATAATGCATTTTGACATTAAGTGTTACATTCTTTTATGTTATATATTTTTTCTCATTCTCTGAGCAATAAAATTATGTTGCAATTTGATTGTTTTGGAATATACATATATATGATATGTATATATATATATATATATACAATATATGTACATGCATACATACATGTATGCATGTATATGTATGTACACATACATA
>JAXCLQ010000001.1:14038072-14062288 GCA_035584115.1 Cedrela odorata | reverse complement strand
GCAAAAACACAGGTTTGTTTTCTTCTTCCTGTTTTTGTTTGACAAAGCAGAAAAATGAAAAGTTGCACACTGATATATACATGCATGCACATATCGATCCTAAAGGAGTATATTCTGCAGATTGTGATGTTAATCTATGCTCCCCAGCAGCGGTTGTGCGCCCGGAAATCCATTTCGTGCGTCGCACTTTCGCTGCACTCAAAAACAGGGCATGCTTCGTTTATGTTCTGTTCAAAGAGTAGGTAGTTCTTTCATAACACCGTCAAGTTCACAGAGGAATTAAGGCAGAGTACAAATTCATGTGTTTGTCGTCAATCAAGAACAGGCCCAGATCAATCCTGAAGTGGTGATAGGTACTGTAACCATATTTAACCAAGATACATACATCCTTATTGATCCAAGTTCCAATAAATCGTTTATTAGTTATACATTTGCAACTCATGCCGATAAAGAGTTATCGCCTTTAGAGCCAGAACTGATAGTCCACACCTCTTTGGGGCAAAAATTGTTAAGAAAGACAGTCTTTAAAGAATGTCTTGTTATTGTAAATTAGGTAGAATTAAAAGCTGATTTAATTCCTTTAAGAATGCAAGATTTTGATGCCATCTTGGGAATGGACTAGTTATCTCAGCACCGAGCTTCAGTGGATTGTTTCATTGAACAAGTTATGTTTAGAAGGTCGGGTGAACCAGAGTTAATGATGATGGGAGAGCGTAATGTGCTTCCCACACGCGTGGTGTCAGCAATGGAAGCTCAAAGATTAAAAAGAAAGGGATGCCAAATGTATTTGGCACGTGTAATTGATACATTGATTTCTAAGCATTTGATAGAATAAGTGCCAGTAGTACGAGAATTTTCAGACATCTTTCCATATGACTTGCCAGGATTACCACCAGACAGAGAATTTGACTTTAGTATTGAGATAATGCCTAGTACTACACCTATATCGCATAGCACTTGCTAAGCTCAGGGAATTAAAAGTACAGCTTCAAGACTTAGTTGATAAGGGATTTATTCGACCAAGTATGTCACCCTAGGGTTCACCAGTGTTGTTTGTTGAAAAGAATGATGGAATCTTACAATTATGCATAGATTAACGATAGTTGAATAGGGTCATATCAAGAACAAGTATCCACTACCGAGGATTGATTATTCGTTTGATCAATTACAGGGTGCCAGCATATTTTTCAAGATTGATTTAAGGTCAGGTTACTATCAATTGCGAATTCGCGTGAGTGATGTACGTAAGACAACTTTCCAAACTCATTATAGGCATTATGAGTTCTTTATAATGTTGTTTGGGTTAACTAATGCACCAGCTGCATTCATGGATCTCATGAATCAAGTGTTCCACCCTTACCTTGATAAATTTGTAATTGTTTTCATAGATGACATCTTGGTATACTCAAGAACCAAGAAATAACATATCTAACATTTGAGAATTGTGTTATAGACTCTGAGAGAAAGGGGATTATATGCTAAGTTTTCCAAATGTGAATTTTGGCTATAAGAAGTATTAATCTTGGGATATGTAATATCGAAGGAAGGAATTTTTGTTGATCCCCCTAACATCGAAGCCATAATGAAATCGGAAAGGCCAAAGAATGGATCAGAAGTTTCATAGGATTGACGGGTTATTATCATAGATCTGTAGAAGGTTTCTCTGTGTTGGTAGCGCTGTTGACACGACTAACAAAAAAAAAGTGAAGTTTGATTGGGACGAGTAGTGTGAGAAGAGTTTTCAAGCATTAAAGGATAGACTCACCTCTGCTCTAATTTTAACACTTTCTACATCGAGAAGTAGGTATGTTGTGTACAGTCATGCATCTAAACAAGGACTTGGGTATGTACTGATGCTGAATGGAAAGGTGATTGCTTATGCTTCTCATTAGTTAAAGAAGCATGAAGTTAATTACCTTACCCATGACTTAGAGTTATCACAGTGATCTTTACCTTGAAGATTTGGCAACATTATCTATATGGTGAGCAGTGTCAGATCTTTACAGACCACAAAAGTTTGAAGTACTTACTCACCCATAAAGAGCTGAACTTAAGACAGAGGCGATGGTTAGAATTGATCAAGGATTACGATTTGGTTATTGAATACTATCCAAGAAAAGCTAATGTAGTAGCAAATGCATTGCATAGAAAATCATTTGTTACATTAGCATTTGTTCAAACAGCTTACATGCCTTTGTTGGTAGAATTGAAGGCTTTAAATGTAGCTTTCAGTTGTGATGATGTTGAAGCCTTAGTGGCCAAATTTATTGTGAGACCTACGTTAGTGGAGCAAATCAGAAAGAGGCAAAGGCAAGATGGTAACTTAGCCAGGATATATCAAGAAGTACTTAACAGGAAAGAAGGTGATTTTAACTTTGAGAGGCAGAGTGTATGTGTTTGATGTTGATGAGTTGAGGAAAGCCATTATGGAAGAAGTTCATTATTCTACATTTGCTATGCATCCATGCAATACCAAGATGTACCGAACCATCAAAGAGAATTATTGGTGGTCAAGCATGAAGAAAGATATAGCAGAATATATGACTAGATGTATAGTTTGTTAGCAAGTAAAGGCAGAATATTAGAAACTAGAAGGAAAACTTCAACCGTTACCTATTCCCAAATGGAAGTGGGAACACATCATGATGGATTTTGTAATAGGTTTACCTAGAACACAAGCTAGACATGATGCAATTTGGGTGATTGTTGATAGACTTACTAAATCTACACATTTCTTACCCGTACGAATCAAATACTCATTGAAGAAACTAGTAATGCTTTACATAGCAGAAATCGTAAGACTTCATAGAGTACCAATTACAATAGTGTCAGATCGAGATCCTCGTTTCATATCTCTATTCTGGCTAAGACTACAAAATACAATTGGTACTACCTTAAACTTCAGTTCTGCTTTCTACCTTCATACCGATGGTCAGTTATAAAGGACCATACAAACATTAGAATATATGCTCCGAGCATGTGTGATGGATTTTCAAGGTAGTTAGGATATGCATATTCCTTTGATCGAATTTGCATACAATAATAGTTATCAAGCCAGTATTGGTGTGGCTCATATGAAGCTTTATATAATAAGAAGTGTAGAACACCAATGTGTTGGGATAAAGTAGATGAGAGGAAACTTGAGAATGTTGAGCTGATCGAGATGACTTCAAAAAAGGTAAAAATATCAGGAAGAGTATTGTGCAGTGGTGGTGATTAGTAAAGGGTGTAACGCCCTCAGGTACTATTGACATTCTTGACTCATATACTTTGACGAATTAGTTCATTGGGTATCTTTTATAAAATTGTTTTATGTATGTAATTATGAGCAAAAACAATGCAATTTGATAAGTATTTTATATGTTTCTTAAATTAAATATAACTTTCATATGTGAACTTGTTTGGAAACTGTCTCAGGGAGACAATAGTTATGTGATATAGTTCATAAATTATTTTGAAATATTTTTTAGATGCATGTAAATGAGTATACAGGGTACAAGTACCCAAACAGCCTTACAGGTCTGAGGGACATATTCAGGAATAAGAATGTGTCTCGAAAGTCTGTGGCGGTTGTCACGTGTGAACCCCACAGATGGGGGGGAGCGAGGGCATGACATTTATGCTCTTTTAGCACCCGAATAAGTTACTTCTCTTACAAGAATTTGATCTAAAAATAAATGATTAGAAAGGAAGTGAAAATGTAGTCCCTGATCACCTGAGTCGCCTCATTCATGATGAGGATACTTTATATCTACATGATAATTTTTTGAATGAGCAACTACCCTTTTTGGAAGCTACAACCCCTTGGTATGCTAACATTGTGAACTACTATGTCATTAAGAGAGTGCCGAATGATTTAACACGTGCTAAAAAAGATAAACTAAAGTACATCACAAAGAAATATGTATGGGTAACCCATATTTATGAAAGCATTGCATTAATCAGCTGATTAGAAAATGTGTACCTAACTCTGAATTTTCATCAATTTTAACCTTTTATCACTTATATGCATGTGCTGGTCATTTTGAAGCAAAAAGAACAACTCTCAAGGTACTTGAAAGTGGATTCTATTGGCCTATATTATTCAAAGATGCATTCATCTTCTGTAAATCATGTGATCGTTGTCAATGAACAAGTAATCTAGGCACATGAAATTAAATGCCTTAAACACCCATACTAGTTGTTGAAATCTTTGATTTTTGGGGAATTGATTTCATTTGACCTTTTCCTTCATCGCACAATAACTTGTACATATTTCTTAATATTGATTATATGTCGAAATGGTTGGAAGCAAAGGCGACCCGAACTAATGATTCTAAAGTGGTTGTAGATTTTGTAAAGACTGACATCTTTGCGAGGTTTGAAACACTCAATGATAAAGGGAGCCACTTATGCAATAGGTCATTTGAGACTTTGCTAAGGAAATACAATATCACACATAAAGTCTCCACACCATACCACCCACAAACTAGTGGACAAGACGAAGTACCGAACCGAGAAATCAAATATATTTTGGAGAAAACTATGAATCCTAATAGAAAAGATCAAAGTTTACGTCTTAATGATGCATTTTGGGCATATAAAACAACATTTAAAACACCGATTGGGATGTCACTATTTTGCCTAGTGTATGGCAACCCGTATCACCTTCCAGTTGAGTTAAAGTATAAGACATATTGGGCAGTAAAGCAATGCAACATAGAGATTAGAAATGATGCCTATAAGAGTTCACACATCTACAAGGAGAAACTAACGCGTTTCATGATAAGATGATATCACAGAAGAATTTCATCATTAGACAAAAAGTTCTTTTATTCCATTCACGCCTTAAGTTATTTCCATGTAAGTTGCGTTCTTGTTAGGTTGGACCTTTTGTTATTACAAACGTGTTTCCTCATAGTGTAGTAGAAATATGAAGCCTGAAGACGGAAAAGGAAATCAAAGTGAATGGACACAGACTAAAGTAGTACTACGAATCATTTGTGACGCAAAATGTAGAAAAGGTACATTTCCACGAGCTAATGTCTCTTGATGAATAAACAAGGGAACAAATCAAGCTAAGGATACTAAACCAAGCGCCAATTGAAAGGTAATCCAACAGATAGAGGAAATCACAATTCTGAGGAGTGCGCACAATTAAATTTGCTTTTATCACCTTTATTCTCTTTCTCAATTTTATTTTTCTTTTATTATATGTTGATTGTTTTGACTTTTTTTTTGTTTCCTTCTTTTAGAATTAAGTCATTTCATTGGAAGAATAAATTTTTTGTTAAAGACAATGTAAGAATTAAGTGTGGGGGAAGGATATTAAAATTTTTGTTTCAAATTTTTTTGTCTTGTTTGTTTTTCCTATGCTAGAAATTCAAAACAATAAAAAAAAGTCTTTTTGAATTTTGTTTTGGTTGATGATTATATGCCAATGACAGAAACCTAGTTGAAATTGAATATAACTCTTTAAAAATTTAAATGTTGTCTTTATTTATGCATGATTCTTGTATTAGATTCATCTTCACTAGGATTCTTTAAAAGCATTAATATTAATTCATTCATTATTTTGACTTAAAATTTAAAATCGATACAACTTGAGTTGAGAATTATGATTTGAGTAAATGACAGTTATTCTTGATTTTTATCTCAATAATAGTATCTAGTTTGCACAGACTCCATCATCAGAAATAGCTACCTATAACCCTTAAGAGTGAAGCTATCGTTGAGTAATTTGGGCCTATATACTAATAATATATAGAGGATAATCTGCTTTGTGAAGAAGGGTACCTTAAGGAGTAAAGTGAAAGTTATTGACTATTTACTTCTTTTGAAAACAAAACAGTAAAAGAAAGAGAAAATGAAGAAGAAATTTTACATGTGCTAAAAAGAAAAATAAACAAAGAATTACAATGAAAATGTTTGTTTCGAAAAGGTTGATTTTATAAATATTAAGATGATAAAGTTAGTTTGACCTACTTTTTTTTATGATTCAAGGCAAGAGTTGTTGATATTGAAAATTTTTGGTAATGAATTTGGATTGAATTGATTCACACACTCAAGAATCCAATGTGGGATGAGTTTAACCCTCAAATTTAACTAAAAAACTTTGACAATATTGGAGATTTTCTTTGAGCTATATACTTTGTGCAATCTTTGAGGCAAGTTTTGTGAATTTAGCCAATTCAAATCTCGTTTAAAGAGTTACATTTTTGTTTGTGTGTTTAGATCATTTATGATGTTTGTGGGTGTCATCACTATAATTCTTTGTAATATTCCTATATCCAGAGATATTACTAGCAGGTGACAGAATCCTCCATCACCTTAAGCCTTTCTCTTTGTATGTATGGATGCCTACATTGTTTCTCAAATCAGAAACAACATCACACATAACACGTAAATCACATAAAGGCGATAAGCCCAATCATAATATAAATGAAATTCACCCGTATCTTACAACATATGATGCATTATAATTCATTTTATAATTTAGATGCGACTTTAAATATGCTACTGTCTAAACAATGCATGATTCCGTGTATGATAGACCCTTAAACTCTAGTGACTATAGTGTTTACCCTGTTCCTCTGTCTATGTCTCCACTGTACTCAAATTTCTCTTTTCTTTTCTAAATTATTGTCTAACCTGCAAAACTGGAAAGGTAAGGGGGAGTAGATCTTAATGACCCAGTGAGTGAATAAAATAAAATAAGAAAATATAAATAAGGAGTACGAGTATAAAATTTAAAATATAACATTCCATAGAAATTTAAAATCGTCAAAGCAATATAAAGTAGTTTTCATTTATAAAATCTGTGGATGATCATTTAAAAATTTCTAGGCTTGCTAGGAAACTATGCCTTCGAGACATCTTCGGTGCACATCAGGTTGACATCTCAAGACCCGCTAACGAGTTATTTTACATCAGTATATAGAATATAAATCAATAGCCTTGTTATTGTTAGCTTGAATAAGAGTTGCAGTGCAAACACCAACTTATCTAATTTATAACTCAATGGACCTCTTAGCCCACTGAGCAAGAATTTGTCTTCTTTGGGAAGCTCACCCTTTCTTAGGTCCATCCCTCAAGGCTTTGTTCAATTTGTCCTTTTAGGGAAGCTCACCCATTCTGGTTTATCCCTTGAGGATTATGTAACCTCTCTCTTACTCCATTCTTTAGTAAGTGCAGAACATCTGCAGATGCGCTCCTATCGAGCACTTTACATCAATACTCAAATCATAAAATCTTTATAACAATCTTTCAATATATTTATCAATTTCCAACATTAAATCAATTTATCATACTTCAATCCATCCACAGAACATTTCATAAACAATCAAAACATTTTTTAAGATTATTCTTACTCCAATTATATTAATTTCAGGCATATAAAATATTCATAAATCTTGAATTTATAACACAGTGTAACAATGCAAAATCAATTCCCAAAACATGTGTATTCCAAATATTTTTTCCAAACTATATTTTAGATAAATGAAATAAAATATTCATCATATTGATTTTTCCAAAACATTCATAATTCAAATATTTTACATAAATAATATTTTTGAAAAATAAACATCTACTCACTGATTTGCGCTTAACCCCGTTCAACTCGTGACATTGCTGATGGTTGACCGGGTCGACTGTCTAAATACATAACTCTCATCAAAACTCATAACCACATATACTTGCCATATACACAAATAAATATATTTTATATAAAAATAATCCTTAATAAAATCAGAATGTCTCGAACCCCCGTTATTTAATCTAAAAAAATCACAATTTCCATCTCAATTATCCTAAGCAATATCTTTCTGAAACAAAGGTAACTTTAGAATTTTGTTGTGACCAACTGAAGCACATTTTAATCCAAATTTTTAATATGTTTATCCCTCATAGGTCTACTTTCTATAGGCTTTTACGATGACTTATTTGGAATTTTATAGCTCAATTTATACTTTAATGAATGAACATTATTCCAATTCAATTCCACAACAAAGCATTGGATTTTCCAAATTTTTTGGGAACTCGTTTCTTGACAAAATGGTCTAATTTTTAACTATGTTATTCCTTGTTACGTCTAGTTTCTGTAATCCTTTACAGATTTTGATTCTGAGTTCTTATGTTCGAGTTATAACTAATTTAGTACACATTGCGTAGACACGAGACAATGTGCAGTCCCAAAATAGGGCACTTACTTCCAGAATTTACTCCGAATTCATTTCAACATGAAACAAGTTAATTTTTTGTATGTTATTCTCCTATATGTCTAGTTTCACCGAATTTTATGATGCTAAAATAGGAGGTCGGGAATACCATTATGTTTTTGACTTTTCGTGCACTGCTTAGAATTTATGGCAAACAAAAATGTAACACAGAATAGCCATTTCAAAAATTCATTGTGGACTCATCATTTTACGAAAAATTCTAATTTTTGACTATGTTAATTACAATCGTGTCTAGTTTTTCTATAATTTACGGTTTATTAATTAGAGGTCTAGAATTCATTTTATGAACAAAATACTAGACCTAGGTCATAAATTCCAGCAACAAAACATCACCCTTCCCTTGCCATGCCAAATTTTCTAGCCCCAAAACTTAACCACTCTTTAGCCACCATTTCCCATACATCATTGACACTTTAATTGCACATTTCATATGCATAAATATAACCATATATATACAATATTTACTACCATAATCCAAAAATTTAGAACACTTTGAAGAGTTTCCTTACCTCGTTTGGAAATCATTTTCATCTTCTTCTTCCTCCTCTTTTCTTCCCTTTTTCCTTCTCATTTTTCTTTCATTCTTCTTTTTTCTTCTTCCTTCCTCTCCTTGCTCAGCTGCTTCCGTTCTTCTTTTTCTCTTTTTCTCTTTTCTTTCTTTCTCATTTCTTTCTTTCTTCTCTCGGCCAACCTTCCTTCTCCTTTCTTCCCTTCTTCTATCGGCCATCCTTCATTCTCCTCCTCTCTTCTTCTTCTTCTTTTCTTCTTCCTTCTCTTCTTTCTTCTTCTCTTTTTCTCTTTTCTTTATTTCTTCTTTCTTCTCTTCTCTTCTTTCTTCTTTCTCAGTAATTTCTTCTTCCTCCTCTTTATTTCCCGTACCTCTTCCTCTCTTTTCAGCATTTTTTTTGTTCCCTTTCATTTTTTTTCTTTCTTTTATGCCTTAATTTTCCCTAAAACAGAATGTAAAAGGATGTAAAATTTTCTAGAAATTTTTAGGCTTTAATCTAAGTAAAATTGGGCTTGGGCTTTGCTAAATAATTTTGAGCTTATACTTAGCATAATTTGGGCTTGGGTTGAGCTATAGTTTTGGGCCTTCATGTGATCTGATTTGGGCTTAAACATGTGTACTTGAATGTGGACTTGATAATAGTCTTAAGCCATTCTTTTGGTTTATGTACTATTCCTCCATATTTATAACAAATTACTTTTTTTTCCCTATTTGTTAGAAATTTGTACATTGGCCCCTCAAACTTTGAAAACTTTTCATTCTAGTCATCGATATCTTATAGTAAATTACCATAGAAAATGTTTTGGGTCATTACAACCCTCACGAGATAATAATTCATCCACTAAGGCTACCTAGAGGTTTAAAGCTTGTTGCATATACTAAATGCAATCATGATTACCTACGAAAGTGGTGTAATTAGGATGTTAATTTTATTTTTAGTTTTACTCAATGACTAGCAAAAAAGCAAGCATGGGGGAATTTGATAAGTGTCAAATTCTGCGTATTTTTCTATTAATTTCTCTATATTTCTTGGCTAGTTTCTTGAAATTCTTAATTTTTGATTATTTATTTTTATGTTTTGTAGGATTCTTGGAGACGAACCACTAAAACAAGAAGAAAAGCTACATTTCAGTGTGAAAAAGATTCAGCTTGTAAAATTTAGAATTTTAGAAGAAATCAAGGGCATCAAATGAAAAAGTAAAAGAGATTTGCACAGAAGGCTTATTAGGTTGAATTGTTTTGGGCTCCTAAAATTAAATAGAATAAATAAGCCAATTAAATGATGATGATTAATTAGATTGATTTTGGGCTCATTTAATATTATTTTAGAGAGCTGAATTACTATTTATATAAATAGTAATTGAGCTTGTATTTAATATGTTTCAAGCTTTATTTAAGTTAGAAAAACCAATATTAGTTTAATTAAGAAGCCTAACCCTAATCAAATCACTCATAGAATCCTTTTAAAATAATGAAAAACAAAGCATTATAAAAGAAGCAGAACTTGAAGATTTTAAGGAGGATTTTGGAAGAGACATTTTCTTTTAGAGCCGCAATAGCCACAAATTCTAGAATTGAAGTTACAAGTCACACAATAGATTTTCAAGAACAATGCCGTAAAAATCAAAATTCCAGAACAAGAAATTAAGTCCTTCGATCTTTATTTTTTTGTTATGTTCTTTTATAATTATTTTTCATGAATTTTGTATTTATTAATTCAAGAATGAGTGATTAATTTTCTTTTTGGTTTGGGATGATTTCAAGAACCTAGGCATGATTTTATTTCATTAATTCCATAATATCTTTCACATATATTATTTTTAAAGATGTTTATGTTATACCATTTTAATGACATGAATTAATTCCAGATTGTGATTTTATTGCTAGTATAGAGTCATTGATTCATAATTGTTAAGATTCCAAGACACGAGTAGCAATTGTGGTTAAAGATTGCAAGATGTTTTATGATAATTGCATATAGAACATAACACAAGTTAAATAAACAGAGCTTATGTGTTTATTGCTTGAAACAACCAATCTTTCTTGTTCTTAATGTTTTCATTAAATTAATTCTAGAGAGTTTATTCTAAGTTGTTCAATGGATATGAATTAAGTAAAGAGCTTATTTTGTTTAATGAAGCAATAAGGAAAAATCAAAATAATCAAGCTTTTGATATTTTAGGGTTGTTATTTTTAAAAGATTATAAAAGTTATTCTGACTATTTTACTTCGTGTCTAGTAGTAGCGAATAATTCCTTAACCAATATATTTCATCTTATTTTCCTCGACGTCTTTAAATTTTGTTATTATTTTTAGTTTTTTTAATTTATTTTCTTTTATTTTATTTATATATTGATTCAATACACCCCCTTTCATGTTGTAGTTAAAACATCTTAGATTTTTAAGTCTTTTTAATTCGTTTGCGTCATTAACGTTTAATTAAGAACAGTCTTCCATGGGAATGACCCTTGCTTATTATTATACTCAATAATGATATTATATATTGTAAAGATTTAACTTGGTGCGTTTTTGAGTGCATCATCTTTCATCCTTACCTCAAACCGCAATCTTATTAAAACCTTAATTAAAACCATTGGATCTATGCGTGGCATGTGATGTGAGTAATAGAGACTAGATGAACAAGCAAGTTTAAGGTAGTGATAGAGTATAATTAGAATTTTAAGTGAATTTTCTTTTTAACCCTTAAACACTTGATTGAAATATGAGTGACGTGTTAGTGTCTACCATGATTGTTGATTTTTTTTAAGGAGAATTTATTGTCTCTTTTGGTTTGAGTTTGTTGAATATTTTTAATTCATAATGTATTATGGTGTTTGATTCTTAGATTTGTTTTGATTTTATGGTATGTGATGCATTTGGTGTCAGTTGATGAATTAGGGAATTAGTTAGGTATGTTATATGTTAGGGAGATTTTAGATCTTGTTTGCCCAAGGACGTGCAAAAATTAAGCGTTAAAGAATTTGATAGAACTATAATTTTATATTTATTTCTCCTTGCATTTGGTATGTTTACCACGTTTTATGTCTTATTATATTTAATTATATTGATTTTTATGTGTAAGGTACTTATGGGAATATGATAATGAATTATGTTTTAAAGCAGAATTTTCCAGCATTTTTAATTTTAGACCTTTTGAGCTTCTTGTAGGGTTTTAATGTAGAATAAGTGGCTGGATGTAAAAGTGTTCTTCAGTAAACTTGAATTAAATATCTTAAGCTTTCCAAAAAAGTTTGGTTATTGCTATCAAAGTCCCAAATACTTTTATTAACTTTATTAAATTCATGTAGCAAATCATGTACATTCAGTTGATCGAAATTGGCAGTTGAATTTGTTATATTTTTTCAATCAACCAAAATATCTTTGCATAAATGCTAAAACATTTTGCCGATTGAGTAACTTTGTCAAGATTGAAATTACGAGTATACAAAAAAATAACATATTAGTCCCTATATTTAATTAAATAGTAAATTAAATCATATTATTTTACATTGATTTCCGTAACATAAATTTGCCTTAATTGGGATTAATGGATTTTGAAAACAGTAGGGATAGACCCAAGTGATTTAACGATCTAATAATGTTCCAAAGTGGCTTGAACCTAACAGTCACAAATGCATATTTTATCTTTATTAGTAAAAAAATTGAATAGAAAGGACTAACATGCAATCGATTTCAAGGGTAATAGTATATTTTAGGTACGCATAACTTGAAACAATAGCATAAATTTTGACACATTTATAGATAAAATTAGTGAAGACAAAGTTGAACTCAAAACTCTTGATGTAAAACTTGCAATATGCTAAGAACACAAAACACAAAACCTTAAATAACAACATTGAACATAATACATGTAACATAAAATATGAAACACATGTAAAATGTAATATGCATATAGTATACAAAACTTGAGACAGTAAATTGATATTGTCACGCCCTGACCCTAAAGTCCACCTGTGACAATCATCAATGATCTCATAATACACTCTCTATACTCAAAATGTATCATAAGAGCCTGTAAAGCTAAATCTGTATTTTACAAACTCTCAAAAACAGTTTATTAATATACCTTCCCATCCATGGGATTATTAAAGAATTGATCTCTGTGATCAATTCATCCACAACAAGTATCAATTATTTAAAATAATTTTATGTAAATCATTTTACAGTCAGGCTGAACAAAATATAAACATTTACATCATCTTTCAAGTTACAAATGTATTACAAAAATTCATTTACATTTATCTAGTAGGACATCTATACATGTGAGTCAAGTACAAAACCTACCCGGAGCGTTATAGGCTCTCTACCGCTATTACAAGCTCTGCGAGCGCTAATGCTTATAACCTAAAAGCTGTAATTGTGAGAGGTGAGTATACAATTATACTTAGTGAGTAAATACAGTACATACATATATACATACATGCACACACATTTCAAAAATCCTGATATTGGGATCTCTTCAACACATATTCATAAACATAGATATATAGACATGTTTATTTAAAACAGATCATCAAAAAATAGTTAATTAGTCTGCCACAACTTTTAAACAATTCATCCGAGCTGACCATCCCTTCTCAACCATTACTCTGGCCGAGATAACAATGAAAACCATCAATGAGCTTTCATGCATAAATTCATATATAATGCATTCTTATAAAACAGAACAATTTCTTAGGCATTGAAAAATCATTTATTTCATATAAAACATGTCTTTTTAAAGTTAATAGTTCGTCTCACTGATGTTGGCTTCGAGTAGTCACTTGGTGACGAAGTGACTGTCCTCGTTACCCTCAAATCCATGAGATTCCTATCAAGCTGCCAAGACTTTTTATAGGGTCTTTAAATCAGCACATATGTGCTCGATACACAGTGGGCATACCATGACTTATCCTTCCTTATACAGCCCCACTGCGATACCAATAACCTACACGGCCTCTCATAGGTCCGTCTATAGGTTACAGCCTTGTATATACAGTAAACAAACATGCCCAAAGGCCATACAACTAGCTCACTAACCATAGAACAATATTTGGCCTTACCGGCCTCATCACCAATATACATGCTTAAAAACAATTCATTTGCAATCAAGGATTTCAATGCATCTAAACTTAACCCGGCCTCCCTGGCCATATCATTCTCAAACAATGTTCATTAAAAAATATAAATCAAATTTGGCCTTTCTGGCCATTTCAACATGTATATTAAACTCATTTATTAACAGTAGACCAAATAAAATTATACATCCCAATATCAATTTACAACACATGAAATACGTTTATTTCAAATTCCAGTTTAAATCAGAAAACAGCTTGTTTGATCACATAAACAATACATAAAATATATTATGCATATATTTACTATTTATGTATTACTATTTATGTATGTATAAATTTACTCACTGCAAAGAGAGGGTAACCACTCCCACTACTGATTCTCATGCCCACTTGACTCTTCTCTTTAGTTCTTAAAACCTTTATCTTGTAGAAGTCTGTAAGAACCTCACATTGTCGATTGAATGCAAAACCCCTAAATACTCTTTGAAACCTTAACTTCTTCCTTGTTGTTTCTAGTCCAAAATTGGTACCAAATCGATATGGAAAGGATGGGCAATTACTTAGTAACCAAATTTGAAAGAACGTTAAGGCGTTTGCTGAAATGTGTGAGGAAACTAGAAAGAAAGAAAGAAAGAAAGAGGTGTTTTAGAGAGAGAGAGAAGGAAATAAACGAATGAAGAAGACACTAGAGGTTGAATCCCACTCATGGGTCTTTATAAATGTGAACAAAAAGATTAAATTACCTGTCTAATTTTACCCAGATCTGCGTCATGTATCGATACTTTTGGACTAGGTATCGATACCTTTGGGTTGGGTATCGATCATTTCCTTAAAAATCAAATTTTGGAATTTCCTTCAATCCCGAGTATCGATACATTTGCCTTCATGTATCGATCTCTCTCTTTTTGAAATATCGATACCTTTGATCAAGCTATAGATCTGGTTCACTTGTAAATATTTTTCAACTCTCTGTCTCAACATGTATCGATACCTTTGATGAAGGGATCGATCTGGTCCATCTTGTAATTATTTTCGAACTCTCTATTTTGCCTTGTATCAATACTTTTATTTATAGGTATCGATCTAGTCAGTTTGTAATTTCTTCCCAAGTCTTTAACTTGCTAAGTATTGATACCTTTCATGAAGATATCGATCATTTCATGAAGTATCAACCTGCAGTCCATAAGTATCGATACCTTTGATACATGTATCAATCTTCTCATTCCCATGTGTCGATACTTCTTGTTCAAACTTGAATTTTCTCATAGATTTTAAGTTGAAACCACAAATATTATCAAATAAATTTGTTTTTCTGCAGGGGCTCCGCTCCTTGCACCTTTGCAAGGGCGTTGCCCCTTGACCCCGCTCGTTAATTGACTAGCGAGATCGCCGAATGCGTCAGCATAGGGCAACATGCCGAAATCCAACATGAAAAATTTTAAATCATAACATAAAATTCATTACATCTATATCATTACACTTAATTTAAATTCACCTAAGCTTCGATACTATGTCAACTAATCATTACCATGCATGTGTGAACTTAAATGTCATTAATTGACCATGTTATTCTTATGTTTGGAAAATAGGGTTTAATAGATACCGCAAAATACATGATGCACAATTTGTAATGTGAGAACAATGAACTTCAAATGGAAATTTATCAATATAATTAATATAAAATTTTAACTCAAAGATCGAAATAAACAAATGGTGGGTGTGGTTAGCATTAAACTTAAAACACTTAACCTAGAACATGATATATTTAACATAGAATATGAAATATATTATAATTATAATTGAAATATAATACACAAAACTTGGTAAAGCAAAACCTCAAACAATTACAATAGTAACAATTAATATAAATAATATTTTATTATTTAAATACTCTAAATTTTTAACACGAGAACATTCAGTCACTAGACTAGTTGTTAAATTAAGTTGGTAATGTGTACTTATGCTAGAATTAATGCAACAACATATAATCAATCTTTAATTTAGTCAATCAATTACATATATAATTACTTTTTAATTTATAGCATAATTAAGAAAATTAAGCTATGTTTTTTATTTGGCATAAAATAATATTTGAACTAATCCTATTTTACAAACAATTACCTTAATTAACGGCCATGAAGTAAGGAGATTACTCTTACACTTAAACTTTCCAATCAGATGGTATATACAGTATGATATAACATGCATAAAAAAATGAATATGATAAACTTTTCTATTTTTATCCATACTAAAGTTGCATATTTTGTTGCCTAATCCCTAATTTTAACATTTTTTTGTGTTAAAACAATTCACATTAAAGTGCATATAGCCATGTCGCGAGGTGTCTATAGACCTTGGGTATTATACACTACACTTGAAACACCAAGGCAAAGACTTGTAATGAACTCAAAAGAACTTGAAACGGGACTGAGGTGAACTTGTAATATCCTTCCTTGAACTTGAAACATCTAGCATACAACTTAAAACAATTCCATTTGCGGTGCCCTCAACCATGTCGTGGGGTATTTACAAACCACAAGTATTATACACTGCACTTAAAACACCAAGGCAAAGACTTATAACAAACTCTAAAGAACTTGAAATGGTACCGAGGTGAACTTGTAACATCCTTCCTAAACTTGAAACATCTAACGTATAACTTGAAATAATCCTATACACTTCACTTGAAACACCAGGACAAAGACTTGAAACCAAAAGCGCAAAACTTAAAATGTCTTGAACAAAACTTGAAATGGATTGTATGAAACTTGAAACATCCAATTTAAGACTTGAAACCGGGTGCCCTCAGCAATGTGTGGTGTCTACAGACCATGGGTACCGTTCACCATACTAGAAACACTAAGGTAAAAACTTCAAAACAACAATGCAAAACTTGAAATGCCATGAATAAAACTTGAAACATCTAATTTAAGACTAGAAAACAAGTGCCCTTAGCAATGTGTAAGGTGTCTAAAGACTATAGCTACTGTTCACTAAACTTGAAAAATAATATGTAGGACTTGAAACTTCAAAACAAAAGTTGAAACATGTACTTGAAACAAGCTAAGTAAAACTTGAAATATTCAACAAAAAAGTGGAAACAAATCTCTTCAGTATAATAATTGAAAATTTTTCGTAATTATTATAACTAAGTTTTGGTAATTGGAATAAATTTTTCTGAGCTTAAAAAATAAACAATTTGAAAGGTGAGTAGACTTTAAGTGACTAATTGATTTATGCCGATTAAATTAATAATTTTGAGCTAATTTAATTACAATCGGGATTAAAAGATGGATCTGTAACACAAGCCCAATTTTAAGCCTTAAGTGTGATAATCAAAAATCCAAACCCATAGCCTTGGCCCAAGCAGATCATGCTAAAAAAAGAAATACCCAAAATGTAGACAATTTTACATTCTTCTTCATTTTCTTTGTCTCGGGGAAAATAGAAGGCAAAAGAAGGAAGAGAAAGGACACCGGGAGAAGACAAACAAAAAAAAAAAAAGAGAATGACGAGAAGAGGTAAGAAGCAGATCATCAACAAGCTTTGCCTGCTCCCCCAGCACCAAAACCTCACCAACTGCAAATGGAAACTCCCTACCCAAAACCCATTTCTCTCGGAAAGACCCGCATCGGCTGGATCGGAATCGGTGTAAGGGGTTACGCCATGGCCTCACGCCTTCTTGTTGCCGGATACTCTGTCATCATCTACGCTCACTCCCCATCAAAGGCCCTTTGACTGCAATCCAAAGGTGTCACTCTTGCCGCTTCCCCACACGACGACGCTAAATCCAGTGACGTTGTCTTCAACATGGTGGGCAACCCACAAGATGTTTGATTGATTGCCTTAGAGAATAATGGCATTCTTTTAGGCCTGGATCCCGGTGGCGTCTTCGTCGACATAACTAGTAGCCACCCTGCTCTTGCGCGCGAAATTTTCAAAGCCTGTGAGATGAGAATGAAAGGCAAGAAAAACCGAGAAAGCAAATGGAATGGAAGCTAAACGGGAAAGAGAAGAGTGAGAGAGAGGAGGGAAAGAAAGGGGTGAATAGTCTTCACATGAGGTAAGAGGAAATTTCTTAATTGTTTTAAATTCTGAAAATTTGTGGAGTGTAGTTTGGTGTTTATTTGGATGGGGTTGTATTGATAGCTTAGTTAATTGGGTGTGACCGTGGTTTGAATGTTTGTATATAATTTGAGTGAAATATTCCTGGTAGACATGTTGTATATGTGCAGTAAGTATAGAAGTAGAAAATATGGATGGTGCTATTCGGCTAGAAAAATGAACAACCACAAAGCTCTACTGTTTTATTCACCTTAATTCAACTTTGAACATGTGGAAAATATAATTTCTTCTGAACAATTTATTTAAATGAGTGCAAAGAATTAAGATGATGAAAATTAAGGGATTGCATTGTCAATTTTGTTGACATGCCTTTAAACTCATTGTGGAACAGAAGATACCAACTTGAGTTTAGAATCTAAAGTTTCAAGGTGACGGGTATTTATTAAGATATTGACAAATTGATCAGCGGTTAAAGTGATGTCTAAGAGGTTTTGTTAAAGTTTATTCTAATTTTTAGAGTTTGGGATTTGAGTTTAATGTTTTATTTTTATGACAATGCCGTGTGTTTTAATATGTATGTGTGTGCATTTATATTTGCTGTTAAGTGAATATTGAGTGGACATGGCAGTATGTTGGCTATGTATTATGCATAAGAAATATGCAATTAAAGTGTTAATAATGCATGGGAAGTAGTGGCTAAAGTGTGGTCTAATTTGGGGCTGGAAAATCGGCAAAGCAGGGGTAGTGTTGTTGCTGAAATCTTGACCTAAGTTGAGTAATTTATTTATAAAACGAATTATAAATCCCTAATTAACAAACCGCAAAATTTTAGGGAAATTAGACACAATTACGACTAACATAGTCAAAAATTATGATTTTTCGTAAAACGACGAGTCCCCAGTAGATTTTAGAAGTGATTACTCTATGTTGTATTTCAGCTTACGGAAAATACTAAGTAGCATATAGAAAACCTAAAATGAAATAGTATTTCCGACATTAGTTTTTAGTGTCGTAAAATTCTATAAAAACTAAACACATAAGAGAACAATAAATCAAAAAATCAGATCGTATCATGTAGAAATGAAATCGCAGTAAATCTTGGAAGTGAGTACCTTGTTATGGGACTATACACTGTCTCGTGTCTGCGCAGTGTATAGTAAATTGAGTATAATTCAAACATTAGAAATCGAAATCAGAATCCGTAAAGGGCTCTGGAAATTAGACATAATAAGGATTAACATAATTAAAAACTAAATTTTTTCATCAAGAGACAAATTCTCAGAAATATTTGGAAATCGGCTGTCAGGTCATGGAATATGATTAGAGCAGTACCTATTCATTTAATTATAAATTCAGCTATAAAGGTCTAAATAAAGCGCCGTAAAAGCCCACATAAACTAGACATATAGAGAATAAATATATTAAAAATTCAGCTTAAAACTCATTGCTGATCGATCTTAGTAAAATTATGAAGTTGCCCCTGTGTAGTGAAGAATTATTAAAAATAATTGAAAAATGAATTATAATCATTCGACTTGGGAAACTTTGGTCTAAGCTTTATAGTAATTTAAAACACCTTGATTTTTTACGGAGGGTAGTGTTCATGCATGATATAATTGTTTAGCTATGAGTTAAATACATCATATTGAGATTCCTAACAAAGGCCATGTAATGTAGATCACTAATCGGAACGCTCTTCAGTTACGCTTTGGTAAGAGTTAATCAAACTCTAATACGTGAGTGGACATTCTGTTTCTTTTCTAATTTATGATTTGGGTATAGTGTGTGTGTGTGTGTGTGTGTGTGTGTGTGTGTGTGTGTGTGTTTTTAGAAACGAATTGAATTGTTAATCTATGGTTGAAGAAAAATATAGTGATTTATGAATTTATGCTCGTTTGAACATGTTAAAATACGTTGATGCTTCATTGAATTCGGTAAGTGTTTCTCTCAAATTCATAAATCAAGATAGTGATATGGAAAGAGATTTAGATACGATTGTATAGATTATGTACAACTGTTTTGAAGTCATGATTTTAGTACACAATAATGACTTATTTTAAGAAATCTTTTTAAATTTTGATTTTTCGAGATTTTGTCTACGAGGCCAGAGATATATTCCAGCTATCTATGATATCGCGGCCAGGATACCAGAGATTTAGATTCGGGGTCCTTGCGTCCCCATATCTCAGAGATGTATTCCGATCGATTGTAATACTGCGGATCGGGATACCAGAGTAAAGATTCGATGCTTTAAGTTATCCTTATCTTAGAGATGTATTCCGAAATGGTCGGGGTAGCACGGGCCAAAATACCAAATTAAAGATAGGAGTTTTAAGTGATTATCTATCTCAGTGATATATATATATATATATATATATTCTGGTCATTTGTGATACCGCAGACCAGGATATCAAAGCTAATGACTTTAAGTTTTCAGATGACATAGTTTTTAAATATGATTTTATTCTAGAAGAAAATGGTATTCCACTTGATATTTTCCTAGAAGGAATTGATTTAAGAATAGTAGAGAAGTTTGAGTATGAGATTGTTTTAAGTTTTAAGACGATACAGATTTTACAGTGATTTTAATTACAGTAGATGGTGAATATTTTATGATTTTAAATTCTGTATTGAATTTTACATACAGCAGAACTTATTTTCCCCAAAATATAATATCTTATATTTTATTTATCCACTCACTGGGTCTTCCAAGATTTACCCTTCACATTTCCAGTTTTGCAGATTAGGTACTTAGTCAGAAATAAAGGAACGTACAGTAGAAAGGCTACACATACGAAGGCAAAGATACGTACTGTAGTCACTAAAACACATAGGTTCTACATGTATAGAGGGTTATAGTTGAAATTAGATATGTGTCTTAGTATAAATGGCGTGGCACCGTATATTGTATAACATTACATATTCCATTTATGTTT
This sequence comes from Cedrela odorata, assembly GCA_035584115.1. NCBI lineage: Eukaryota > Viridiplantae > Streptophyta > Magnoliopsida > Sapindales > Meliaceae > Cedrela > Cedrela odorata. The sequence continues at coordinate 14,041,482 of JAXCLQ010000001.1, read as the reverse complement.
CATAGTCAGGCATATTGCCCTTGTGCACTACATGCCTTGCGTTATACATTGTTAAGAATTCATAAAAGTTATGTATGCATTCAGATAGATAGAGAAAGAGAGAAGCTTATGGTGATGGTTCCATCACCTGTCGGTAGCATCTCCGAATTTGGGAATGTTATATTCGGGGTGTAAACAACCATGAACTTGATAAACTTGTACATTGGACTTGAAACACCAGTGCGAATCTTGAAACCAAACACGTAAAACTTGAAATGTCTTTATTATGAACTTGAAAAACAATACGTAGGACTTGAAACTCCAATGCAAAAGTTGAAACATATACTTGAAATTAACTAAGTAAAACTTAGAAACATCCAACAGAAAAGTTGAAACGGATCTCTTCGGGGTGTAAATAACCGTGTCACGAGGGTGTTTTAACTTGAGTACGTGTACACTGAACTTGAAACACTAACATGAATCTTGAAACTAGCAATACCAAACTTGAAATGTCTTTTTGATGAACTTGATAAACTTGTACACTGGACTTGAAACGGCAATGCGAATATTGATACTAATAACGCAAAACTTGAAATGTTCTTATTATGAACTTGACAAACAGTAAATAAAATTTGAAACTCCAATATAAAAGTTGAAACATATACTTTAAATGAGCTATACAAAACTTGAAATATCAAATGGAAGAGTCAGAAATGGATTCTTCCGGGTGCAAACAGTCATGTTATAGGGTGTGTTTTGATATAGGTACTTGTATAATAGACTTGAAATATCAACGTAAATTTTGGAACCAACAATGCTAAAATTAAAACTTCCTTTTAATGAACTAAAAAAACAGTACAGCGTACTTGAATCTATAATGCAAAAGTTGAAATAATTATAAAATAGACTTGAAACAACCAATGCAACAAGCAAAGCTCTAGTTGAAATCATGAATTAAAACTTGAAATAATTAAAATATTATTAAGTAATTTTTTATTAATATTTATATTATTAAATAATATTTTTTTTATTAATTATTTATATTATATTTAATTATTTGAAATAACCGGTTACAAAAACCGATTATCCCCAATTTTCTTTTACTGTTTGGCTGTCATTTGGCAACCAAACATCAATTGAGCAATAAATGCATCCAATGTATCCATTCAGTAGATGCATAGTAGACTATCCCATAAAACACCATTATATCAACAAAATTATAAAGTCACTTATGACATGATAGTCATTGATTTTACGATACTTAAATGACACGAATTTTAAGAGATACTATAGAAATAGAAATAAATATTATTTTTCTATTTGCAAAGTAATTTTAAAAAATATCCATGCCCACTAGAAATATAAATAAATAAATTTGATACCGAAGGTCAAGTGCAAATTTTGAATGGGCAATTGCGAGCACCTTAGCGTTATCTTTATGTATATTCTTATTATTTGATATAGAATAACGCTAAACATTCACAATTTTTATTCCTAATTTTCATTTTAAAAGATGTGGCATCAATAAAGTAATGTATGATACAACTTTTGTTGTCACAAATTAAGTCCTAGTGATCATTACATGTTTTTATGTAGGTATGTTGAATGATTATAAAAGCACTCTTTGGGAGGTGTAGGATATCTAGGTCTATCAGAACAGTGATCATATTTCATATAATACTTTCTGACAGTGTGATACCGTCTTTTTTGGGCAGAATCCAGTTTCCAAAACTGCTCAGAATTCCACCAATATTGCGAAGAATAACAGCATTGTACTTGATTAATGTCTGAGTTTTGATCGTCAGCCGGATAGCCGGCAATATCAAACCCTAGGAAATATGGCCGGAATGGTGCATTGCTCCGGTCAATCCTGGTCTGGCCTCCGTCTGTAGCCCAATTATCTCCATTTCAGATACTTGCTTCTATTTGCATTGCTTTTGATGGGTAATCATCTGCTCCTATTCTTTTCAGGTTCTTGTTGAACACTCTAATCGGAATGTCATCACGAAAAATCTGCTCATAAGAATTTAAACCAATTTCAAGTTCACAATCTTTATTAGAGATGCGCAGAATTTTATGTGGTGTTATTTTATTAATTATTACAATACAATTATGCATGGTTGGTCAGCAACTTTAATGTCCAATATTATTTTGGTGAAGGCACTCTTTGGGAGGGTTAGGGTATCTGGATCTATCAGAGCAATAGTCATAATACATGTAATTCTTTCTGACGTTATCATATTTTCTTTGCTGGGTAGAATCTAATTTCCAAAATGTCTCTGAATTCCACCAGTACTGAGAAGAATAACATTTTTGAATATTAATGTTGGAGTTTTGATCATCAGCTGGGCAGCCATTGATGTCAAATCCTTGGAAATGAGCCTTGAATGGTGCATAACTCCAGTTAATCTTAGTTTGGCCTCCATCAGTTGCCCAAGTTTCTCCATTCCACAAGCTTGCTTCTATTTGCATTGCCTTTGATGGGTAGCCAACTCCAGTGCTTTCGTAGTTCTTGAACACTCTAATGGGAATGTCGTCCACGTAAAATCTGATAGAGATAATTATATTTGAAATCCATGAGTTATTTTTGGGTATTAAATGATTATATTTTATTTAGAAAAATTATAATTAAATAAATTCCAACTATAAAATGTTGTAAATGTTATGTGTGATAATCTTCTTATAAGATTAAAAAAATAATAATAAGAAGAAGAAGAAGAAGAAGAAGAGAAAGAGAAGAGAAATTGAATTCATTTATCTAAAGCATATTATGATTACGCAATGCATGAATTATTTGAGAATATTTTCATATAAGCTAATAAATCTGATTATATTAACAAATTGTTAAAATTAAGAGTTATTGTCCATGCTTGTATGAATTATGATACAATTTCAAATAGTTAAATTATTAATAGAGTTTTATTGACTAATTGGGATTATATAGCTAGGTCTAATATTTTGGCTGTCAATGTGCATTGATTACAATATTGGATTTAATTTCAATTATATATTATTAGAGGTATATACATATCTAATGATCTAAAAATTGTCATTAGTTAATTGCGTCATTAAAAATAATTTATTAATTGATTCTTCCTCATGAACAAATTAATTAAATTAATTTTATCAATACGGCGTGCCAAAGCTTTTCATTCCCAATCATAAAACACTTTATGAAAACATGTACAAACTACAACATACTTAATTACTCAACCAACTTTCATAAAACATCTATGATGGATAAGATCAGCAACGAACAAATACAAATAATACTTCTAAACGATTTTTACTAAATTAATCTGACAAAATTTTATTTCAAAACCAAAGCCATATAATTAATAATTGAACCAAGGGCAGTAATAAGGATAGAAAGACATGATGTTTATATATACACAGACACACACACACACACACACACACACACACACACA
>JAXCLQ010000001.1:14018864-14037972 GCA_035584115.1 Cedrela odorata | reverse complement strand
ACACACACACACACACACACACACACACACACACAAACTTACACAAGCTGACGTGGGTTCCAAAGAATTTTGTAAGTATGAAAATCAGAAGTAGGGTCAAACCAGAGGTGAATCCTTTGTTCTCTATTCCCTACACCATTTGCAAACACATTTGTTTGTAACGTGATAGGCTTTCCTTCTCTGTTGCCAAGAAATTCAAAGTCCAGCTCATCATGTTTATCGCCTTGTGAAGTTAGCTGCCCATTCAAACAATCCATCAATTAATGATTTTATGATACATGAATTCATACATGCATTGAATGGCTAATTAAAAACTTGCTTAAAAAATATGCAATATTGAAACATTTTTGAGATATACAAACAACACACACACACACACACACACACACACACACACACACACACACACATATACAAATACACATGAGGGGAGAGACTGATGAAAAAGTAAGGGCTTTGAAATCGAAATGCACACGTAGAAAGCAGTGACAACTCCTGCAGAATCCTTGCCGGGTAGCTTCAGCCTTGTATGAAAGAAGCCTGAACCATAATGTAACTTCGATCCAAATCCAGACCCTACAATTAATATTAATTAATTCTTTCACAACACTAGTGTTAAAATTAAAATAGCGAGCTTTCTAGCTAGTGACACAGAAGTTGATAATCTCATTGTATATTTACATGTGTGTGTGTTACAGGTTATGGGATCAGCAGATTTTAGGGCTAAGGCTAAGTTCATTGTTAAACAAAAGAATATTATTTATTAGATTATAATTACTAATTAATTAATAATTAGAGTAATGATCTCCCGATCGAGATTGTCAAAAGACTCAAGAATACACACAATTGTATAATTATTAGAGCGAAGAGAGAGAATGGTGAAAAAGAAGAGAATAATAACCAGAAGAGGTATCCATGGAGAGCTGAAGTTGTCTCCCTTGATTTAGAGACAAAACAAGATCGTTTCCCCACGTAATATAATAATTTTGATCGAAGCTAATGTCAGTATCGTTTCTCCCTGCTGGAAACACTCCACCAAACAGAAGAAACGCAAAGAAACCTATAAGTATAGAGAATTCCATATATATTAACTCTCGGCGATCTCTCTGGTCTTCGTATATTAAATTATTGCCAGTAACCAACCAACAGTACTGTCTGCATGCATGCTTTGTGTCAACTGCATGCATAAATTGATGAATTTATACAGCACAAAAAGCTTGGACGTCACCATGCTAGCAGATTAATTTCCATGAACCCATAAAGAAAAAGATAAAAAAGAACAAAGGCATGCAGAAAGGGTGTGAGCCATAACCTTAATTAATTCCCACACGCTATTGACTAGATAGCTTCCTCCCATTCAAGTTATCCCCGTAACAAAAACCACATCATTGTATTTTAATTAATTAGCAAATGTTTAGTAAATTAGAAGTTTTAATTAATTAGCAAATGTTTAGTAAATTAGAAGCAAAAGAACTCCAACAAATTATTTATTTTGAACATCATTAAAAACATTATAATCGTGTTTTAAAGTAGATTAATTCTATGAGGTTAACTATCTTCAATTCAATGGATAATTGAATGGCGAACGTTGGCTAGCAGGAATGATGGGTTTGACGTCACACATATTAATAGTCTCTCACGTCTTTTAATATACAAAAGAAAAGGGTGGGTTCCTCCACTTTGCTAATGCTCCATCATCATAACGAATTCGTTTTTGTATTATGTTATTATAATATTGTTTACTAGATTTCCCGTTGCTTTCGTTGCTAATATTTTAATCCCAAAGTGATCTAATATTTAGATCCTGCTCCTGCACCATTGCATGTGTTTCCCTTCCCTGACCTTTAGTTCACAAACTATTAATTAATTAGGGTTTTGCATATTGATAATCTCTGTCTTCATTTTTCGTTCTTTCATCAATCAATCACTGTATAAAATTGAACTCACACAATTATGAGTTAGTTTGGTGGTTTCCCTTGAATCTTTAAGGATTAATTAGTTACCATCACAAATCCAACGAAGATTGTTATCAGTTAATAAAAGTTGAATTTCTATAAGCATGATTTCATCATTTTTGTAAGCATATAGGCATGTAAATCTTTATTGTTACAAAAATATGCAATTCCAACTGCTTTACGGATGTATATATGGATAATGGAAATCGACGAGAAAGAGAAAAAGAAAAAGAAAGATGTTTATCTTATTATGGAGTTATATATCTTTTTCTCACTTCATTCATTTTCCATCATGGATATAAAGAGCATTTCTTTAATTCAACTAAAAACTTTAAATGGGAGAGAAAGGATAACACTGATACTCAAATGATTAATTTAAGCCAAGAAAATAAGGTTGAGATTTCTCATCTACCAAACAAGAAGTAACATTTAACTTATAAGTAATGAAGATTTGGCAAAAGCATTGCTGCAACATTATTAATTAATTTGAAGTTATTCATAAATATTACTTTCTGCATTAACTTTACTTTCATTTCAAATAAAACAAGCTAATTAATTATTCGTTATCGAGCATTAGCGGTGATTATTTCCAAAATTAGTACAGTAGTCATAATGTATATATTTCTTTCTTTCATCTTTTATTGCCTTTTGTTGATAGGCGTCTAGTTTCCAATATTTGTCTCTATTCCATTATGATTTATTAGAATAGCATTGTTCTTTATTAGCACTCCCACCAGCAGAATCATGGATTAATTGGCAGCCATCAACATTGAAACCTTGGAAATTGGCTACGAATGGTCCTTGAGTCTAGTCTATATTCCTTCCATTTGCTGCTCAGGCTTCTGCATTCCATATGCTTGCCTAAATCACCAATTTCTCTTATGTAAAATTTTCTCCAATTTTTACATTGTTCTTATACACTCTTATGGGTGCATTGTACACAATTTATTTAAAACAAAATTCTTTTTTATTGAGATCCCTTATTTTAGGAAGAAATCTCATTCATAGTTAAATATGCACAAAAGTAGGTTTTTCTATTTAAAACTTTATTTTAGTTAAGTTTTTTAAATTTATCTAAATAAGAGTATTTTGATTATAATATAACTAATTTTACTTATTTAATTAAGGTTATAACACTTAAATTTACTTTTAGTTCAAAAGCCCTAATTTTAATTACAAGTAAAAAAGAAAAAGTCCTTTTTTACTAAATAATATTACAATTTGAGTTTGGGTGAAGTATAACACATATAACCTATAACTAGACAACATTTTGTTGGAGATGGTGCTCTAGTACCAATATATTTTGTATGAATTATTGATTATTTATACAAATTTATACATTTCTAAATCATTCTTTTATACTTATATAGTATTTAGGTTTGTTTTTTACATTACTTATTGGTAATTGAAATTTATTCAAATTGATAAATGTAATTGACAAAGATCCAAAAATATTTATCATAGTGAACATAGTAACAAAGAGTTGCTATATTGAGACAATTTCACAATATAGTATATTCGCAAAAAGATTTATGGTCATAAGTTTACTAGCAGATGTAATATATTTTGATAAATTCAAATGGCTCATCTCAATAAACCATAAGTTTGGGAAAGTTTGTACATATATATGAGTGAGTGTTCATTAGAGAATGGGTTTACTAAATTGACTCACTAAATACTCATAATAGACATTTCACAAAACCGTCAATAGAAGCTATTTATGAGTTGAGTAGTCATATGTGGTCCTTTGACTTGAGATGCCATAGTGATCTTGTGTATGATCCTTTTATTCTAATATGTCACACATGTCTTAAGCCTTTCATGGTCTGATCTCCGAATGGTTGTTAGGAATAGACTGACACACATGGAGATCAGTGTGTATTCAATAAAAGATCTATTATTTCATGTGGTTGGGGTGAATATCATGTGATCTTTAAAATCATACTGCATTCAATCTTTGATCAAAGTAATCATTGAAAATGAGTTTATAAATATTATCTACGTAGTATGAATCTAAAGTTAAATGCAATATTAACTTGGCAGTATAATCTACTTCTACATACTCAATTAAGACATTAGATAACTGAAGGATTATACATATGCGGTAATTCAATTTGCATGGTTCACGAGAATTCATGTTATTTGAGATCGTCATAATATGTTAGTGGACAAATTAGAGACCTTTCTCTAGTAGAGATTTTGTTGAAATAAACAATTATTACTTGAAGCTAATATCGATAACCAATAAGGTATGATTTACTGTTTAATTAATTTTTTACTTAATTTGATAATTGTTATCTTAATCTATACTGGTAAGTAGCGTACATCTATAATTATGAGCATATCAAAGAATGTTCTGTCTCAAAAGTTATAATGTCTAAAGAATCTAGTTTTTAAGTGGGACTGTTGTGACCTCATCAATCTTTCTTAAAAACTTACCTGATGTACATTTGCATATATATGTAAATTTATATTTAGTTTTAACAATAAAATATGTTTTATTATTTTTTGCTTTCATTTATTTAGTAATTATAAAATAAATTATTACATGTATATTTGTATCGTTTCCATTGTGTATCTACAGTAGACAAGACTTGAGTCTACACCAACACATTTTACATGATAAAGGGACATTAACTTTTAAGCACCTCGTAACATCACAACCCTCTCACAAATCTTTCATCATGATCAAAATAATAAAATACTTTTTCTTTACAAAACCCTTATCCTTCCTTTTGGTATTTTTCAATGCAAGTATCTTATCTTGGCATTACTCTCTCTCTCTCTAATGCCAAAACCACCTTTCACTAGCAAAACTCTAATTTCTTCAACCTTATATTAAAATAATTCTAGGAACTCAATTATTTTTCTATTCGATCATAACCTTGACATCATCCATGCAACCTCATTGAACCAAATTCACCAATTAAAACATTAAGATCACAATTGGGATTTTTCTACCATATATAAATTATGACTTAATTATGTCCAGTCTAGTACACTGGTCTTGTCGATCTCAGCCCTTTATTATTATTTTATGTCTATCAACCTTTCCTATGTTTCCTTGGTATTATTTATAGAGTCTAACTCACTCTCATACCCCGACTCAAATTCAAGTTCTTGTGTTAGTATAGATATTATAACAATCCTTCAACAAGCCATTCAAAGTTATAACAATACTCTTCTTAGACTTAGAGACCTTTATACGAGTGTTGGGCCTAATTCTTGATCTCAGAGCAGGGGTGAATATGTTTACCAGACCCATTCTATAAAGGACCCGTACCATATATGAGACCTAAATTAGCAATATGCTCAAGCCAACAAGAATATGCTACGTAGTAACCGAGCTTTCCACCCCACAATAAATTAGCGACTGGACTTGGGAGTTTGGTTAGGATTTTGCTATGGCCATAACATAGAAGGACAAAACACACCACAAGGAGAAAGATACATTCTTTTTTATAAGCATATGTTCTTGTCGCAATTAGACTGCATAGGATAGTCCAGCCAATAATTGATACTGTGTACCATTCGCAAGAATATTAACCAAAGTCTCAACCACGACACCCTAAACTGCAGATGCATTCAAAAGCTAGTAAATGCAATATGCAAGCCCATGCAACTTACTATAAAAATGCAAGAATATAAAACACTACTCAAATGTTATATGCAACATCATGCAATTACTATGCAAATGCAAGTATATGTAAGTTGTTGTGCAAATGTAAGAATATTTATGCAAGTTGGTATGCAAGAGCTTATATATAAGTGTAAATACTTATGTAAATCAATCTCCATGAAGTTGGAGCAATATACTCGAAGGATGTTACTGACCTTCGAATGCCTATATGACTATTTACATAGCAGCCCAAAACTCTGAAAACCTCGGGCGCAGTTCATTAGGATGATATAAATTACTGATAAAAAAATATTTTACTCTTATCAAGAGATTTTACACGTAAGAATATGCAAGAATACAATGCCATGAGTCTTTATTCAATCGACTTAGGATCATTAGATGAAGACTCAGGGAGCATATCCTATTAAGATCCTAATAGCTCTTATCTATTTTTGTATTGGCTGGAATGGTACATTTCCTCTTCTATAAAGAAAAAAGCTTTGTAGCATCTGCAATAGACATATTGTGGCCATATTTCCAACGGCACAGAGGGAGGATTACAAAGAAGAACACAGGGAGTACTTAAAAAGTAAGGAACCAAGTACCATCTCACTTTAGTCAAATACTAATAAAATTTTAAGTGCGGTCAAAATCCACACTTGCATTACAAGCACAAGAGAAAGCTTTCGAAGCCTGAGGACAAAAATCAAGTAACTGTAAAAGTACTTTAATACTTAAACATGCCTACTTTGAAGTACATGTCATATTCTCCTCGCATGTACGAATAATGAAATCCATAAAAACTAGGGATAAGCAACCATGTATAATTCAACAATTCATGAAAATTTACTTTTATACATATTGTTTTTCTATGCTAACAAGAATTGCATAAACAAAGAAATACATAAATGAATCACCCATCATATCTTATACAACATTTCTCATCAAACATATTGGTCATATGATATTTTCGCTTGCAATTGCACAACCCATATGACTAATGGGGCTTAATGTTGATGCTCAAAATTTGATCATAGGCTCAAGTCTAAACTCGATCCATACCAACATCGATTTCCTACAAGGTAGTGTATAATAAGTGGACACAAGCCACTCTTTAGGGTTTGAATTATGAGTTGTGGTGTATAAAGTATGAGTAGCTCCATGTAAGGTCCAATTGTATGAAAATCTTGACTAAACCTTAGCCCAAAGAAAAATTTATATAATTGGGATAGTGAAAAGGAAACATGAGGCTAAACTGTAAATTCAAAGGTAAACCTAATTCATATTGTGCTAGTCTTTTACTTAAAACAAAACTTTTTTTTTTCATTGAATTCTCTTATTTCACAAGGAATCTCATTCCTAGTTAAATATGCATAAAAATAGTTTTTCTACTTAAAAGCTTATTTTAGTTAAATTCTTTACATTTATCTAAAATAAGTTTATTTTAATCATAATATAACTAGTTTTACATATTTGATTAAGGTTAAACACTTAAATTCATTTTTGGCTCAAAAGTCCTAATTGTACCAGGAAAAATAATATATTTTTTAAATAAGTACAATCACAACTTAATGTTGAGTGAACTACAATACCCATAACATATAAATAAGCTACCTTTTGTAATAAAAAGAGATACTCGTTAACTTTCAAGCACCTCATAGCATCATAACCCTCTCAAAAATCTTTCTTCATGCTTAAAACAAGAAAATATTTTTTCTTCACAAAACTTTAATCCTTCATTTTACAGCTAAAGTAGGATATTTTTGTCATCATAAACAATCATTGGAATCTCTTGTCCTTGCATTACTCTCTTTCTCCACTAAAACTCTAATTTATTCAACCTCGTGATGAAGTTCTAGGAAACCAATTATTTTCTGTTCAAACACAATATTAACATCATTCATTGACATTGTAAAACACCACATTCACCAATTACAACACGAAGATTGCGATTGAGATTTTTCCATCATATAGACTATGGCCTAATTATGTTTAGTCTAAAACACTGGTCGATCTGAGTCCGTTATTGTTATTTTAGGTAGGAGTGGTAATTCGAGTTATGTGTTATATTATTCTCTTGTTAAAAGAGACTAATTCGAACCCGACTCATTTAATAATTTTGTCAAAAAGTGAAAATTTTAACCTGACACAATTATTAAATTGTTCAATGAGTTTTAATCGTGTCACCCATTTAATTTTTTTTACAGTTTAATATATTTTAATAATATTTATAGTAATAGTTTCTCAAATACTAATAATTTTTTTCTAAATATAATTAAATATACTTTGAAATGGATAAATATATCTGTATTTTTCTAAATGCAAATACTATAAGACAAATTTATTAAATTATAAGTGCATTGGTACATTATGGTTGCTCAAAAATTAATCATGTCATAATCGATTCAGATGTCGAAAACTCTAATCTCGAACTCAGCACGATCATTACTTGAATCATGTTACTCATTTAATAATCGTATCATATTACGTCAATCAAAACCTATAAATTTTGTATCATATTCATATCGGGTTAATAGATTGTATCAAAAATTGCTACCCTTAATTTTAGATCGCTAAATCTTTTTTATATTTCTTAAAATACGAACATGCAATCTAAAAGAGGGTTAAATTGAATTTCTAAGTTTAATGTAATAAATTTATTTATTTATTTATTTATTTTTTGTTTCAATTCAACCACACAATCAAATATATATATATAAATGTAAAGAGAATGAATAGAGAGAATGAACACCTTGAATTTATAGTAGTTGGACACAATTTTACCTACATTCACTCCTTTAAGCTCCACTTGAAAATTCTACTATGAACAAACCTTGAAGACCCAAAGTTCAAAGTACAACCAATGAGAATTTTGGTATTCCTTGAAACTTTACAAGTGATTCATTCCCCAAATCACTCAACCTCAAATAATTCTCTAACAAGAGAGATATTACAAATGAATAAACTAGGTGTATGTATGTATTTGTGGCAATTTGTAAAGTTAATAATGATTTTGAAACTTAAAGTATGTTTTTAAATACTTAGGATGCTTGATATCAAAACTTGTTAAGCATTAGTGTAATGCTTGTATTTATAATTAGGGTTCAAAAACTAGTTGTTAGACTCATAAAAATTCAAATTTCGAACACACATTCAATATTTCCTTCAACTGGTCAACCGGTCGACCGATTAATTAAAAATACAATGAACACAAATTTCTAAGGCAACCAGCTAGCTGGTTGGCCAATTATTTAATTTCTTCTATTTTTAAAATTTCTTAAAATCTTGCAATTTGGTCTCTAAAAACTTGCAGTTTAGTTATATTTTCATATATGTATTTTTTTGCATAAAATAAATAAGTTTACAAACTTATCACAATTACACACATATAAGCATATTTCTTAAAATTTAAAAATAAATACTCTTAGCTTGTAACTTGATTTTTCAATTTAAATTATTAATACTTTCTTATTCATTTGCTTAATTGAATTGACATATTTAATCATCATTAAAATATGAGTTTGTATAACACTAAGGTCAACATTTTCTTGAAATTATTTATAAAGCCTAACCTGCTCTCAAACACTGACTTGTATTTAAATCCTTGTGTTAGTATCAAATACGATCACAATCCAGGACGCCATTCAAAGTTTCGACATTTTGCTTCTTGGGCTCAAAGACATACATAGGAGTGTTGGACCTAATCCTTAATATCATAAACATGGGTAACTTGATTTTTCAATTTGAGTTCTTGATACTTCCTTATTCATTTGATTAATTGAATTGACATATTTTATTATTATTAAAATATGAGTTTGTATAAGACTAAGTTCAACATTTTCTTGACATTATTTAAAAAGCCTAACTTGCTCCCAAACACTGACTTGTATTTATATCCTTGTGTTAGTATCAAATATGATCACAATCCAGGAAGCCATTCAAAGTTTCAACATTTTGCTTCTTGAGCTCAAAGACATACATAGGAGTGTTGGGCCTAACTCTTAATATCATAAACATGGGTGATGATCCTTATCAAACTCATTCTATAGACAACCCATAGTAGATAGAAGCAAAAGTGTGAAATTATCAATAAACTAAAGCCAACCAAAATCTATCGCATAGGGATCGGGATCAGGAGTTTCACCGACTTGTTTATTACAAAATTAAAATATTTTTAAAAAATATTTACTTTATAAAGTTTTTTTAGCGATATAACAATCAATTTATTAATTTTGTTAATAGGTTTTTTTTGTACATAATTTAACAATAGAAACTATATGAAATAATTTTATAAATTATATCTTTATATTGTTTCAATAAAATCTGGGACCTGACAAATTTGAGTTAGATTGGTTTGCTTTATTGGTTTGGGTCTCAGATCAAAACATTGTCATAATTGTAAGGTACAATTTTTTATTAAATTACATTTATCTTTGAGCTCAAAAAAATTAATCTAATTATAAGGTTTAATTTCTACATTAAATTATATTTATCTTTAAGCTTAAAAAATTAATATAATTGAAACGTTCAATTACCACGGTAAAACACATATTCAATTATGTCATAAACAGTAACATTGTCATCCACCACAACCTTCGAAGAAACTGGAAATTTGCCTTCCATCTCATAATTATTACAACAACAAAGTCACTCGCTAAAAACGAGAACAACAGGAGTTAAAAATGACAGCAACATGACACATTCAGTGGAAAATATTGCAAAAAATTATAAATAAATGAACAAATGAATCCAGCAAACACTTCCACAACAAACAACCTTCAAAATACTCGTGCATAAATAAAGCAACAATAGTTATTATCAAAAGAATCAAAATGTAAGAAATTTAGATATCTTTAATTATTTGGATATTCAAATCCTAAAAATTTAGATAACATTTTAATTAACGTGTTACGCCTCGAACAATCGCTACAGACTCTTAGATACTCTATAAATTTTGAATGTATTAAGAGAGTCTATAAAGCTTATTTGTACTTTATCAAAAAATCTGAAAATAATTTATAAACAATAGTTTTCATTCATGGGAATATTACCAAAGAATTGATCATACATGATCAATTTATCCACAACACATTTTAAATAATAAAATATTCATATAAAAATTATTTCCATTCGAGTTGAACCAAACAATAAATATTTACATAAACATTTAGTTTACAAATATTTTACAATTTTTAAATAAATATATATATTCAAATAAATACGACCAGTAGACCTAAGTGCATATGTGAGTTAAGAAAGAAATCAACCCAAAGCATCGTTTCCATTTAAGTTGAATCAAACAATAAATGTTTACATAAACATTCAGTTTATAAATACTTTATAATTTTAAATAAAAATATATATCCAAAAAAATACAATCAATGAACCCAAGTGTATATGTGAGTAAAAAAAGAAACCAACTCAAAGCGTCGTAAGCTCTTTATTGTTACCACTAACCCGACAAGAACTAACATGCTTAACTTGAAAGCTGTAATGGTGAGGGATGAGTGTACGACTATACTCAATAAGTAAATAAAATACATACATATATACGTACATGGACACGCATTTTCAAATTCATGATATTTGGATCACTTTACATTATACTTCGAAAGTATATATATATACATATATATATATATTCATATTCATTTAATTAAATAACAAAAAACATTACATTATTTTGCAAACAGTTTTAAATAATTAACCGAGCTGACCATCCATTCTCGACATGTTTCCTTGGTTAAGAATAAAATCGAGACCATCAAAGAGTATTTCATGCGTAAACTATATGCAATAAAGTTTTATCAATTATAAAAACCATTTCCTCATATTTTTCGAATAATTCATTTTTTATAAAAATAAATCAATTTTCAAACAATGATGTTGGTCTCAAGTAGTCACTTGGTGACACAAGTAATTTTCTCATAATCCGTTAAATTCAAGATAACTCTATTAAGTTGCCATAACTTTTTATAAGGTATCTATAACCACCCATCTGTATTCGGCACACTATGAGCTTGCCATGACCTTTCTCCCTTATATAATCTCACTGCGATTCCACTCACCTATGCGGCCTCTCACAAATCTGTCCATAATCTACCTCTTTATATATAAAATCAACAAACTAGCTCACTGGCCATATAACAATATCTGACCTCACCGATCTCATTACTAATATACATGCATAAAAATAAATCAATTTTCAAACAATGAATCCAAATCATATAAATGAAATCGGACCCCCCCCCCCCCCCGACCTTTCAGCATATATATCAAATAACTTTTAAACAGCAGATCAAATAATCAAATCATCCTAATATCAATATAAAATACATGAAAATACATTCATTTCAAGTTCTATTTTAACAGTAAAATCACTTATTTAACACACAAGCATATATATAAATATAACACGCATATATTTTACATATTCATGTATATATAAATTTACTCATAACAAGTGGAGGGTAACCACTCCCACTACTAATTCTTGCACCTACTAGATCCTTCTCCCGAATTCTAGGTGTCTAATACCACACATGCATAATGTAATGAATCTACAATTCTAATTAATTAAACAAAATGCACTAAATGCGATATTTGTGGAAAAATATGTTTAGAATATCTTAGTTGACACATATCACATTATGAGGCTCACTAACTGCTGTCATTTATCAGATTTTCAACAACGAAATCTCATGGCAGTAAATATTTCATATTCACATGTTTGTATAAAATGAATATACATATTCCAAATGATACTCAACGCATATATAACATCATATATTTCCAATTACTGCAATTTAACACAAATCTAGATTTCTTATGCGTTATCAAATGGAAATTTTCAAATAAACAGTAAACCCTAAATTCCAAATATTGCAAAATCTTAAAATCAAACCTTTAATAAGTTAATTTGCCAACAATATCTTAGAAAAACCCTTAGACACCTCGAATCATCGTTTGATGAGAAAAGCTCTAATTTTTTTTCAAAACCTAAAATTTTTTTTGTTATTTCTTATATTTTCTAACCCAAAATTGGTACCAATTCGAATAGGAGAGGACGAGTAATCATTTGGTAACGAAAATGGAAGGAATTTGAAGAAATCTAAAACAAATAGAGAGGGAGAGAGAAATAGACATTTTTTAGAGAAAGAGAAAGAGAAATTTAGGTTTTTAAGAGAAATTTAGGTTTTTAGAGATATTAGAATAAAGAAAACTATTGGGGGTCATTGGTATATAAAGAAAATAGAAAAAGACCAAAATATCCTTAAAATTAAAAATATTTGAAAATACCCATATTTCTCACCGAATCGGTTGACCGTTTCCTTGAATCGATCGACCGATTCCTTTTCTTTCCCACGACTTAGCTATTACTGATCGACTGTTTCCTTGAACCGGTCGACCGATTCAGTTTGTCTTACTGCCAGTCGACCGTTTTTCTCCATTCAATTGATCGGCTCCCAATTTTTTTCAAATTCGTTTCTGTCGATCAACCGAGTCCCTATTCGATCGACTAGTTCCACTCTTCCCTATTTTTTATTCTATTGGGCGATCGATTCCTCATTTGATAGACCGGTTTCATGTTTTCATAGGTTTAAAACCGTCAACAATCAATTAATCGACTCTAAGAACTCGAAAATTTTAAGTCAAGATTTGTTATTCCATAGAATTAAATATATTTTTCTTTCAAGGGGCTTCGTCCCCTGACTCCCGTAAGAGCGCTGTCCTTTGACTCTGTTCGCTAACTGGCTATCCAGATCGCCGAATACGTAATATATAAAAATTCAATATACACTGACCAAAGTATTTCAGTTTACTGCTTATATTTATATTATTAAATTAACTTAAATTTATATAAACCTTGTTAATATGTTAACTAATTATGAACAATACATGTATGAAAATAAATGTCATTACAATAACTATTTTACCCTATTATTGGAAGTACAAAATTTACATAATAATAAATGTTATTACAATAACTATTTTACCAATTATTGGAAGTACAAAATTTACATAATGACTTATATATTTAATTATTTTTCACTTGTCTTAAATAAGAACAATTGTTTTACAGTCCCTTCATTTATCTGGATCATGCCCCCGCCAAAAAGAATAAAAATAAAAAATCAAACAAGGAAACAAGGAAACTTTGAAGAACACCATAAGCTCTCTAAACACAACTTTAATTTAGGATTAAAAGTGACATTATTAATTCTTCTTCTTTTTTTCCTTGGCTACTGCTGCTTTCACCCTTTTTTCTTACTACTGTAAAATCTATGTGAAATGTTAATGTAATTCGTGAGAAATAACATGTTAAATTGTTAATCTTGGAAAAAGGAAAAATCTTAATTTTGCTTTTTTCATTTGTTTTTTTTTTTCCTCTTGGCTTTGCTTAATCTTTTAATTCTATAGACTTATTCTATTTTCATATAAATCATATATTTATTATGGCCACTAGAAAGAAAACAGATGAATAATTTAATTTTTTTTTAATAAAACCCTTTGGTTAAGAAAACAGAAGAAGTCCATATGCTATGATTTATTTATTTATTGCATTTTATTTCAACCATTCAATGTATTAAAAATGTACAATTTTTAGATTTAAAAATTTTAGGTCAACTTATATATTAAACAACTTAAATGTTATTACTTAGGTAATCAGGATATTTGATTCCTTATATATTGAGTATCACTAGTTTAAAATTTTAGCATTTGCTAATTTAACTATTAGTGCCAACTTCAATAAAGGTGATTAACAAAGAAACTAACAAACCTAACTGTGAGGCGGCATATAATGTTTCATAATCATACCTAAATTGTTTTAATGTTTGGAGATTTAAGTATGCAGAGAATTAAGTATCAAGTGCAGGGCCACAACCGGTCAGTAAGTGTGAAATCCAAGAGATGGGGGAAATTAGGGGGACAACAACAATTGGGAGAAAGAGATGAGAGGTAAATTAGGCTAGAAATTGATAAGTTTGTTATAATAAGATAGAGTATATTATAAAATTGTGAGACATCAAGTAAAAAAAAAAATTCAAAAGCAAAATTTTAAATTTTTTAGTTTGATTTGATTTTTTTAATTTATACTAAACTTATATAAAAAATTGAATCAATAATTATCAATTTAATTTTTTTAAAATTAAAATTAAAATAATATATTTTCAAAACCAATCCAAATAATCAATTTAATTGAATTTGATTGGGTTCAATTTTGTTAGGCCACCCTATTTTTATCTCCATTTCAAATCATTCTCAACAGCAAAGAAAGTCGGCACCGTTGCTCTCCACATATCCACGCACCATCAGCCGTCCGATTCCATCTCCAATCAATCGATTTCAACCGTCCTTTACGATCCGCAATATCCAAATGATTCCTCACTTTGTCGGACTTCAAAACTCTTATCAAATCCCGTTTATTCAACGGGCTCATTTCAAATCATTCACCCCTAGATTCTCGCGCGTAAGGTTATCCAAGGAACGCGCTTTCTCCAACAGACATCTCGGCAATAATGGCAAATACGTAATTACGTACAGATAATTTCCAACTGAAATTACCAAAACGCCCCCTGAAGTTTGCGTTTCTGATTATGATGCGAATGCTGCTTCGATTTGATGAATAGCGTGCAAAAAACGCTTGCCCTTCGTGCTGTCGTTTGGTGTTTATTTGTAGTAGCAGAGGGAAGAAGAAAACCCTAACCAAAGGCGCAGAAGATTGTGTGAAATACTTAATTATCCGCGAGAATGTCGGCGACAGGTGGTGGTGGCGGTAGCGGTCAGGAGGAGGACAAGAAGCCCGTTGACCAGACTCCCCATATTAACCTCAAAGTGAAGGGCCAGGTATATTTTTGGTAGAGATTATTACTTTTTTCATATTACATAGTTTGAGGTTGTTTGTTCTTCAAATTTTTGTTTTTTTTGTGCTTGAGTTATGGAATTTGTTCTGTTTTATATGTCTAGTCACTTAAATCTGTGTGAAATTTGTGAACAAATCAAGTCTGATAATTAAAAATTTTGAACCTGACAACGTTTAATTGATCTTTATCTGCGAAAGGAATAGATTAATTAGTATGATAGTGATGTGATCCTCGCAGGTGGTTATATGATAATTATAAGTCTGATAAGTAAGCGTGTTTATGGGAGTGAAAGCTATCTACATGAAGGGAGATTTGGAAGATTGAACTCCAATATTTTAACGTGTAGTATCTTACACCTATTATATGATGCATGTTCGTTGACGCTCTTAGTATTTTTCCAGTTTTAATTAGCTCTTAAAGAATGGGTTTACGAGATTGGTTGCACGTGCGCTATTGTTATGGGAATTTTTCGAGCCTTAAATAAATAATCTTTTGGTATTAGTTAATTTCAGTGTTTGAGTAACTTGTTAGCAAACATGAAGGTTTATTTCTTTTCTGGAGATTGTTTCCAAGTTAACAGTATTGGTGTTCGCATCCTTGTACATCTTATATATTGTTTTAGTTACTTTTGTATTACATGATATATTTAACCTTTTGCATCTTTTGCAATAACTATTCGGAGTTAAAAACAATAGGTAACTGTTATATTTTAAACTCTAATACACCCGTGGTTGGGATTTTTTATAGTGGAAAGAGAAAGGAGGGAGTTTATGCATGGATGGTTCTTTAAAATGCTCTATTTGTTTGTTGTTTCTTGCTGATCTCTGTTTCTTGCTTTGCTGTAGGATGGTAACGAGGTGTTCTTTAGGATTAAACGAAGCACCCAGTTGAAGAAACTTATGAATGCATACTGTGATAGACAGTCGGTAGAGTTTAACTCTATTGCTTTCTTGTTTGATGGGCGCAGACTCCGAGGAGAGCAGACTCCAGATGAGGTAATTTTTTCACTTGAGACTGTTGCTATGGTAATGAATACCATTATGTGGTACGGGAGTGCTGAAGCTAATAATTTACTAGGATAAATAAGGACGACCACCATGTTTTAGACCACATGAAGAGATGTTAAACTGATACTCCAAAATTTCATCCATCATTTACAAATTGAACTTGTACAATCAGTTGTATCTTACTGTACATATTACTAGTATTGGCAGTTTCATTTACTGTTTTTGGTGTTTGCTGTGTTCTGCTACTTTTCATGTGGGAATAGCTTGACATGGAGGATGGAGATGAAATTGATGCAATGCTGCATCAGACAGGAGGCGGACTTGGACGCCTTTAACTGCACTTTGGACTACATGGAGTATCCCTGCAGACTTGATGCCTAGTTTAATATTTGCTACATCTATGAAAATATTACTGTAAATGATGACATGGATCTTAGAATGAACTTGAATGAAGTCAGAGGTTTTATCAATGATATTTGTAGTCGGTTTGTATGCATGGATATTGATGGTTTCTTCTGTCACAATTGCTTCTATTGGTATTTTCTTTAGTCATATCGCATGGCAAAATAATGTGATGGTGTTGACGCAATTGCTGCCGGGCAGAGACCACTCACTAGTTTCTTGTGTTAGAACAAATGTAACTTTACTCTTGTCCATGTAATATTATTGATAAAAGAAACAGAGAAGTGAGTTGATATACAAAGACTGAAGAAACCAAAGAATGTGGCTCAAGAATTTACATTATCCTCGAGGGCTTCATGTAGTCTTTAGCATATGCTCAAGGAGGCTGCAAAACTCTGGCATTAGGTAAACAGGGGAGGCAAATTTAGGCCAGCAACTGAAGCGTTTTGTAGTTTTTCCAGCCAAATACAGTTTAACCATAGGATCAGACAGAAATAATCAGAGGCATACATGCAAATATTTGAAAAAAAAAAAACAAGATGTATGTATTACCTGTCAACATAAAAAAAGAAGTCGTCGGCGTGTAGCGCTGTTTAGAAAAAGCCCTGAAATCCATGCTGAAACAGAAGCAACAAAACTAAAGATAAATTCAAGGGGCATTTTCTCTCGAATTCACAACTAAACAAAAGTTGTGAATGAATTGAATTAAGTGGCATTCCCTCTGGAATTCACAGCTAAACAAAAGTCGCGAATAAACTCGAGGGACATTTTCTTTGCAATTTGACAGCTAAACAAAGTTGTCAAATGTTCCCAAATGATCACACCAGGAATAACAGTTTGCTGAAGGTAATTGCTTGCATAAGTACAACTAAAAAATCATCTGGACTATCTAACGTTGGGGAGATCCCAAAGAATTATTAGAGATATGTTATAAAATTAAATGTGTCGTATAGTTTAAGGATATCATTATTTGTGTATATATATATATATATTTATGTAATTAATTATAAATTAATTTATGATTAATAAAATAATTTTTATATCATTTTACATATTCAGTTGCTAATTTATATTTTATATATAATATAGAATGAAATCTCGTCACATATTATGATGTTAAAACTCTATTTGTAAAAAGTTGTAGATATGAATACAGAGTCTCTGATTTAAATACATTCGTATCAATTTCCTGTTGAGGTGATGTCATATGGAAATATAACATTGCATGACTGGTATGTTTGATGCTGCAATGATTAATATTGAATACTAATAGTTGGGTGATAAGTGTCATGTCACAAAAGTATAAATATAGGTAATTTGTTGGTGAACGTGTTACTCAACGTGACAAATCAAATGATTAATTCACAGTTAATGATACGTCACACAGCCGTACTAGTTTATTACTAGTCCTTTGACTTAAGGTGTTACGGCTGCCTTTCGCACTGAGACTTATCTTTCACTTGTATATATACCATTGGGCTAGCTAAGCCTGGTGAAAAAAACTTATTGGCAATGTGTTTTAGTGTATAAAGAGAGGTAATAACCAAAGAGAATATGCTGACTCAAATATTGGAGTTTGAGATCATAGGTGAAACTGTCATACGCAGGAATCAAGTCTTTGGTTAAAACTTGTGTATCCAAAAAAATATTTTGCAGATATACAAATCTTATATATGTTAAGGTTCTGATCTTATTATTAAGTTTTTGATTCTATGATTGAGTTAGGGGTTTGACGATATTATAATCCACATTCGATTGGGTGTCGACAGTAGAAAGACTTTACTTCATACACGTACAACTAAATAAGTTTATTTAATATATTCATTCATCTGTTTCTGGAAGTCATGATATCTTGTTAAAGGTCACTCATAATCATTGAGAACTTTGATTACAAGGAGTTATACCAAAGAGATACGAAAAAATTAGTATATATCCACATCCAGCTCTCAATGAACCCAGAGGGTCACACACATTAGTCGGTTACTTGATTATAATTGTTATTGCTATTATACAATAATCATTAATTTAGTTAATGATATTATTCAAATACTTTGATCGGATAACAATATAATTTTTTTATTGTAAAGAATAAATTTTCTAACTAGAATGCGCTAGCACTCATATATGTGAGAAAATTAGTATATATCCACATCCAGCTCCCAATGAACCCAGAGGGTCACACACATTAGTCGGTTACTTGATTATACAATAATCATTAATTTAGTTAATGATATTATTCAAATACTTTGACAATATAAT
>JAXCLQ010000001.1:13954186-13993660 GCA_035584115.1 Cedrela odorata | reverse complement strand
TAGATTACATGTGGATTTTGTTGGTGATATGGCTAGTAGGATCAGATATAATTGTTACTATAGCTATAAGAAAGTAGTCTAGAGATGTTAAGAGGTCGCCCAGGTGAGTGCGCCGCAAGTGAAATAGTTATATGGGTGAATGTTATGGATTAGTTTACCTACGGGATTATCGAGGACAATTATGAGTATCATCATGTGACTACTTGAGACCAACATTAGTGGTATGTCAGATTTTAAATAATTAACATGTATTCCTTATTTATTTTAAAAAAATTATTTTTATTAAATAAGTATTGTTTTTCGTACATAAAACTCACTGAAGGTTTCGTGGTTACCACGGTCAAGGTAATCACCAATAAAAGGAGTCACTCAAATGATTTTCAAATAATAGACCATGATTTTTTTGAAATAAATTATTTTACGTGCATTTAAAAATGATTTTCTAAAAATATACTTTTATCCACTCATAGAGTATACTCTCGTATACTCACCCCTTCACCTCTCAGTTTCAAGAAATCAAGCGGAGAAAAGTACGTTATCAGGTGGTGGTGATTAACTAGGGGTGCAAAATCCTCAGGTATCATTCGCATCCTCGACTCACTGGCTTATTTAATTAGTTCACTAGGTTTGTTTGAGAAACTTTTGTACATATTTATTTATGGATGTAAAATGATGTATATGGCTAAGTACCTTGTATAATTTTTAAATTAAGAGTACTTTTATTTGTGAAATAATTTGAAAATGTCTCATAGAAACAATTGTATATACATAAATATATAGGGCGACAGATACCTAAGAAGTCTTACAGGCCAGAGAGATATGTTTGAGGATTTAGAATGTATTTCAAGAATATGTGACAGTTATCACATGTGAACCCTACAAGCAAGAAGTGATAATGACAATGTGTGCGCGACAGTGACAGAATGTGTGTGCGCGCATTTATACAATTACATCCTGTAAGGAAGTAAATAACCTATTCAAAGGGAAATTAAATATTTCTACATGAATACAACCTCAAATTCCGCATAGGGAGATAATAAAAAATAAACACCATTACAAACAATGCTATGTTATTGTCAACTATAAAAATTGACGGACTTCAATGTTATTATTTTAATAACATATTACTGATAAAAATTAGTTTTATAGTATGACTATACTTTTGTGAGGTTTGAAAAATTTTTCATTTTTGTCAAATCTAAGGCATACTTCTTGTGAAAAATAAAAACAAATACTATTAGTTTTTATGTTTGGTTTGAAGAATGAAAAATGAAATGGAAATTGTAATAGAATGAAAATTAAGAAATGAATAAAAAAAAGAGTATTTTATTGTTTAGTTGCGACATAATAGAATCATTAGTGAAAAAATATTCATTATATTTTTTTAGACAAAAATACATATATGTATTATTGTAGTTACGTGCAGATGTCAACACTTATATTGGGAACATTAAGTCCACCGGGAGTTTATATCGTTTATGCCCATATTGAGAGTATCATGAAGTATTAATAGTCTACCAAGAGTTTATATAAGTACTATTATTAGAGTCTATGCTCATATTGAGAGTCTCATAGGGTATCAAGAATCTACCAAAAGTTTATATGAGTACTATTATTAGTTTTATTCGGATGTCTACGCCTAAATTGGGCGATTTCTACTCACGTCTACGCTCATATTCGAAGTATCAAAGGTCTATTGAGAGTCCATATAGGTACTATTATTTATTAGTTCTACCCAATTGTCTTTGCTCAATGGCTTGGACAGTTTCCACTCGTGTCTCATGTTGGGTGTATCAAGGGGAGTTTATATAGGAACTCTTATTAGTTAGTTCTGACCAAATATCTTTTTCCAATGCGTGTAAGAGAGTTTTATACATCAGGTTATTAGTTCTGGGTGGATATATCTGTTAAATGGGTTTACGAAAATTCATATAAGTAATAATATTAGTTAGTTCTACCTGAATATCTCTGTCTAATGGGTCTACGAAAGTTTACATATCAAGTTGTTAGTTCTACTCGGATGTCTTTTGTCCAATGACTCTTAAGAGAGTTTATAATTATTATTATTATTATTATTAATTATGTTCGTATGTTTACTTCCAAATTATTTCCCAAATTGTGGTGAAGAAACAAGCAACTCTTAACTAATAGGGTACCACTAAGGAATGTCTAATCACCTTAATTAAAGAGTCATTTGCTACTTCTAAACTTATTAATATTTATAAAGAACTTGAAAATTTTAATTATTTTTTACTTTTTATTTTTATTTTTAATTATGATTTAATTTACTTAATTTTATTTTTAAATAAAAATTTATTTTTTAATAAGTAATTTATATAACACATACTTATTAAAAATATGTAAGTTTTTTTTTTAAAAAAATAAATATTATTAACTTATCATTGTATAATATAATAGAATTAAGTCAAATAATATATATATATACACACGCGCATATGTAGGGACTTGATCTATATAATATCTATCCCAACACCCAAAAGTAGAGCATTGTGGTGTATGCCTGATTTTATTTTAGTATAAATAAATATTTAACAAATATATTATATACAATATTATAAAAATAATAAGAATAAGGATTCTTTTCCATTTTTCAACTATTACCTCCAATCATACAACTTATCATATCGTATTTAGAGGTTGTTTAGTATGTAAGATTAGTTTAAACCGAACTAAAATTTCAATTTTTTAATTTTATAAAATCAAAAACCATAAAATGAATTATATCAGATTTAGAGAATTAAATGGTGGGACACATACGGTTCGTTTTAGTTGTAAAATGAACTGGAAATTAAATCGAAAGGTCCAGTTTTTGAAATTCTTAACATTTTTTTTTTTCACTTTTATTTATTTGAATCTCGTTTTCAACAGTCTTTGGACATTCTATTAAACTTATAATTCCAAATATCAAATAACACTCGTTATACGTACAAATACTGAATTTATTTGTATCGTTAAAGTTCACTTCAAAATTTTACTTTTACGTTTGGAGCTCAATTAAAAAAAAATTATTATTAATTATATTTTGACTAATTTTATTATTAGAATATGTTGTGATAATACAAATATATATATATATATATATATATTTCCAAGGAGATAAGTTGGGCTGCATTATGCCTCCTTAAGGAGGTGTTTGACTTGAAAACATTACCATGATTACCGAAATTGATTTCTCTCAACTAAAAAACATTTGAATGGAAAAGTCCACCTAATGTATAAGCGAGTGTCTGTAACTTGAACCAGCCACTGCCACT
Source organism: Cedrela odorata (assembly GCA_035584115.1). NCBI lineage: Eukaryota > Viridiplantae > Streptophyta > Magnoliopsida > Sapindales > Meliaceae > Cedrela > Cedrela odorata. The sequence goes on along the minus strand of JAXCLQ010000001.1, from coordinate 13,990,385 downwards.
GAAGGAACCCAGGTATTGAATCTGTAGCCATGTCTCTGCAGTAATCTTAAAAGGAGAATTCTTTTTCTTTTCTAACTACAGGAGGCTGCGCACGATTATGTCCATGGCACAAATATATGCATTAGACTGTGTACGAGCCTCTCTTGTCTAGTTCTAGAATTTTGAAAATTAAGTTGCAAATATAAGTGGAAATGTTGATTGGTGCACTGTACACAACTCCCCCATCGAGAAAAAAGAAAAAAGGAAAAAGAAAATGATGCGGTTACTTGGTTAACCCAAAAATGTGACTTGTATACAACATCAATACTTCTCATTGCATTTTACAAAAGATCCGTGCTAACATACACAAAAATAATGTAAACAAGATTTAGGGATGCTTGAACTGTGAAAGTTCTTTGTCAGAAATCTGGCTTCTTCATCCTCGCATGAATCTCTTCTGCTGACTCAACAAGATGTCGGAGTTCCTTAACATGACTTGTCATCCCACTGATTGAATAAGCTTTAACCATGGTTCTATAAGTAACCTTATCAGGCTTACATCCTCTCTGCTGCATCATCTCAAGGACCCCCTTCATCTCCGCTAAGCATCCCAGCCTCCCATAAGCATCCACCAGGCAATTAAAAAACACTGTATCCAACATTACATCTGAGTTCTCAATAAAACGCAGGACACCACCAATTTTTTCAGGTTTCCCTGCTTGCCCATAAGCCCTCACAAGAGAGCAAAGTGTGACACAGCTTGGTTTGATTCTCTCAGACCGCATCAGCCGAAACAAATACTCCATCTGTTTCAAATCTCCAGCTCTCCCAAATGCATCTATCACAATGTTGTAGGTCACAATGGTCCATGAGTAATGGTATTTCTGCATGTATTCCATGACAGCACTCATTTTTTCATAATTCCCAGCTTTTCCATATGAATCAAGGAGAATGTTGAAGGTATTGATACTGGGTTCAATCCCAGCACTCTGGAACTTCTCGTAACACTTCTCCATTGTTTCTATCTGCCCACTGTTGCCAAATGCTCTGAGCGTGGAGTTCATGGTCCAAACATCAGGCTCACAGTCCTCACTGAGCATCTTGATGAGAGTCGATTCCATCTCTGCAAACCTTTTAGGAAATAGAAACGATGAGTTACTTGGCTCTGACAGAATTGCAACATTGAGCTCCAGCTGTTAACAAAAGCACAGATAGCAGAAAGATTCCAACAAGAAGTTCTTTCCAGCAACAATGAAAAAAGAAAATGGAAAGGGCTGTGGAGGTATATACATTTTTGCTTTCCCATACGCATCTATGAGGGTGTTATATGTGACTGTGTTGGGTCTGATTCCCTGAGTCGACATGTCAGAAAGCAAAGCTTGCACTTTGTTGAAGGCAAAAACCTCCAGACATGATTTTATGAGGATAGAGTATGTGTTGACATCTGGCTGGCAGTCAGGAGTGTTCTTCATCAGCTCAAGGAGAGAAAATGCTTTATCAAAGAGACCGCTCCTACCATATGCAGACAAAAGAGCAGTATACGATTGAGAGTTCACAACACAGCCTTCATCAACCATTGCTTGAAAGAGCTCATGAGCCTTTTCAGGTTGCTTACATTTTCCAAGCATGACAATTAGTTTGATATATACACCAGAGTTGGGCTTGTACCATAGCTGCTCACGAAGTAGTTCAAAAACCTAAAGATGATGAAACCATGAGAATACACACTTCAAAAATTATAGAACTGACCTTTTTCACAGAATCACATTGCACAAAAAAATCCTGATGCCACATTTAGAGACTACTCCAAACCTAGCAGGGTACCATAACTATTCTGAGAAACCTTTTGTATGATAACATACTGTTCAATTCTTGTTTCTATTTTGTATCACTCTTTAACCAATCTCCCCTAATTCAACGCACTGTGTTTCTACTACCAAAATTCCCTGAACAATAACTCAAATTCACGTTCAATTAAATTACAATTAGACCAAAATGGAGTAACTTTTAGATAAAAACTGAACATTCGCTTTAGCTTCGAGGTGACAAAAACAGAGTACGAAAATTAAAATTAAGGGTATATATAATACAGAAAACCAGACATTTATCTTTCATCTATAATTTCACAGGAAAAAAGTTAAAATTGAGTTTGATTATACTAAATCCACAGTTAAGCTAAGTGACCTTGAGAGCAGACTCCCAACGTAAAGCTGTAACTCTCTCATGAAGAGCTTCAAGAACGGTCCTTGGCAATAGCTTTTTGGAATTAATGGGTCCTCTCTTCTTATCAATAACAGCCTTTGTTGCCTCTTTTCGTAGTATGATTGAAATCGCCTTCTTTGATGCTATCTTCCTGTTGACTTCCTCTTTCCTCTCCTTTGTCTCTCTCTGTTTCAGTTTCTCCAAGTCCAGTAAGCCTCTTCTCTGGCTTTTGTCTGCATTGACGTCGTCAAAAGAAGTAGCGGGTGGTGGTCTTTCTCTGGGTTTGATTTCGGGTACGGGTAAGGATGTGCCTCGTACGGGTTTTGAATTTGCTGCGGGACGCCGGTTAAACGACGGTGTGTATGGATAGGTAGAGCTGGAGACGGAGGCCATGTGGATTTTTTCAGTATGGTGAACCAGCAACTCCAATAATTTATCCTTTCAATAAAATTGCAAGGCCTGATTTCTATTGGGCTTATTACATAACATTCGGGTACGACGACGTATTGCAGTGGACGGGATAAATACTGTACTAAAAATCTCGAGTATTTATTTAAATTTATATCCCAAGTATTTTTTTTTATCAATTAAATAATAAATTTTATCATTTATAAAATGATTAATTATTTAATTAACTATTTTCACGTTATTATCTAAGACGAGAATTGAAATAAAAATTTATTTAAAAAAAATAAAAATAATATTATTGTGTTAATTTGATATAATATTGATTATGTTAGGTGAAATTATTAAATTATTAAATAAAAATATATATTTCTTTTTTATTATTACTTAATATTAAATAAAAGTTTCAGTTACTAAATCATTGTTTGTTGTATACGTTGTCCATCATTTGTTGAAATCACTGTAGATTCAATCAAAAAATAAAAAAATTATTGGTGATTTATTTTTTTTATCGTTGTTCAAGATGTGTTTATTAGAAAACCATAAAACGCTGTCGTGACAATGACACCATCACTATTCTATTAAGAACTGGCCGCATTAAATTGGGACAAATCAATTCTTTATTTTTCAAGTTATTTATCAACTTTCAAACAATCTTACTAAATAGTTTTATTAATTTTGGACCGTTTTAAGTGATCACTTTATACTTAAAATAACATTAAATAATGAATAATTATTATTAAATATTAATTTAAATGATAAAAATTATTATAACTAATCATATTTTTTTAATTTTATTTATTTAAAATATACAATATTAATATATATATATTTATTTATTTATTTTAAATTTACAATATTAATATATTTATTTATTTATTTTAAATTTATAATATTAATATAGTATTTATTAACTATTTCTTTTAAATATATATAATAAACAACAACAAGTGATAAAATTGAATTTATTTATAATAAAATTTTTATAAAATTGTTCATTTTTTTTAGAATCTGAATTGGATTGAATTTGGTTGAATGTGTATATATATATATATGTAATAACATTTTTTTTAAAGTATTTTAATCTCATAAAAAAAGTTACAAAATTTACAGTACATATGTTATATCATAATATTTCAAATTTGTGAAAATAAAATTTTAATGAAGATTAATTAAAATTTTTTTATAAAATTTAGAATATTCTTCTTTCCCATGTTGAATGAGTTACTTTAGCGATAAAAGATAGTAAAAAGGACATATTTTACAATTTAGAAGAAAAATAAATAAATAAAAAACACAAGATGGACCAAAATTTGTAATCTAAAGCCTTCTTCATCCCCTTCTTCTTCTTCTTTTTTTTGTTCTTTTTTGGGGTGGGGAGGGTGAACCCAAACCAAACCAAACCAAACAAAACCCAACCCAGTGTCAGCCCAAACCACTCTCAGAGCGAGCGAGCGAGCGACTGAGACCTCGCATACTTAGTTTGAAAACAAAAACCATACCTAGAGTAGAGAGAGAGAGAGAGAGAGAGAGAGAGAGAAGAAAAACAAAACGAAATTCGAAATAGAATTATGAATTAGAATTTACAGATACAAATATATCACTTCTATTACACACAGACAGACTTACACGACGTTCGTTTATATATTTTTTCCTCATTATGGCTTGCATTATTTGCTACAACGCTTTTTGTTTTAGGGTAAATTCTTGTCGTTCTTGATTGACGCCATACTTGTTCTTCATTTCGAAAACCCTAGGAGAGAGACAAGAGGGACTGTGGGGTTTCAGGTGCCCTAGCTACCAATTTCATCATTGAGTTATTAATTCAGGTGATTCTTGTTCTAATTTTGTGTGGTTTTTGAAACCCTAGAACTAGTGACGTGGAATTTTGTGCATTTTCGTTAATTCAATGAGTTTAGGGTTTGCTTTCGAGGTCAATGGATATCAATTCCTTTCAATTGGGGCTATAAGACGCCTTTTTGATTGAATGCTCGTTGATTTACGTGCATGTTTTCGTTTATGCCAAGTTTAATGCTCAAACTTGTTCTGCTTATGTGGGAAAGCCTGGTAGCTGTTTGTTCTATGGGTAAACAAGTGGCTTTTATTGTTTAGTGGCTATTTTGAAGGTGGCCATTAGGGAATTTGGGGAGAATTGTTTCTGCTGAGCGTTTTACGGCCATTGTTGCTTATTATGTGCATGTTCTCCACTATAAAGAGTATGTAGTTATGCAATCACTAATTGCTTTCATTTGACATTGCTTTAGGTGCTCCTCTTAATGATGGATAATCCGCTTTCTTTATTGAACTTTTAACTATCAAATTTGACTTCTATGTGGGGACATTTTGTTTACCGCTGTAAACATTGCTTGGTCATCAAGTTTTATGCTGTTACAAAAACCATAACCTGTTTATTAAGCTTAGATACCATTTTGTTGTTGTTGACCACTGGAAAGAGAACTAAATTAAGCTTAATAGTGAATAAAGGAAAAAAAAAAGTACAATTATCCCTAGTATTCAGCTGTGAGACATGTTGTGTAAAAGATGGTTTGGAACTTTCAAGGTAAAAGGCTTTTAAAGTCTTGTGAAATTATATTATCACTCTCTTTGTTGTCAGTCAATATTTGTACCTTCGTTTCTTTTCCTTTCTTCCTGCGACTTCCAATCTAAATGAAATATTGAAAACACTTTTCTCTTCTTGTAAGTTCCCTCCATTTTTCCATTTATATTTGAACAATAATATGTGGTTATTTATGTAATTGGCTCAGTAATGCACCCTGTATTATGTAAGATATATTTCTTGTATGCATTGGGTTGCATTTAGCTAACTTACTGGGATTTCTGTTAGGCTTGCTTGGAAATTTGATAATATAGGTTTGAGTTTTGATGGTGAGACAACTTAGGTGCATATACATGTCATTATTCCCTCTTTTTTTTGAAACTTTATTGTATAATTGTAAAATATTTTCAGATGCATGTGCTTTGCCTTCAAGATATTTCCTTCTAGAGTGTGACTTTTTGTTAAATTAATAATTTTGGCTGCCATGTGGATGTGTCATACCAATTATCTTCTTATTCAATCTATGAATGTATGTGATATCAATGTATGTTTGTGTTTACTGATACATGGTCTTTTTTTGTAGTCCCAATAGACAATTTTTCTCTTCTTATGATCATTGGTCATTTTTTACTGTTGGTTTTCACGTGTCTATGTTTATACCTCAGAAATGCTTAAAATGGTAAATATGATGATCCCTGTATCAGGATTTTTATCAATGTTTCAGGCAGTGTGAATTTTCTTTTCCCAAAAAAATGAGTAAATCCCTCAACAGGGTAACCTGCTTTACTCAATTTTCTCTTCCCAGTTATGTGGACTTATACAATCTTGAATCTTAACTTGAAGGAGGAGAGTCAAATTCATTGTTCTTATGTGACTGCGTGGTTTTCAGCACACTGAAGGCCAAAAAAAAAAAAGTTTATCGTTGATTTATGAAGATTTATTTTCATCATTGCCTTTTTTTTTTTTTTGCTTTACGCTGTCCTTCATTCTTAGACGTCTCTTACAGTTCATTTTCTTTTCTTATCAGGAATTTGATAGTTTTTGGAATTGATGGGAGGGGCAGGCTTGTAGGTATCAAGGTAGGGATGCATGGATGTGGGTCAGGAATTGCTCTCCTAGTAAATGCTGAGGTTGACTCCATGGGAGGGGTTGTTGATGGTGGAGTTGGTATTGGTGTCAAAACCTCTCCGCGTCGAGCAGCAATTGAAAAAGCTCAAGCAGAGCTACGGTAATACTCCATTCACATTTTTGTTCCCTGTAATTTATGCTTTAACAATGCATGTCTGCCAATGTTAATGAAAGGAAATATTCTTTTGTTGTTAACAGGCAGGAGTATGATGTTCGTGAGGAGAGGAGAAGAGAGCTAGAGTTTCTAGAGAAAGTATGGTCTTCTGATCTTATTCTTACAATTTCAAATGCTTTATGTGATTGACAGTTATATATATTCAACAAAAAAATTAGAAAAAAATGCCACAGTTTATGATTGTTATAATTGCCCTTGCAGGGAGGGAACCCCTTGGATTTTAAATTTGGAAATGCAGCATCAGCTAGTGTCCAGTCTACTTCACTTACTGATCAGCAAGCAGAACATTTTGTGACCAGGTATTTCTTTTTGGCTGGTGTGCATTGGTGGGTTATGGTTGTTCATTATATCTAATTGCTGTATCTAATACTTTCCCCACCCTTTATTGCTTTTACAGTGAAGCAAAAGGTAGTTTTGCGCTGACTGCCTCACCTCATGGTGATTCTGTAGAGAGTAGTGGTAGACCTGGGGTTCCTACAGTTTGTGAACCCAATAGCGGTGATAATCTCTTACTTTTTGATGAAAATGAGTTACTTGAAGGTGAAAGGAACACTGTACATCCTGTTAAAAGAAAAAATGTTGTTCCATCAGAACAGTCTTCCCAGATGGATGGGACTCAAAATGCCAAGGAATCAGAAGATTCTGCTATCTTTCGCCCATATGCTCGCAGGAACAGGTCCAAAATAAATCGTGATGGTGCTCGATCGAGTTCAAATGACATAGTTCAGACTCGCGCTGGGCATGGATCTTCTTTAACAGCTCGAGGAAGTTCAAGTGATGTAAAGGGGTCGATATCTGATTCTAACAACCAAAAGGAGCTGAATATGCTTTCTGTTTCTAATGTAAAGTTAGCAACCATAAATGGCGATATTGGTTCCAAGATTGTTACTTCTGATAATGATTTAAAGATGGAGTTAGATAGGGTGCAAACTCCAGCAGTAACACTTAGCCCAGAAGTTAGTTTGCCTGAAGATAAGTTGAATGTTAGCACTTCCAATAATCTATCTGCACAAGTTGATGCTCAGCAAACTTCTGTTGACGTGGCTTTTGGGGAACCCGATCCTGTTGGAGGAAAAGAACAGATTGTTTCAGCTGCAGCTGAATGTCTGCCTTGTACAGCTACAGAAAAAGCTGAGAATGCAAGTTGTTCTAATCCTCAAAATGGATTTGGTGATCTAGATAGAGACAAGAAAGCTTTACCAACTGAAGGGCAAATTAGCACTGCAGCTATTGGTACAAAATTAGATTCGGAGTCATCTTGCACCCAAAACAGTGTAAGCTTAGATGTAAATAATGATAGTGATGCATGCATTGATCCAAAAAATGTTGATTCTAATGGAAATACTAAGGACCAAACATCTGAATTGGAAGGCACAACACATTTAACAGATGGTGAAATGGTAAAGGAAGAGAGTGAGATCAAGATTGTTGACAGTGGTGCTGCCATGAATAATGGTCAGAATTCTGTGCAACATATTCACAGAAACAACAGTTCCATGGTCAAAATTGAGGAAGAAATAAATAAGAGTAAATCTGAATTGCAAAATGAGGTGAAGTGTACTTCCAATATTGGGGGACTGCCACAAAATGTCCATACTATGTCAGAAACTGATAAAAACTTGAGCAATGATTTGGGTTACGATTCCAACTCCAACAAAGAAAATCTTTACCCTGGCAAATCTCAGGGCACAATGGATATCTCTAATTGTGAGCCTCTTGAGAGTACTGTGGCAGTTGGAAATTCTGCTGGTGACCCTGATCCACAAGCTGAATCTGTTAACCACTTAAAGTTGGCTGACAAGGCACATGAAGATTCAATCCTTGAAGAGGCAAGGATTATAGAGGTAATTTTGTTGTCTTCTCCTGCACTTGGGTTCTTATTCTGGCAAGCACAAAGTTTGATTACAATTTTAATTGTCCAAAGAAAAAGACAGAATCTTTTTATTTTTTCTTCTCATTTATGGCCCTTGATTTGTCATCTTTCCATATTCTCAAAGCTTTTAGGGTCTGTCATAATTTTGTAAACAGGCTAAGCGGAAGAGGATTGCTGAGTTATCTGTTGGTACCTTGCCCTTTGAGATTCAGCGGAAATCTCACTGGGATTTTGTCCTCGAGGAAATGGCATGGTTGGCAATTGACTTTGCGCAGGTCTGACTGTTTCTTTTTCCCCTTCTTTCCCAAGGATTGTTTTACATCCTTTGGTTCCGTTTAGATTGTTATACAAGTAATTTTGTCTATCAATAATAATTTTTTTCTTTCATTCTTTTTGTTATGGTGATATCTGTTGGTAAATTTCTCTACACTATTATGTTCTCATAGGAACGCCTTTGGAAGATGACTGCTGCTGCCCAAATATGTCATCGGGTTGCTTTTACTTCTCGGTTGAGATCTGAAGAACAAAATCATCGTTCCAAGCTTAAAATAGTCGCTCTGACCCTGGCAAAGGCTGTCATGCAGTTTTGGCATTCCGCCGAGGTGTTTCTAAATAATGATGATCCAAGTGTTGGTCCAAAAAGTAGCAGAAGAGATTTGGTTGGGTCAAACTACATTGATGCGAATGAAGCTTCTGAGAACAAGGTTGGAGAACTTGACATGGTGCTGGTTATTTACTTCAACCTTTCCTAGTCATTACTATAATTAATTTATTGATGGGGATTATAATCTTTTGGTATTTTATATGTTTCACATCCATCGTTCTTTCATTATTCTCCAAAAGTACTTGTTCATATTGTTTTTTTTTAATCCATTTTATGATTTGCCATGACAATGTTCATCTGTTTTTTTGATTCAATTCTTAGAGTGTATGATGATTATATAGAAGATAATGTATACCACTTTTGTCATTATGTTATTTCTTTGGACTTTGCGAACATGTTGTAAATGCATTTAAGATCTGAAGTTGCATTTTTAACTGCAATAACTTGAGAAATTGGTTGGATCTTGTGCTACATAAGGTAATATATTCTCTGAAAATATGCTTAAAAGTTGAAATCCTACTTTTCAGATTCTGTTATCGAGGGCACAATTTTTCTCAAAGATCTTGCATGAGGTTTATAGATATTATCATTTTAATGTATGTACAGAGATGCCACCAGATTCATGGATTTGGGTAGCATAAGATGCTAGGTATTCTCACTTTAGACAACAACCGGATATTTGAGTCCAATGATATATCTTGTAGCATTAGAGCTGTATTTTTTTTTTCTGTAGCAGTTCGTTATTTTCCGCTGAACCACCCCTTTGTGCTTGGCTATGTTTGGTTCTTTTGCTGAAAATGGTCCTTTTTAATTGAGGTTTCCAGCATAGTTAGCATTAAATACTTTACTTTTTACTGTAAACATCAAACTTGTTGCCTTGCGTTTATATTCAATATGTTATTGATTTGTAGTGTGGTTATGAGCAGGAGACAAGTAAAAATTTGGAGCTGCAATGTCCCAGAAAAAATATTGCACTTTCCATTCATGGATATGCAGTAAGATTTTTGAAACATAACAGCTCTCCTCTTCCTCCTCTTCAAGCAGAAGCACCTGCAACTCCTGATAGGATATCTGACTCTGGTATTATGGAAGTGTCTTGGGATGACCACCTCACAGAAGTATGGGCCAAATCTATACATCTTTATTATGCATTTAGTTTATCTAGTAGTGTTAGCAACTGACATACATCTATCTCTTTTGCATCGCTTGATACATTGATTCCATGAATCATTTTAGAGAGGCCTTTTAGATTCATCTCCTTAAGTATGTGTTTGGCATATATTTTTTTTTCCCTTCTCATTTTTTCTGGTACCCAGAAATCCCTTGACCTTGATTTGTTCCTATCCTTGAAAGGCCTTCTAAGAGTAGGTGCTTTTCAGTAGTTCTATTATAAAAGGTCTTTTATAGCAATATAGTGTTTGGTGATGCCGAAGTTGGTTTAGTTTAAAAATTGCTTCGGTTAGGGTGCACTTTTCAACTGTATTTTTTCTGCTTTTTTGTTGATAAAATTGTTTTCTTTTTCTTATTGAACAAGAAGAAAAAAAAAAAGGTCTCAGGTGTCCTTGTCAATCATGATTTGTTTTAAGTTCTAGTGTAAATATCTCTTAACATAAGCTATCTTCAGTTCCTATGGTGTTTCTTATTTTTCAGGGTTCTAAGTGTTACGTGCCTCTCAGCTGGATCCTTTTTTTTTTTTTCATTTTATTTTATTCCTGCATCTTTAGTTTTGTTATTTTCTTCCTTGTGTGTAATCAGTGAAATAGAATGTCGAATCAATCACTTTCAAGCTAAAAGAGAAGAAACCATCCAAATTCTAAATTTATTGGAAAAATTAATAGAAGAATAAAGAAAGGTTTTACCAATCTAGTACTGCAATTCAGATGAACGTTTCTTACCAATGTTGAAGCAGCCTATTAGAGATTGAATCCAACTGTTTTCCGTTTTGTTTGGGGATCAGCGTTTGGTTACTTAAATGAAGAAATTATCCCTAAGACCTGAAAACATATTGATTCCAATCAAATATCGAGCAAAGTATGTTTTGATAATTAATTGATAATTGTAGCTATGAATTGTGATGTCTTAATGGTAAATAAAATATATACGAGGAAATGCTCTGGTGGCAGGAGATCTTTTGATTGGGAATGATTACTTTTGAGCCTAAAAATCTGATGTCTTTGAAATAGTCACCTCTATTGCATTATTAGACCTTGTGTCTCTTATAACAATGTGTTTCTTTCTGTTTAGTATGCATCGTCTTGGGTGCACATGTAGTGTTCATTACTGATTATTACTACTGTTATTTTTTTATGCTGCAGGAAAGCCTCTTCTATGCAGTTTCTGCAGGTGCAATGGAAACCTACAGAAAATCTATTGAATCTCATTTAGCACAGTGCGAGGTAAATATATCTTCAAACATGTCGCACATGTTTTCCATCTGCTCATTCCTTCTAACATGTGAAGAAAATATTATGAAACTAAAAAGAATAATCAAACTGTAAGCCTTTTTACCAAGAAGTACATTAGGTGACTTAAGCAATTCAATCGATCAACCCACGCTTATTTTTCCTCAATTCTAGAGACAAATTTTATTGTTTAATGACAGACACAAGTTAAATTCTTCTGGAATTTTTTTCCTGGCCATTTGGTTAAAGTTGATTGCTGCTAGTTCGTCGTTGATTTATTCAAGTTCTTGCTTATTTGCTGATTTTCTTTTCTTTTTATCTCCAGAAAATTGGCAGTAGCATGCAAGAGGAAGTTGACACATCAATGTATGATGCCGTAGCAGGTAATACTGAGCCTTTCTTTTTGTTTGTTCATTGCGGATTGAACTTTAGTTCTGTCCTTACAAATTCAAATTCAAACAGAGTTTGGTTACCCCGGCACTGCTTATGATGAGGATGAGGGTGAAACAAGTGCATATTATTTGCCTGGGGCCTTTGAAGGTATGAAGTCACCAAAGTTTGCACACAAGAAGCGGAAGAACTTAATAAAGTCATATGTTGGGAGATCATATGAAGTGGGAGCTGATATTCCTTATAGGCACGGCACAGTGGGATCTCAACAATCCATTATGGGGAAAAGGCCAACTAGTAATCTTAATGTAGGTTCAATTCCAACAAAACGCATGCGCACTGCTTCCAGGCAGCGGGTTATAGGTCCATTTAGTGCTGGAGCTGCTGGGAGTTTGCTGGCTCCAGCAAAGACGGATGCTTCAAGTGGAGATACAAATTCTTTTCAGGATGACCACAGTACTTTGCATGGTGGATCGCAGATTCAGAAAAGTGTGGAGGTTGAGTCGGTTGGGGACTTTGAGAAGCAGTTAAGCTATGACTGTGCAGAAACATCAACTAAACTTAAGAAGAAGAAGAAAGCAAAGCATATGGTAGGTTGGAATTCTTATTTTATAGAAGACTCCCCTTATATGTCACTGGAAAACTATGGTCATTTTTCCTCAATCTAATTTTTTCTTTACTTCTGGATACTATGCCTCATTTTATCTGGTTGTAGGGTTCTGCATTTGAGCAGGGTTGGCAGCAAGAGTCTACCATTTATAATGAACAGGTAAATTTTGTTCTGCTTATTGGTAACGTTCTGTAATATAGAATAGATCTGTTCTTTTCTTTACTTAGATTTTTATTATTTTTGCTGAGTGGCTTGAAGCAGTTTGACAAATTATATTGTTAGGCACTTCAGTGATGCTATATGGGCTCATTTTGACCAATGACTCTTTTAGTTCTTGCATGTCTTAGCTGTTTTAGGTTTTGTTTGTTCAGTCATTATAATTCTATTTAGAATGCCCATTATAGTTTTATATTTTATTTTCTGCCTATTAAGTTCATTTCCAGTTCCAATTACTTAGGCCACCTGACAACAGACCTTGAGTTTTCTGCTTTCCCAAGATGGTAGAGTTTGGCAGGGCTTCAGTTTCTGTTCTTACTAAAAGAAAAATAATTTTGTTTAATATTTTTCTTATGAATTGATGTTATAAAAACTCTGTTCTTGTTTTCCTTGTTAGTTATTGAGACTCGCTAAATTAAAATATTCATTGGTGCAAGAAAGTATGTAAATTATTGTAAGCATGTAAATTTGGAACTGTCAGGAAATGTGCAAGAAAGTGAGAGTATGCAAGAAAGTTAACTTGCAGTTTCTCGTCAAAAAGTTAATATGAATACAGAAATTTGCCTCTTTAATGAAAATTGAGGGTAACTAATCTGCATAACTGATAAACTAAATGAACTGCTACTTGAAGGATTGGTGTGACTTAAGTTTTCCATGCTTGTGAATTCATGAATGACTTGACAATATCTAGGGTATAAAAGAGCCTTAGAGGCAGGGTGCCCCAAGTTCTTTTGGAAAGGGAATTAATATTTTGAATCTTGTGGACTCAGCGTGACATTTGTAACAGGTCTGATGCAAGTATATTTTCAGTCAACGAAAGACCTTACAGGGTGCTCATTAGCTTTGATAGTGGAGAACTGTAATTGTATTAATGGACTCGTCTTATGGTCCTTTGATTTTTTTTTCCTCTCAACCATGACAATAATTCTTAATCGGTGAATTGGGGTTAATTATTTTTGACAGGAGAGAACTGTAATAGGAAGGATCATTCTCTTTCTAGAATGAACATTAGGTGAAAACTAAACTAATGTCTTCCCCTGGAGCAGTGTGATATAGATTATAAGAATACTCATTTTATCATGTTGTCAAACATGTATGATAATTCATATTTGGTTGTCATTCTTCCTGTGGGTTGGGGAAGGGGCTGCTATCTATTGTCCTGCTACCCCATTGTATCCCAGAAGCTATTGCCTCGAATTTTATATTAATTCTTTGATGTAAATGCAGAGGGATCATTCTAAAAAGAGATTGGAGAGTCATCATTTTGATTCTAATGGAAACAATGGTAAGACTCTTTTTAATATCTTTTCTGCTTTAACAATTAGTTTCATAGATACTCCTGCTGTCCTTTTATTCATCTTTACATTTTTTGTCTTCTGTTAAGGCTTATACGGGCAACATCATGCAAAGAAGCCAAGGATAATGAAGCAATCGTTGGATACTACTTTTGACAACATTACTCCAATGAATGGGTCTATCCCTTCTCCAGCGGCATCCCAAATTAGTAATATGTCCAACCCTACTAAATTCATTAAATTGATTGGTGGCCGAGATAGGGGGAGGAAAGCCAAAGCATTGAAGGTACTATTTCACAGTAGCTGAATGAGATGTATATCAATATGTTCACTCATGTTTTTATATATTTTATACTAGGAATTTGAGCATTTAGTCTTCTCTGCAGATGTCTGCTGGGCAGCCTGGTTGTGGAAGTCCATGGTCATTATTTGAAGACCAGGTTGCTTATGTTCTTGGCTTTCTTGAGCATCTCTGTTTTATCTATCTTCTTTTATTTTTATGTTTTTCCTGAGGTATGACAACGTACCTGAACTGTTAATTTTATATATTATTTCAGGCACTTGTTGTCCTTGTGCACGATATGGGCCCAAACTGGGAGCTTGTAAGTGATTCCATGAACAGTACTCTTCAATTTAAGGTAAGCATATGTATGTTAAGGTGCTCCTCTCAAGGTATCCTTTTCTTCTGGGGTGTCCAATGATGCATCTTGGGTCATTGAAGATAATAGCATGCTTCATGCTTTTAGTGCTGTAAACTTCATTAATAGGTTCTTCCATGTTGTTTTTTTTTTTTAATTTAAATTATTTGATTTTTTTTACTATAAGTTTCTGGCCAATTTTATTAGTTTTTCTTTTAGTGGTGAAGTTGTTGTTTCTTCTTTTTCCCTCTTCTATTTGTGTCATTGACTTGTACAACATGTTCAGTGTATATTCCGCAAACCTCAAGAATGCAAGGAGCGTCACAAGATTTTAATGGATAGGGGTGCTGGAGATGGGGCTGATAGTGCTGAAGATTCTGGATCTTCTCAGTCTTATCCATCTACATTGCCCGGCATTCCAAAAGTTAGAATGATTTTTTTCCACTATCAGTCTTTGTTGCAGTAGACGTAACTTTTGTTTGTGTTCATGTCATATCTATGCTCTATTAAGCTAATCTTAGCTGCTCTGACTGGCCGTATTGCTGTATTTGATGCAGGGAAGTGCAAGGCAGTTGTTTCAACGATTGCAAGGGCCAATGGAAGAGGATACTGTCAAGTCTCATTTTGAGAAAATCATTATGATAGGAAAAAAGTATCATTACCGGAAGAATCAGGTTAGTTTTCATGATTTGAAGTTAACTATGGAGGTCTAGAAATGTTACCAGTATTCAGAAGCCAATAAGTTATGCTTTAATTCTGTCTGCCTACTCTAGGAAAGTTCAAATCGATTTACTTTTAGAATGCATCTTCTTTGTTACTTTATTTTGGAGAATTTTTCATCTTCTATTGAGATATTTTGACTTTGTTTGCAATTCAAGCAAGATTCTTTGTGTATATTTTTGTTCTATTGTAATATTTAGACTCATTTTGCAACTCATTCAGATGAGTCTAAATATTACAATAGAACACGAATGTACACAAAGAACATGAGTACTTTAATAACATGGAATGCTACAAAGAATGTTTAATTTCTCACAGTTCATCTCTCTTCCTTAAATCTTTCCTGATTATAATTTCCTTTGTTGCTGTCTATCATGTGAAGAATGATAACCAGGATCCAAAGCAAATTGTGGCAGACCATAATTCTCATGTTATTGCCCTTTCTCAATTGTGCCCAAATAACCTGAATGGAAACATTCTGACGTAAGTCTTGGCATATTTATTGTCTCTCGCTCATTCATCATCATCATTTTTGTTTTCTTTTATGAGTTTAATCTTATCATCCCCTGGGATACACATGATTTATCTTTTATGCAAGTGATTGCCTTGTTAATTTTGATTTCATTTCTTGGATGAAGGCCTCTTGATCTCTGTGATGTGACTGTATCAAATCAAGGAGCTTTGCTTCATACTTCTGGGCCTAATTCTACGCTGCAAGGATCTGCTGGTATAGTTATTGGCGGTAACTTATCATCACCATCTGGTTCACTCAATCACCCTATCAGGTACTAAGCTAGCATATAGCTTAATTTTGTATCTGTTATAACATGCTAATTCTTTATATTGGCTGGTTCATTTTATTTGTTCTCAGGGATGGTAGATACAATGTTCCCAGGGCATCTCTGCCAGTTGATGAGCAGCAAAGAATGCAACAATACAATCAAATGTTATCGGGTAGGAACATTCAACAGTCCAACTTGCCTTCTCCTGGGGCTCTCTCGGGAGCTGAACGCGGTGTTCGTATACTACCTGGTGGAAATGGTATGGGCATGGTGTGTGGGATGAATAGAAGCATGCCAATGTCCAGGCCAGGGTTTCAAGGAATTGCTTCGTCACCAATGCTTAATTCTGGTAGTATGCTCTCATCCAATATTGGGGGGTTGCCAAGCCCTGTAAATATGCACCCAGGAGCTGGTCCTGGTCAAGGAAACTCAATATTGAGACCTCGCGAGGCTATGCATATGATGCAAGTAAGTAGCTAGTCTTATATTGCTTCAGTTGCCGATTCTATTGCTGTGTTTGCTTATTCTAAAGCAAAGCCTGAGTCTTAGTAGAACCAGAACTCCAACTTGAAATCCTTTGGATGTAACTGCCTTTCTGGGATGATATAACTATGTCTTGTTTTCTATTAGGTGTCTCAGTCTGTTAATGCCCTTCATTTTCCTTTATCACTGGTGCTAATTGGTGTCTTTGTAGTAGCTGTCATACAAACAGTGGAAATGATATAATGGAGGATTTTGCTCCAGATAGTGGGTAATGGGTTGAGTTGAGTTTCTGACTTTATGTTGTGTTTGAGGGGGTTGCATTGCAATAAATTGGATGTCCAATATCTGGAGTCTAATGCTACTCATCAGTAATTAGGCCCATATTTAACAGTTGAAATTGAAATGAGGGGGTTGTCATGCTTTGCATGCCAGAATTCAACATCTGGATGGTAGAACTATAAACTTATACACGTTTGCAGATGGGGCCATCTTTTCTTATAAATTTTGGTCTGGCAGAACTTGGACTAATTTTCACTTAATTTAATTTTGCTCTGAATTTATACTGACAAATGAAAAAGGTTAATTTGGATGTTGAAACTAGTTAATTATAACCCAATCACGTGAGTGTCTCACCCTCTTTTTATTAGTCTACTTCTTTACTTTTATGACATTCCAGTTTGTAAGGAGGTCACTGTACTAGGAAAAGATGAAACCATTTTTACTTTTATGAAACAAATGTAAGTTCCAATGTTCAGATCATATTTTCTCTTAACTTAAAATTGATATAGACAGCAGTATAAGATGTTAACAAGACAATGATGATTTGAAATTGCCTGGCTTAGGATGTCTGAAGGAATTAAGTGATCAGTATTTGTTGGGTGATTGTAAGCTGTTAATCTACTGTTAGATGTTGTAAAATCTGTAGGATGCAAATGTTGAAACTTAAGGTTCTGTCTCATGGTGTTCAGTTGAAGTTCCTCTAGAAAATTGTAAGAAAGCATGAGTGCACAGTAATATGTGAGGAAAGTTTGTGATTAACATTTTCGTGATTTATTGATCTTTTGGAAGGAGTTAGAACTTTTAGTGATAATTGACCTCTATACTCATAGATGTTCTCTGCACAATTGATAGTAAGTGATAAAGTGTGTGATCGACTTCTGTATGGATAACATCTGATGAGCTGTTAGAGAACTACATTGGTGCCAGTGGCTTCAATTCTTTCTCAAGAAACCAATTTCTCTGGAAACCTGCTCTTGGTACCATTTTCAAAATAGTGTTTCTCAAAACTATTTTTTAAAATGAAAATTATGTTCTGGAAATGGTGGTTTTGGTATTATAAAAATTGTGTTTGGTTGTGTTTGCTGAGAATAGTTTCCTAAAAGTAAAAACAAAGATAATATGTGATTGTTTTGAAAATGAATTAAATAATTTTTGAGTAAAAAGGTTGTTTGCTTTCAGAATGCAATTACAGGCAACTTTTTTACTCAAAGTTCTCATTATAATGTTGAAAACTTGTTTCTGAATACACAACACCAAACTTTAATTTGAAAAGAAAAACTATTTTCAGAAACCTATCCAAACACCCACTATAATTTTACATTTGCCATTTCTCATCCTAACCTAATAGACAGCAAGAAGATTTGTTATCTGGGATGTTGCACATGGTTGGTTTCTCTTTAATTCCTCGCATTGCTTGAATAACTGCATCAGAGAATTTAAGCCTCGAAATCTGAGTTTCAATATAATTTATGATGTAATGACCTTCTCTGGCAGTAGTCCACAGTTTAGAATTTGGCCAACATAGAAAGGTTGAAGATTTCTGTCATCAGAAAATGGAAAAAAAGAACTGGCTTGGGATGCCATTTTGTACTGATTTGGTTAAACCCTCAATTTTAGCATTCCCAGAAATTGGTTGTGTTTGGGAGTGTTGACAGGTTGGTTGAGGACATGCCATTTGATAACATTTTTCTTATTAAAGCATAGAGGCGAATGATCTCTTATTTTCTTAAAAACTTGGAATTTTTCTACGGTTGTCAAAGGGGTGAACTTTACATTTTCGTTGGTTTTCTGGTTTAATTTTACATATGGATTTTTCAAATTGTCAATTGATGTTGCTGCTCTGCTCTAAAAGTTCCTTCTTTTGGTTATGACTATTGCGGTGGTAGACATCAGTATATTGGATCAAATGATAATTGTGTATATTCGTGTCGTAGCCTGGCCATAACCCAGATCATCAAAGGCAATTGATGGTACCGGAGCTCCAGATGCAAGTCACACAAGGGAATGGTCAAGGAATTCCTTCTTTCAATGGATTGAGTTCTGCCTTCTCTAATCAAACTACCCCTCCACCTGTTCAGACATATCCAGGCCATTCTCAGCAGTCGCATCAAATATCTGCGCAGCAGTCCCATGGTCTGAGCCCAAATCATACTACAGGACCACAGCAGCAAGCCTATGCAATCCGCCTTGCTAAAGAAAGACAATTGCAGCAGCGATATTTGCAGCAGCAGCAACAACAGTTTGCCGCATCTGGTGCTTTGATGCCACATGTCCAACCACAGCCTCAACTTCCAGTATCTTCTTCTCCACAAAATAATTCCCTGATTCAATCGCAAACTTCATCTCAGCCACTATCTATGCCTCCCCTAACGACATCTTCCTCAATGACACCCATGGGTTTGCAGCACCAGCAGAAACATCACTTACCTTCTTATGGGCTCAGCCGCAATCCTCAATCTGGTGCCAGTCCGCTGAACAATCAGGTGGGGAAGCAAAGGCAACGGCAGCCACAGCAACAACAGTTTCAACAATCTGGAAGGAACCACCCTCAACAATGGCAACATGCACAATCTCAACCGCAAGTTAAACTTTTAAAGGGTATTGGAAGAGGGAATATGGTCCTGCATCAAAACCTTGCTGTTGACCATCTAAATGGCCTTACTGTGGCTCCAGGTAACCAACCTGCCGAGAAAGGGGATCAGATCATGCACTTAATGCAAGGACAAGGTTTATATTCTGGGTCCACCTTAAACCCAGTTCAATCATCTAAACCATTAGTTTCTTCTCGATCCTCTAATAACTCACAGCCGCAGCAAAAGTTATTTTCTGGTCCAACCCTACCTTCATCAAACCAACTCCAGCAGGTGCCTTCCCATTCTGATAATGGCTCTCATGGCCAGGTTCCATCAGTCCCTTCTGGACATTCACCGTCAACTACTCATCAAGCTGTTTTGCCGGCTATTATAGCTTCCAACCACCAGCATCTGCAGTTACAACCACAGCCACACCAAAAGCAGGTTAATCAAACTCAAACTCAAACTCAAACTCAACCAACCCCTCAAAGAATGCTTCAACAGAATCATCACTTGAATTCTGATATGCCGAACAAGTCTCAAACTGATCAATCTCAAGCTGACCAGGAGCCTTTGAGCAATGCATCTCTGATGGGTGGCAGTGCAACCACAGCAGTGCCTCAGGTCTGTATAGATTCAGGCAATATTGGACCAGTTTCTTCTGCTGCTGCTCCCCAGTGGAAAACATCAGAATACGATTCTGGCATGCCAAGTATAGACAATCAGGTGGGTTCAATTGGGAGCCCACCTCTTACAAAATCAGGTGGGAGTGATGCAGTAGCTTCTATTAGTCATGGGTTAGGTCAGAGACAGCTATCAGGTAGCTTGCCATCTCATGGGCATAATGTTGGGTCTCAGTGGCAGCAGCAGTCACAGCTACAACATTCCCCTACACCACCCACATCCCAACAACATTGCCAGCCGCAAGATCCAGTAGTTCTGCAGCAAGATCAACAACAGCTGCCACCGCAGCAGCAGTCTCATCAGCAATCGCAGCATCTGCAAGTAGCACAAGGAAGTTTGTATATCAGACCCACTAACACTAAATTGGAATGAAGTAATCTGGTGGATTGAGCAGTTCTTAGAGCAGCCAGTCCTGCTAGGGTTGGGTATGCTTGCTCTTGTAAAAGCAGCGTACAGGTAATTAAGCAAAATTTTTAATTGAGCAACCTTCAAATGTAGCCTGTTAAATGGATATAAGTAGAATTGTGGCACTACTAGGTAATATCTTTTGTTGTCTCTTTTAACACTGAATTGTTCCTGATTCTTTTTCCATGTAGTATCTTGGTACCATTATATTGTGTTCAAGCAAGGATAATGTAGATTATAGACAAATTTGATAAATGCCATAGATGCCAAATCTACATGAAACTCTCTCTGTCATTGTAATTATTATCAAAATTATGGAAAGTGGCAGTCAATTTCGTGACATGCATTGGCTGTTTGTCTCTTCATATTAGATTTTTGGTGGCTTGAATTTTTGTTTCTTGCTCGGAATAGACCATAATTTGGAATTATTTCCCGTTGTGTGCTTCACCATATTGTGTTAAGTTTTTGCCATGTTGACCTTTCTCTAGTGTTATTTGATTTGATTTTATTTTGGGGTGGAGGATCTACTTTCTATTTGTTAAATGGGGAAATCAGCTAATTAATATGGGTTATTGTGCAGATGAAGCTGGTGTTTTATTAGAGCAATGCAAAATGGGAAAAGAGGAGATTGTCTTTTGCGGGTTCTGTTGAAAGTGTGCAGAAGAGACTTTAGCAAGCCAATTCCTTTTCTTTTCGTTTTTTTTTTTGGGAATTATGTAAATTGCCACTGGTTTAGAGCTTAGGGAAGGTAGAGAGACAGATATAGAGGTATGTGTACAGGGGTCTCTTCTCCCTTTCTCTTATACCTTTTTCTGGTTTTTCTTTTCCCATTTTCCCGGGTGGGATTTTTTTTTTAAATAATTTTTTTATATATATTTTTTGGTTGCCCTATTAGAATAGTGAATGTATTATTACCCTTTCAGATTAGTGGGTAGCAAATCATTGTTATGGGCAAAAAACCTTTGGAAATTTTGTGAATACAAGGTCTCTCTAGTACATAAACTTGTCAATCAATGTATGTCAATGGAATTAGAGATCAGCTGCATCAGTCACTGCCGTGGGTGCTGGCCTAGTATTGTAACACGGTTTCCCCAATTTACGTAATGCAACGAGTCTTGATAGCTGATCACATCTTCTTGCTGTACAAATATGTAAAGCCAGTGCACAATTTTTTGTTAGCTTTGAGCAATTTTTGTAGATCAATGGTTTATGTACAAAGTTAAGAACATCTACCAATCAATCCAAAATCCTTATGATTAGTTTTTGGTGCAACTTTTTTTTTTTATTATTCTTTCGTTGTAGAAATTCAGTATAATCAAAGGCATCCGAGTAAACAATTATAATCTTTATTAATTTTATAAAAAAAAATATATATATATATATATATATATTACACAAAAAGAAGAAAGAATTGATTACAAGATCTGATAGAGCATCAAATTTGGATTTGGTTGTGGTCGTCCCCAAAAGTTGTAGCAATAATATCAACAATCTTTCTCTCAGAATCAAGAATCATCCGAATCCTCTTATTCTCCATCTCCAATTTCCACCTACCACATTCCCTAATCATTTCAATCTTCCTCTTCTCAATTCTAACTAATTTCTCAGCGAACTCTCTCATCTCCGCCGCCAAGCTCACTCCCATCACTTCTTCTTCTTCTTCTTCTTCTTCTTCTTCTTTCTTGACACTACTATGATAATCTGTGAGTGGACGCGCAGATATTGGAAAAGGGCCTCGTTCTAAACAGTCCATGAGATCAAAGTAAGGCCAAGAGGGAGTGGCGGAGCGTTCCTTTTCGGAACGATAGCGTTTACGGAGCTTTTTGATCTTGTGACGGCACTGGGAACCGGATTTGGCGGATGGATTAGAATGATCATAAGAGCAACGTAAGGCGATGATTACGGCGACTTCTTCCCACTGGCTGGCTCTGAGGTTACCGCGCATGAGTGAGTACCATTTATCTTGGTAGGCTTTGATTAGGTGAACCGTCTCTTGGTGGGTCCAGGGAATAGGTTGGGTCTTTTTCATTTTTAAACTTAGTTCTAATGGCGATGGACATGGACATGGACGTGGGCGTGAACTACCCATTTTTGTTTTTGTTGTTTTTCCTCTGATTCTGAATCTGAAAGTTTGGCTTGGTGAAGGAAGGTGGGAATGGGATGTGGATGGGGTGGTGGCTTCTTCTTAGGAAATAAAATGAAAGCACCAGCTGGCGTTAGTTAAGGGTAGGAGTAGAAACAACATTAGACAAGACTAGAGTCCATTGGGTTGGGTTGGGTTGGGTTTGGATCCATTTGCTTTTGTCTTTTCGGCTTAACATAAATTATATTTTTTGTTGTGTTTTGGGGGGCATCACGTATTTTGAACTATTTTTAGACAAATATTTATGTTGTATTATTATTTATTGAAATATTTTTAATAATAAAAGTTATATTTAATTCAACAAAAACAAAATATTACTTATTAAAACCAAATGAATAAACGCTGAACTTCATTAATTACAATGTACTTAGAGCTCGTTTGGCATCTGAGCTCTCCTGTATGTCTCTCGTCTCCTAAGTCCAAAGTGATTGTGAAAAAATATCATAAGATACAAATCAATACAAAATTTGAAGTGAGAAAGCAAAGGCGTGCGTCTAATAGATTAGTTCCATTGCAACCATCAATTATTTTTCTATGAACAATAACAATCATCAAATTCCAGAAAAAATAATAATTAAAAAAAAAAAAAGACGATGAAATACTTTCCGATGATAAAGATTCAGACTTTAAGAGTTTTTAAATTGAAGTTGAATGGAACTAAAGCTATTAAACCTATTGTATATCCCAATTTCAGCAGAAGATAAGATGTCTCCTGACTTGAAGAATGCTGAAAAGAGGGAAATTTTGAAGAAATCACGCAACGCCCTAGTGTTATTTTTCACTTGGTGATGGTGTCTTGAGAGATGTATGTAAAAAAACTACAGCCCTTTTGCACTTTGGAACAAGCTTGAGTCAAGATACATGAAGAATCCTTGGCATATCGATTGCATTTGAAGAAAAAGCTTTTTGCATTCAGTCTTGAAGAAGGAGGTTATGTAAAAGATTATTGGTAGCTTTAACAAGATCATCTTGGATCTTGAAACGATAGATATCAATTTTGTAGATGAGGACCATGCATGGATGGTGTTAACTTCATTACCATTAAGTTATGAGCACTTCGTGGGTACAATACTCTATGACAGAGACACCGTGGCCATGCATGATTTGAAATCTGCTTTAAGCTGAAAATATCTGAACAAGAAGATTAAACAAAGAGAACCTGGTGCAGTTGAAGTCTTAAATGCAAGGGGCATATCAAAAAAGAAGAAGTTTATGGGCAAGAAGAATGGTAGATCAAGTTCAAAAGGCAAGAAATTGAAACGTTCTTTTGCCACAAAGAAGGTCATTTTCGTAGGAATTGCCTAGAAAGAAGAAATTTGAAGAATGAAGGGTTCTTAAGCAAGCAGGCTAATGTATCAGTTGTTACAAAGGAGGATTTCAAGAATGCACTCATGTTGATAGCTTCAAATGCCAAACCAGAAGGTGGGTGGATTATGGATTCAGGTTGTACCTTTCATATGTGTCAAAACAAAGCATTGTTTGTGTCTTTGATCATGTTAGATGGTGGAAGGGTTTTAATGGAAAACAATGTCTTACAAAGTTGAGGGTATTAGTACCATTAGATTTAAACTACATGATGAGGTTTGTGGAGAACTAGAAAATGTTAGGTTTTTGCCTAAATTGAAAAAAAATCTGTTATCCTTGGGCATACTTGATGAAGTTGAATTTGTTTTCAAAGTTGAGAATGGAATCTTGAAGGTTTCAAAGGCGTCCTTAGTTTTAATGAAGGGAATATGCCCTTAGTGTTATGTTATGTGTACAAGAACCAAACTTAACCTTGTGATGCTTGCCAAGAACACAACATTCACAGAATTTAATTGATGATTATTCTAAGAAAGTATGAATTTTCAAACTTAAGAACAAGGATTAGGTATATGGAAATTCAAGGAATGTTTGACGTTGGTTGAAAATCAAACAAATTAGAAAGTGAAGGTAATGAGAGCAGATAATGACGTGGAGTTTTGCAGCAATTTTTTTTGATGATCTGTACAAAGAACATGGGATTCAAAGGCATAGAGTCAGGTTTACCCCTTAGCAAAATGGCATAGCTGAGAGGTTCAAAATGACAGATGCAAAGGTTGCTAAGTTGCCTTTTGCAGCACATTTTACATTGTCAATTGAACAAAGTCTAGCAACTAATGAGGAAAGAGGCATAATGTCAAAGGTTCCATATACTAATACATTAGGAAACATCATGCATCTAATGGTTTGTTCAATGCCAGATTTAGCCCATTCAGTAAGCATAGTGAGCAGATTCATAAGGAATCTTGGTAGGCTTCATTAGAATGCAATTAAGTGGATAATGAGGTACATTAAAGGGTGATTGAGATGCAAGTTGGTACATGAAGTGAAGAGTTAAAACAAATGAGCTGTAACATGTTTTGTGGGCTTAGATTATGCAATTGTTGTGGAGAAAAAAAGATTTTTGACTGGTTTTGTTCCCTCCTCGTCCTTGCTAGGAAATATATTCTTTACAATAAAGAATTAAATTGCTACCAAACTAGAGTATCAGAACAACATCATTAATAAATTAATGATTATTGTATAATAGTAAATGTCACCATCATCAAGTAACCGACTGTGTGTGTGACCCCTTGGGTTCATTGTGAACTAGACATGGGTGGATACGAATTCTTTCGTATCACTTTGGTATAACTTTTTGTAACTAAAGTTCCCAATGATAATGACCGACCTCTAGCAAGATGTCACGACCTCTAAACACAAATGAATCTATATACTCGTATGTGCATATAATAAAATCCCCCTACTATTGACTCCTACTTGAGTGCAGGTCATGGAATCGTCAAATCCCTAATTCAATCATAAGATCAGAACCTCAATGATATACAGGATTCATATATCTGCGAAACACCTTTTCAGATATAATTGCTTTGGTCAATGACTTTATTCCCATGTATGATAGTTTTATTTAGGATCTTAAGTTCCAATATCTGAGTTAGCAGATTCTATCTTAGCTATCACTTGTCTTCGTACACCTAAACACATTGCTATCACGCTTCTTTCACCAAGAGTGACTAGCCCGATGTGATATACATAAATAAACAATGTGCTTCAGTGCAGAGGGTAACCGTAACACCTCAGGTCAAAGGACTAATGGTACACTAGTACGGCTGTCTGACGTATCATTAACTATGGATAATCACCTATGTGATTTGTCACGTTTGGTCACGTTCAGTAACACATTCTCCAACGTATTACTAATATTTATGCTCTTGTGACATAAGACTCGTCACCTAACTATTAGCATCAAACACTAATTTTTGGCAGCATCAAACATACCAGTCATACAATGTCATAGTCTCATATGACATCACCTCAACTAGGAACTAATTCGGATGTATTCAAATCAAAATTTTGTCCTCATATCTACAGCTCTTTGCAGATAAAGTCATGACATCATAATACATCACGGGATCTTATTTTGCATTTTATATATACAATATATATTTGCAATTGATCATGCAAAATGATATAAAAGTCATTTTATTAATTATAAACTGATTTATAATCAATTACATAATTATATATACAATGGAATGATATCCTTAAACTATATAACACAATTGGTTTTAGGGCATATTTCCAACAAAAAACATATAACAAAAATACATTTTCAGAATAATGCCAACTCATATCATCTCAGTAAACCCTAACAAACTTGATAGAGCACCTCCATTGAAATCCTCTAGTGATGTATACCAAAATTTGAAAATTAAGTATTCATCTTATTTATGAGTAGTGTATCTTATTAGGATTATTTACTGACTCAAATATCCTAATCATAATGATATTGTATATATACATTTTGTTTATAAAATTAATAATATTATCATTCACTTGCCATCTTCATTTTCTTTCACATTGGTTGCTCTTAACTGTTTCTAACATCTTCATTTTCTGTCACATTGGTTGCTCTTAACTCTTTCTAATATTATTGTTGGATTCAACCATGACCAGTATGGTTATATCAATTTCTTTCTTTCCAATGAAATGGAGATTCATGTTATTATAATATTTTGCAAATTGATGATGGTTGTTCTTGTTGTAAAAGTGACTGCAAATTTAATTGTTGGTTCCAACAATTAGATTTTAGGGTTTTTGACCTGTATAGTCTAAAAATATCTCTCATTTACGTTTTTGGCCTAACTTCCAAATCCCTTATATTTGGGATTAATTATATGCTCTTTAGACATTTTTACCCTCCCTCGATTAACTTCCCCCAACGAATTTCATCCAGGGATTTACTTCCCTAGACGAAATTCATTGAGAGATTCATCTTCTCTTGACGAAAATTCGTCTTCTCTCAATGAACACTTTCTTTTTTGCTCTTTCTCTCTCTAAATTTCAAATTTCAGACAAAAAACTATAATCAAAACAAATAAATTAGCATCAAATTACTTATAAAACTGGTTTTTAATCATTTTCTCAAAAATTCATTTACTCTTTTTCAAAATCCACATAAAATTTCACAATAAAAAAAAATTCAACTTCAAAATTTTAAGTTTTATAGAAAACTAATAAAGAATAGTATTTTTGTCCAAAAAGTAGATAATTAGCCTCAAATACAAGAGTTTTTTACTGTTGTTAAAATTAAAATCCTAAATTTTAAGTTTATGCTTTTACATTGAGGGTAAAATATCATTTGTTTAATAGCCAAGGGGAATGATTTTCACTGTGTTATTCTGTTGATTGTTAGCATGAAAGTCAAGGTTCAAATTTATCATAGGCTTGTAGAATGTTGACTACGACCATTTTTTTGAGACGCATAAGGCAATATAATATTATATTTCAAGCAGTCAATTAACGGTTATCTATTCCACTAAGAAGAATAAAAGATGTATTTTTGAGCAAACCTATTGTACGCCTGTTATATACACTCAAATTTCAGTTTACATTTCAAGAGTACTAAACTTAGTTTGGTCATGAGTCCTATTTTTGAGGGCTTTTCTATGTTCAAATTAATTCTTGGGCACAAGAACTTTTTGTCAGGCAATTTCAAGCAGCACCAGTATCAAATTCTTCCACAGAACCGATGAGACATCCAAAAAAAAAATATATATATATATATATATATATTAATGCAAAGGATGGAAATAATATGCTCTTGCGCTCAAAAATGATGCATAAAAGCAATTTAACTTTGATGTATCTCCAATCAATCCTTCTTGGTTTTACCAAAATAATTGACAGTTTATCAAATCTCAAGGGTCCTTAGAAAAGAACTCTTCTTTTCTCAACATTTCTGCTGAAGTGGAACACGTACTAATTGCTACCAAAACTCTCAACTTTGATCCACTCAAAGTTTTCAACATAAGCTATATAAACGACATAATAAGCCTATCCTTTTTTACGAGTTTATTTGATAAAATAATAAATAAATAAATAAATAATTATCATCAGGCAGTTGGTCAATATAATATAATAGCATTGGCGCCGCTCCATCTTCATCAGTGACAGAAAGAGAGTTGCATAGTTTCGTTATTTCATCCGCTTCCATTTGCATTTCTAATAAATGGAGACGCTAATTTGAAAGAAAAACAAAGCGTACAACAAAGGAATGAAGTTTTATGAAATAGAGAGAGGAGCCAAGCTCCAATATGTAATTCAAACCGAGTGAAATATTCAAGTCTAATGACGGCTTTTCATTTTTTATTTTTTAGCTTTCAAATTAGTTCTCTAAGAGACTTTAGAGACCTGTTGAGAAGACAAACTTTAAGACAAAATTGTTAGGTATATAAACTTATGCGTGTTCAATGGGGCTTGGTATTCAAGTGATGCAATTTTGAAGTTATGATTTGAAACACTAGATATTAAATACAAGTTAAAAAATAAAAAAATTGCACTCAAAATTGATTTCTATTAAATACTTTAGCTATTATGTTTTAAGGTTAAAAAGTACAATATTTCCAAACATAATCTAAATTTTATTGTTTCAAGTTTTGAAGGCTTTGCATAAAAATTAATAGAGAGTATTATTTATTGCCCTCCATTGAGTGCATTGAACTCTTAATCATCAGACTTAGAACCCCCGGCATATTGATTTGGCAAGATCAAAGGTAATTATAGAAGAGCAAGATAATTTAACCAGAGCATTCATCTATTTTTAAACACAAAATAGTTACATAGACATGGGAGAAATTTTTGGTAGGTTTAACAATTAATATACCAATGGGAGAACCTGAAAAGAAAAGGCAAGATAGAGAGAGAGAATGTATATGTACAGATACATAAGTATATCTCTAAGTAAAGTAGTGTTTTCCAGCAACTTAAAAAATAACAGCACTCTTTTCTTTTCAGCTGGGGTTGGAAATTGTCAATTGCAGTTAAAAGAACCTGGAAAAATATAACAGAAATAAGATGATGACAGAAAAAGTAAGGTGATCTTGCATCAATGAAAAGCAGAAGACATAAGTCACCTAAAATGACAACCACCAAAGCTGACAAGTGAATTCCATATTGGCAGTGACTCTGAATTGTTGAGAGTCTACGATCAACTGGATGAAAACTTCAGCAAGTCTCTGTTCTAAAATAACTGGGCTCATCTTCCCGGGGCAAAAGATTTGCAGTTACGTGGCCAACAAGCATGTGCCTCCTGCCAGAAAAAAAAAAAAAAAAAAAAAAAAAAAAAAAAAAAAAAAAAAAAAAGCCTAATTGTGTTAGGATGCAAATATCGTCTGATATTGAAATAATTCTGTCGTAGTCGAAAAAAGCCAGGACTAAAATACTCGCAATTTCTTTATCAAGGGAACTGGGAACCTACAGGTAAGCTGCTCTCCTTTAAGTGTTCCAATGATTCAGCAAGCTCCACTTGTTTTGATGCAGTTGCAAGTAGTGCCTAGAAAAAGTCAAGCAGAGTTTTGATAGCCGGAAATACAATAAAGACATGAATAATGATTTCTTCGAGCTTTACGTCAGAAGCACCCAGCATAGCACCCAAAAAAGAAAAGGCACTCACTCGTTTTGTCTTCTGTAAATCTTGTTCTATGGATTTAATGCGACTAAATGATTCAAGAAGCATGTCTTCTTTCTCTGGAGGAATTCTTTTAGGTTTGTTAATCAGCTCAGTTACCAATTCTTCCAAACGCTGCAGCCTTTGCCAGCATGGATGGACTGACTCCTCCACTGCTTGTGACCTGCTTTGCTCTTGCGAGCTTGAACAAGGTAACTGGGATTTTGTCTGGTTTTCCAATTGTTTGTTTGAACGATGCACTATAAAATAACTTTTCAGCCATGGGAGTAGAAGATATATACATGCTAACAAATTGAGCACAGAGCGAACCACTATGCTTGTTAGATGGGTAATGAACTTCTTCAGTGGCCTTCTTTGAGTATATTCAATGGTTAAATCATCTGTCAGAAGCACCAAATTTAGAACATGTAAAAGCTAGCTGGTAGAAGCAGCAAAAAAAATTACTATATCCAATGAGAAATAAGCACTTACAAAAAGTAATAGACAGAAAATGAAAAACTTCTTTGTTTTGAAAATATTATGCAATCATGGAAAAAATAACGTTAACAGACTGATAGGAAAATAGTCCCTCACTTTGTAAACATCAACCTATTTGAATGAACATAAGAGTAGACATTACTAAAGCAAAGTAAAATTCATTTCAATATAAAAGTGTGCAAGCTTATCAATAGAATATTTGGAGCCCTGCTCTTCTGTTCGCATCAAACACAATTATTTTGGCAACTTCTTGTTTCATTAATCTATTATGACAAGCAGGCAACATACTGGCAGATACTAGACAAACCAAAAGTTAAAATCAATTTTATTTACTCAAATATAAAGAACATCATTGAGAGGTCCAGATTGAATATTTCAAAGGGCTTAGAAGTTTGAATCTAGTACTAAATAAGACCAAACAAAGAACTCAAGGCTTCTATATCCTTAATTCGGCCGGCATGATTGAGTCTCAAGTATGACTACTAGTTTTGCTTTAGCATGATCCTTATTGCCTCATCAAACATACAAAATACCATGATACATGTTAATCAGGATATACAACCAAAGGCTTCTATATCCTTAATTCGGCCGGCATGATTGAGTCTCAGGTATGACTACTAGTTTTGCTTTAGCATGATCCTTATTGCCTCATCAAACTTACAAAATACCATGATGCATGTTAATCGGATTATATAACCAAAGGCTTCTACATCCTTAATCCGGCCGGCGTGATTAAGTGTCAGGTACGACTATTAATATTGCTTTAGCATGATCCTTATTGCCTCATCAAACACACAAAATACCATAATACATGTTAATCATGAAGTGAATAATTGATATAAGCTAATGACATAAGTTTAATACAAAGAAACATTGTTGTGTGATAACCTACTTGTATCGACAACTGCAGCATCAGCTAGTTTAAACATGCTGCGGATTGAAGTAGGTTCACTCGTCCTTCCCTGAGAAATATGTACACAGCAAGAGTTACAAAGAATAGTTAATATTTTTCATAGGATGCAGAAAAAATTCAAATATTACATACACTGATAAAGTTCATATGTCGACGAATATCAACACATATGCCATGATACAAAGACCTATCTGACTTATTAAAAAGGAAATGAAAAAATTAATGATGAACTACCAGAATATGGGAAAGTCATGTTTCCTTTGGCTAGTCCGCATTAGTTAATCATTTTTTTTGTTTTATGTTTCCATGAACTTTGTTTTTTTGCCTTCCCTTGTTAACAGATGTTAAATTATATAATTCCAGGAGAATAGTATTTGCAGAAAAACAAGCCTCAAAATTTACAAGTAAAATATGTAGTTCATGATAAATCATTATAAGGAAAATATCACATTGGTAAATTCAAGGGGAAAAAAAATTAGTAAGATTAAATCTAATTTAGCTGAAGTAGAAAGAGAAACCCGAGAGGAAAAAGAATACTATATCCTGGAAACTTACTTTGTCACTAGGTGGCATTAATTTTATAAAGCCTGAAGTATTTAGCTTGACATCCAAAGTTGAATCACCAGAAGATATTTCACTATATGCCGCCTGCATAGGAAAGCATTGCGACATATTAGAATTACATAGTAGAAGAAAATGCAAGATAACAAGAGCAGTCCATCAATTACAACTCACCTTAGAGGTGAAAAATTTGAGCTCTAAATCATCACCATCAGATGAACATTTTGTTTTCCACAAGCACATTGCATCACCAGTGTGTACCAGCTTTAATTGGAAGATATACAATGGTATAAGTTTTTCAGACATTAAAAGGACAGGAAAAAAGAATACCAAAACAATCAAGTGCTGCAAATTTTACCCAAGACCGTAAGGTCTTACTTTCATTATTCCTGGATCATTCCAAGGTCCCTTGTCATATTTAAGGCACCCTCCTTCATTTGGACACGAGCAGGTACCACCAAGAAAATCTGGCAATTGGCTGTTTGAATATAAAATTTCAAAATCAATTTGTGATAATCACAAAAACACTCCAGCATTGATAATACATTGCAGTGCATGATAAGAAAATTCCCAACCTTGAGTCTATCACCTCCAACAGTTTATTGCGGAATTTGTTGCCTAAAACCTGTAAATTTAGCAGCAACATCTCAGGTTAACTCATACGGCCTCCTGAAGACAAAGCAAATGCACATAATAATATTGATTTACATGTATCTTTGCTGTAGTTTTTGGGTCCAAAAAGCCTTTTGCCGTGTTCCATAGCAGTTTGAATCCACTGCCAGCATTGACAATGAACATCTGATGTAATGTCTGTTGTGAAAGAGAATGGGCTTCATGTCAGCAATGATCTCTGAATTTATGCAAGCATTGCACAATGGTTTCATTATTATGAAAATTAACCAACCTCAGGATAGTTGTCACCATCAATTTTCTGCATGCGCATCACAAGATCATGGGCAATCTTGCCGAAGCTCATCCAGTTCTGCATAATCCAGAAATAACAAGAGATAATGATGTTGTATCAAATGCTAGAATAAGCGGAAATACAAGAGATGCTGTGGCAGGCTTTTCAAAATTACCAGTCCGTGAGCATCCAGTATGGTTGTTGTAGAATCTATGTGTCTCTTGGCTGCAATCGAACATGCCGGGAACTTCTCAGCAAATGCCTTCTCAAATCCCTGGACATGGTATTTCAGAAACCGTTCCACTGTGGTGACACTCATCAGCTTGCTGGGTTCAACCTTGCCAAGTCTCTCAATATATACAGGTCGACCTTCTTTATCTACACCATGATAACCATGAGGATAACAACGCTGAACGTCTTCATACTCATCATATATAAAATCCTGGAAATGCATCATCATGTTGCGGTATCCATTAGATATTAGAAAATTAAAATAAATGACAACTACTGCCAGAAATGGTAGTCTAAAACAAATTTCAATAACTATGAATAGTTTAAATCCAACTGCATGCCTCAATTGCCCATTGTCAGTCCTTGTATTAGCTAAAGCTTGGTCCCCATGCATCAGTTTATTATCTCATCATCATAGGGGATTAATCAAACATATCAACTTATGACAGCAAAAGCAGAGGTTACCTGTAAGATAGTATCCACGCCATTCTCTTTCCTCCAATTGAGCATTTCTGCCCACATCTGGAGAGTTTTGCCAAGATCAAACTTCCTAGCCTTTAAAAATCTGCAGCAAAAAATCCCAGTTTTCTGCAATTTAGTGGAATCAAATTATAGAAAGGAAGGAAAATTTCAAAGTAAATAACAGTGAATGAATGTTTCTACAGCATAAAGATGGTTGGAATACTAAAAATTAACAGCGGCAGTGAGGATGAGGCCCAGTCATCGGATGCACAGAATTAATTCAATTATTCTAAAATTTCATCTTTTTATAGATAGATAAGCTAGCACTTTGAAATTAAATTAACATAGGAAAACCATGATCCTACATAAGGTATATGCTCTTTGATTACTCAATCAATCTTTGCGATAGTTGCATGCAGTCAACCTGACTGCCATAATATGCATTTAGTTAGTTTGACTGCCTCACATTCAGCAATCAAACAGACATTACCACATCTATCAGAAATGGAATCGGATTGATGGGATACTAAACAATGATAAAAATAAAATACCTTAACATAGTGTGGTAATCATCGTGGCAATGCGGAAGCATGTCATTGACAATCAATGCCTGGCGAAACTGGTTGACTGCTTTTTCGTCCTCTGCATCTCTCACATCCTCAATCGAAATCGAAGCGTACCTGCAATCAGAAACACGTTTGCCCCGTTTCCTCAAACTATGTGTCAACCTTGTTGAAGCATTCGTCGCTTTTTTTCTAAGAAATCTGCTCCGACTTCTCCGTCCCTCGTCTTCCGAGGTCTCAAAATCCATGCTTTCAACTGAAATCACCTCTCCGAAGGCAAGAAACAGTTATATATATATATATATATATAAGGTGAATTCATATCTTGTGAAAATTGTGCATGAATTTTACCAGGCATTGTGGCTAATTGTATGTATAATCTGAATCCAGATTGTATCCGTAGCAAATAAGACAAGTAAATCAGAGAAATCTCGTAAACAGTATTACATTTAGCAACGAGAGAGATCTTATAGATCTGAAAGATTCTTTTCCTAAACGTCAATGGTTAAAACACAGAAAACGACGTAATTTACACAAATTCTACGTGCAAAATAGACACGATTTCGCATGATTATCAAAGAAGGCCAATCAAAATCAAGCAGAAATCAGAATTGAATAATAAACAAAAATTCAAAGACGATCAAAACAACCTTCAATCATCAACCAAATCCATAATATACCTTAAATCAATTCACGTTCACACGATTCAGCAGCTCTTCAGATTATTCACATATAAAAAAAATTCCCTGATCTCTCTCTCTCTCTCTCTCTCTTTCTCTTTCTTTATATTGGTTTCAAATTACGATTTGTTTTTTAACAAACTTGTAATGAAATATATTATTATTATTATTATTATTATTATTATTATTATATACTTTTTATAGCTGAGGAGGAGGAGGGCGTAGCTTTCAAATAACGAGAGAGGGACAAGGAAAGAAAGCGTGAAAGGGGAGCATTGTCGTATTAAGTCCAAGTAAATGAGATGACGGCGGCAGTTTGGGATCTTTTGTTTGTTGCTCTGGTTTCTTCAGGCGGGTTTTCGAGTTGCCGTTTAGTAACGGATTGCAGAGGTTATAAGCAGCCGACCCTATAATAGCCTATTGGTGGTGGTGATAGTGATGGTGGTAGTGGTGGTTTACTGTTGGCGCTACGCGTACGCAACCAACCAACGAATTTAATTTTTTATTCAAGTTGAACTTTGAGTCAAACCGGTAAAAAATCTAGACTTATTCGTAATTGCCATTTCTATAAAATAAAAAATCAATATAAAAAGGAAAATGATATATGGACTTTTAATTTATTTATTTTTTTTGGGTTAAATATATATCTATTAAATTAGTCCCTCGACTCTTCAAAATATTTATTCATAATTTATATAGTCAACATTTGTTTAATATGAAAATTAGTACGCTAAATGGAATTAGTTCATTTTTGTTAAGTTGTCTCAAACTATTCATTAATATAATAAAACAAAAAAGTCAACTCATAATTATTACAAGTGGGGGATAATCAATATATCTATTCAAATAATTAAGTTCCACTATTTATATTCAAACCAAATTTAAAATTTTGAATTTGCCGTAGATCGGTTAGACATCCAAATTCCAAAGCAAAAGAGAAATGGTAAACAATGTAAAATTTAAGAGGGATTGATATTTTTAAAACATAAAATGGTCTCATTTCTTAAATGAGTGACACTCACTCACTTCCTAATTGGTATTTGGTATTTCAATTTTTGTATTATAAGTGTTGTAATTTTTATTAATTTAATAATAAGAGAGATTATTTTATTATTTTTAAAATTATAAATTAAATATTTAATTAATATAAATAATATATCAAAAATTAAAAAAAAAAAAAAAGAAAAATTCAATTAAAATGTGCAATATTGTAACTCTTTTAAGATAATTTATTTATTTTTAACAAAAATATTAAACAAAAAGGAGGTGTTCGGTGAGGGCGACCGACATGCCATATGGAAGAAGTGACACTTTTTTTTTTATTTGATCTTTTTATAAATTAAAATGAAAGAAAGTACGGTTAATAATATCTATTGGTTTGGAATTGACGGTTTTGAGCTGTTCGGTTTGGATGGAGGAATAGTGA
Organism: Cedrela odorata; assembly: GCA_035584115.1. NCBI lineage: Eukaryota > Viridiplantae > Streptophyta > Magnoliopsida > Sapindales > Meliaceae > Cedrela > Cedrela odorata. The sequence goes on along the minus strand of JAXCLQ010000001.1, from coordinate 13,954,634 downwards.
TTTTAGGCTGATTCGATCCAGGTCAAGGAATCGGGGATAATAGAATCAACTCAAACTCAAAATTATGGCGAGTCAATTTCGTGATTCGAAGTTAATTGAACCAGGCCGAAACTGGTGATGGAACCGTTAACGCAAATATTAAATTCAATTCTAATTTTTTAATCCTAAAATAATTAAATTTAACAATAATAAATATATAATATAAATAATTCTAATTAAAGTAAAGTAAAATAAATAACTAACAATAATAATTAATTAATAATTAACAAATTTTATTTTAAGTTAATAACTAACAATAATAATAAACAAGTAAACAATTAATAAAATTTAAAATAATTAACAAAATTTAATAATTAACAATTAAAATTTTTTAATTAATTAAATATTAATTCTAATTTTTATATTGATAACAAAATTAAATTACTAACCTCATTAATTTTAAAATTAT
>JAXCLQ010000001.1:13932366-13945571 GCA_035584115.1 Cedrela odorata | reverse complement strand
ATTTTAAAATTAAATAGAGACAAAATTTTAAAAATTAATAACAAAATTAAATACTAATAAAAAATTTAAAATTATTAATTAAACTAAACATTAACTAAAATTTTAAAATTAATAAATAAATTAAATACTAAATTAAATATGCTAATACAATTACTAACTTTAGACTGTCAAAATTTACAAAATTTGTAATTTTTTTCTACTAAAATTTCTGAACAACTGAAAGTGAGAGTAAATATTTAATATTTAGAAGGAGAAAAATTAATTGATTATAAGTATTGTGTTGAGACGAAGAAAATTGAGTTGAGAGAAATTAAATAAAATAAATAAATTGAAAAAGAAAAATAAATGATAATTTATAATAAAAAAAATTATAAAAAAACAAAAAAAAAAAATTATAACGGTGTAATTGCAACGTTAATGGAAAACTTGTATCACACGTTAGAAATCTCTAGTTATGTGGCTCAAGTGTATTAGGACAAAAATGACAGTTGGTTTTCCGACTTTTAAAGTCAAAAGTGGGTAAGCACTGCACAATAGTCCATATTTGACAAAACGCAACAATATTTTCTTATACGATTTGCAGTTTTTACATATTTTTTAATTTCGTCGTACTGTGAATGCTGTCTTTTTATTTATTTGTGGTTATATATATATATATATATATTTTCTCTCTATTTTTAGACATGAATGTTCATGGCCCCACTTTTATTATTTTAAAATAAAATAAAAACTAACTCTAATTTCAAATTTATTTACATGTGAATTATCTTGTTTCATTGATTTATTAAAAAAAAATAATAATAAACGCAATCAGTTGATATTGGTTTCGTCTGTCATAATTTCAATTAGTATTTGATATTATCATCAGAATTCTACTAATTTAGATAATCACTTTGATAATACGCCTAGAAATCTTTTCATATTATATGAGATTTGGTACCCTCAAATTAAACCCATAAAACTCTCGTGTATTATAAGACATTTATAATTTTCCAACAGAAAATTGAACTGTAGTTGACGTTAAATGCAATAATTAATTATGGAATAACAAATTCTTGGCTTTCAGAAAATATATATTAATGTTCATGTATAAATGATTTCAATTCAACCTAATTCTTGATAATTTAGACCATCATGAGAGACTATATACATCAGAAATTTTGATAGGAATTTATTAATAAAGATCAACTACTATGTTTTGTTCTATACAGCAGATGACTACATTCATTAATATTAATATTAATATTAATAAGAAACGAATAATAATTATTGGCCCACCTGAATCTGATCATACTTCATACATGAACTGTTCACCACCAATCCCATCAATTGATTAAGTATTTCCTATTCAAAATAATAATAACAGTAATTATTCATTATCTTTTTATTTATTTATTTAATTTATAAATATTTTCCGTGAGTACCTTGCATCGCACAGCACCAGCAACCAAAAACAAAAACCCAAAAAAAAAAAAAAAAGCATATCCCAAATATTCTGTCACAAACCATTCACACCAAGCCACGTGGTACCGAAACTCCTTGTTCATACTTCATAATTCAGTTTGGCAACCAAAATCCTTGAAGTTGTAAACCAAACCTGAAACCAGCAGTGGCGGGCAGAGTCTATTTTCTGATTCTAGCTGTCTCAGCTCAGTGTCACATAAGCTTCAAACAATGACTCTAATGGCGGTTTTAATACATGGGTCATCGTTAAACTCTCCAAAACCAATGTCTAAGCCCTTCAATTTACCACCTTTAAAGCACACGACAACCTGTTCCTCATTCTACATCCCTAACAGAGTGTTTTTGTCGGAGAAAATTACCATTGTTTTGACTGGTCGATTCTTTAAACTACCCACTTCCAGGTTAGTACGTTAATTTCTTTCTATCTTTTTTCTTTCAAGTAAACTGTTCTTTGATTAGTTGATAAGGAAACTGAAGAAGCACAAGACAATCAATGTATTTGACCGTATAAGTTGTTTTGTTCTGGGCTATAGTTGTAATCTTGTAATTGTTTTATGTGAGGATTGATGGTTTCTTCTAGTTTTAAATGTAATTGAGTGTTTTAGTTTGAGTTTGAGCAAATAATCTGAACTTGTCGGGCAGTTAGAGTGGTTTTTATCAAACGCTAAGATTTTTAAACGATTGAATGTTTCTGCAAGAAATATTGGTCCTGAAGCAGTTACATACATCTATAAATGCAGTGCTTACTCTCCTGAATTTTTAAGTGCGTTCTTCTCTACAAGATTTGCCTATCCAAAAATGCGATTGGAATATAAGGTTTCTCAATTTGATGGTATCTGTTGGTTCATTCTCTAATCAGGAGCCATGTAAATTTTCATGAATGCTGAAACATTGAGGTGTTAGAAAATTTTTTTGCATTTTGTATTAAACCAGCAGGATTAGAAGCTTTAAGCATCAGGATACTGAAAATTATGAGCCTACCAAACCTAAAGATAGCCCAGATGAACAAGATTGATTTGCTGACTGCATACATAAAAATTTAAAAATCAATAACGCTGGTTCTGGAAGTTCATTTCTTGCAAAATTAGCAATTGCTGTGGGCGTAGCTGCAACCATCTCAATCATATCTGTTTGCCTCAAGCCGCTTAGTCTTGGATCATTGTTTGGAGTTCAATGCCTGGCTGAAGGTTCATCATCCTTTTTAGTTATGGCATCCCCCACTGGTTTCAGTTTCAAGGCCTTTGGATATAAGTTTGTACTTCCAGAATATGCCCCAGGGTATGTTCCTAGTCTGCTTTCTACTTTGTGAATATATTTGTTTTTTTCAGGCTTGTCTGCTTGTTGAACCATTTTGAATTTTTCTTCTCAGCTGCAATTTATTTAAGGAAACTGCTTTTAGTTTGAGTTTTCTTTTTATTTAGATCTTGTAATGTTTATGCAAGCACTCATACAAACATACACATTGTTGACATGCAAGTGCTTTGGTCTTATGATGTATTGGAGTCTGCTAGATGCCTAGATTTCTTCTGAAGCACCTTAAATGCCACATTGCAGATGGATTTACTTTTGGTTCTGTGGAATTTTCATTAGTGAAGAGGCTTTAAATATCTGGGTCTGTCCTTTGTACTGGTACTTCTGTTTCGCTGACTCAATTGTTGGTTGAACTTAATTGTTGATCTTCTTGCATTGTAGGTAGGCATATCATTATCTCGATTGCTGACTTTGGATGGAACATGACAGTCTTTTGTTGAATCTTTCTTCAGAAATGCCCCATACATTGTATCCACAGTTCTCTGGGTATACTGGTTAGTGGCAGTACCATCTTGTCCTTCACTTCATTACATGTGAACATTACATATCCCTGTATCTTCTTTTTTTTTTTTTTAATTCTTGTTTTTTAAAAATGGATAATGAATACTCTGAATGGATCCTTCTATGGTGATGACTATATGGTCAAGACAAGGTTTAAATGGTTTTTAAGGCTTACACCTAAAGGTTGGAGGTGTGGATCAAAGGAAAAACCTCTTTGAGGCTTTAGTAATGGTGATTGAATGTCGTTAATAATTAATTTTACCACTTCATAATCATTCTTTGTAGTTCTGCCTAACATATGTGTCTGATACATTGCTCCTGTAAATCAACATGATTGATGATTGATTATCAGCATTTTCTTTTCCTTGTTTTGCACCATAGCTTTGGATTTATATTCCTAAACTGATAGTTTTGTAAACATGGTGACTTGAACCTTCAGTGGAGTTTGTATTAGTGATATGATACCATTTTACTTCGGGAAGCTTTTCAGGCAAAGGGGGGCATCCGATGATGTTTGTTTCAAGGTATGTTCTGTTTACTTTGCTTCTAATGATTCTTCTGAGCTAATGCACTTGCAAATACTCGGATAGATTAGTCTATCAATTAGTCATATCAAATTTTCCAAATAATTTACATGCAATTAGCTGTCTTCATGATTGCAAAATAATTACTTATATGTTGGCATTATGTGGATGATGACTACAGTTAGGGATTGGGAAAGAGAAGGCACTGAGCATCACTCAATCTGTGCAAAAATATGGCAATCTGATAGGCTCGGTGAGTTATAAGAGCTTGGTTAATTTTACATGTGCCTCTATGCTTGTTTCTTCTCAAGAAAAAACCTGCTAGCACTTTGTGACATGACTGTTGACATAGGCATTGATTTCTTGCATTTAAATTCTGAAACCTCTTCATAGTATATTTGTGTGGATTGGCATGATTGTTCTTTCTCAAAACATCTTTGTCTAAATCCATATAAGTTTTAGTACACTGACTAAATCCACAAAACGATCTGTCAGCTTCACGGTGTCATAAAGGTTTGACTACTTGATTTGTGCTCACCATAACAAGGGCAATGAGTAACTGCCATCCAAGGGTACAAGCTAATAGATGTTTCTTTATTCCCATGCTTTAGCACAAATTTTCATTTTAAGTTAGCATGTAGGTTTAAAGATGATTTTGGTGCTTGTTCCTATTGATGTTAGTGCTATTTTGAGGTAATTGATCAATCTCTAGTAGAATTGAGTCAGAGATATTCTAGCAAGGTTGTTCGAAGAGAATTGAGCAATGTGTATATATAAGAACATAACTTCTCATTATCGGTTTGTAGTTCCTTTCAATAATTGTTAGCTTGTTTGTATGATTTCTGCATTTTCTATTATGCATGTAGTGCGAATAAGTGTGTGAAACTTGCTCATTGAAATTTTATTAAATTTTGTGTTCTTTGGTGTGTATTATGATCTGCAGTAGAGCGATTTTCCCTCGGAGTGAGGAATCCAACAGCTTTCATAGCGGGTCCCTGGTCTGTCACAACCTTGTTTTCTTTCCTGTTTTTTGTTGGGGGGGTGGGGCGGGGCGTTAACAGTTTTGTGGTTGTAGTAGAAATATCTTTTGTGATAACAGCTCACAAGCTTCAAATGTAGGGTGTATATCTCCTGATTATTTCTTTGCTGGAGTTTGTTGTGGTGGCTTGCTCACTCTTCCAATTCAGGTCAATCTAAATTTGTTGGACAATTTGCAATACCTACATACATGGACTAGCATTATTACTTTCAACTAATTTTAAAATATCATCTCAAGCAATGATATATAGTGATATTTCACTTTCTGTTGCAACGATAATTACCTACTTGCTTGTTTGGGTGACTAATGCTGCCATGTTCATTTTGTCTTCTGAGTTCAATTGGTGATTGGATTTCTATTAAGGGAGTGCCCTACGTTTGCCCTTGCTACAATTGCAACAGTAGTGGTAAGACTGAATTTTGTTTAATAAGTTATGATTCAATTATAAGTACAGGTAGCTAAGTTTTAAAATCATATAGGGAATTTGGACTGTGTTTCCATATGCTGCAGCTGCTTCAACAGCAGTATTCCTTTACCTGCAACGCCGTTACTCTACATAGACCTTCTCAAACTTTCTTTAACTCAAAAGGTGCGACAAATCAAGGAAAGAAGCTATTGCCATCGTAAGCTTCAGAGTTTACCTTTTTTATTCGTGGATGGTAGCTTCAATCATTTGTTGGATAACCATCCCTGCGCGCTTTTCTTTGATTTTTTTTGAATATTTATCTTAGAGCTAAACTTTAGACTTTGTGACAGTTTGAGAGTAGTTCATATATTATGAGATTTAAGATTTGATGATGTAAAAGTGGGTTAGAGCATGCTAATCTGTACTTGGAGATTGTAAATTATAGTTGTTGATTTTCTAAACTTGGTAGCCTAGAAAATTAACATAATCAGAAAGAAAGAAAATTGATCAAAATTTGCCAATCATTAATTAAAAAGGATGATTTCAACCGCCTTACAGTTGCAATTATCTGGTATTTAGAAATAAGAAGCCAGAAAAAGAAAAACAGTATGCTTGTAAGATGCAGTGCATTTTTAATTTTTATTTAAGATACTCGTATATCAATAAATAAAATCTCAACACTCTTCTGCTAACGAATTTACTCACTCAAGTTGACAAAGACCCACTTCTGTATTTGCACAAAGTAATCAAAATTTACTGGAGATCAACTTGAATGTCCACAAGCTGCAAGATATGAAAGCTGAATGCTGTAGGTTTCTTTCAGATCTGCTAATACCTCTGCAATAGTCGGCCTCTGGGATGCATCTCTTTCTACACATTTCACTGCAACTGATGCTGCCTTTTTCATGCTCTCCACATCAAAACTTCCCTTTAAGCTATCGTCTACAATCTCAAATGCACCTGCCTGTAAATAGGGCTTGGCCTGCAGTTGATTTCCGAAACAATGTATACTCAAAAACCATAACCTAGTACTAGCAGATAAAAATTATAAGAATTTCAATTACCCATAAGACCAAGTTGAAGGAATCTGGAGTTCCGGAGTGATTCAATGGTTCTCGCCCACAAATGAGTTCTAATAGAACAACACCAAAGCTGTAGACATCGCTTTTCTCAGTTAGCTGTTGGGTGGAATAGTACCTGCATTCGAGGAAATAAATTTTAGTTGTTGAATATTAAACTCATCTGAAATAAATAAAAGAGAATGGTAAAAGCCTACTCAGGATCAAGATAGCCAGCTGTGCCCTTGACAACAGTGGTGACATGAGTTGCATCTGGCTTAGTTACTTGCTTTGAGAGGCCAAAGTCACAAACCTTGGCATTCATATCCTTGTCCAACAGGATATTACCGCCTTTCACATCACGGTGTATGATTCGGGGATTACTTCCATTGTGCAGATAGTCCAATCCTTAGAAAAAGATCCAAATTCGACCCAACTCCATAATGAAATGTTGATCTCTTAGATATATAGAAACAGAAATATGGCAGGGGCATACATATACATACCTTTGGCAGCATCAACCGCGATTTTGAGTCTTCGAACCCAGCTTAATGATACTTTCATACTGTTTGTACCTAAACAAGAAAATGGGGAATGATCAGATTCAGTAAAAAGAAAAAGCAGTATCTTTAATTTGTATAAGTAACATACCATAAAGGTGATCTGCCAATGATCCGCCAGGTAGATATTCATAGACTAGTATTTGCTGCTTTGATTCATGACAAAACCCTTCCAAACATACAAGATTTTGGTGACGAATTTGTGATAGGAGATGCACCTACAAACAAGAGAATCACATTAATTCTCAAATAAGAAGCAGCTAGCAAAGCCTTCTTTTTTGTGCTAGAGGATTTCAGGATGAACCTCATTGATAAAAGAATCAGCACCAAGTTGACTTCGGTCAAATCGCACTTTCACGGCTACTAGTTTGCCATCTGAAAGCTTTCCAAGGTAAACTGATCCAAAACTTCCGCGTCCTATAACTTCCTTAAAGTTGTTTGTAGCTGCTTTAATTTCTTTGTAGGAGAACACTCTAGCTGCATTCCAGTTTCGCATCTCTGTTGCTGCTCCTTAACAATGAAAACAATCTCCGTAAAAAAATGAAGTAATAAATTAATTTGATGATAATAACAAATATGATATTTTACTTGCTGCATGCGGGAGTTTATCATGATCAGCTGTTCTTTTCCTCACATACATGAATACTACAAAAGAAGTGAGGAAGACAACAAATAAGGCTCCTCCAGCTGCACCAAGTATAATTGCTATATGATTATTTTTGAAGTGCTTCTTGTTGGTAACAACAGTAACTTGCGGTGTCTCAATTGTAGGATTGGATGAAACCTCATTGCACGTCATTGTCGAAAAGGAAAGGCATAAATTCCCTGATGTTCTGCAAAAAGTTGATGCATCAGATCAGAATACTACAATCTAAAGAATGATCTACAAAGGGCATTCGTTAATTCCATTTCCATACCTAACTTCCAAGCTTTCTTTGTTGAGGGACTGGGGAAGGGTGCCCTCTAGTTTATTGTTTTCAACATTCCTGAAGAATTCAGTTCAGAAGAGGAATTCTCAGTCTCTGAAACACTTGGCTCAATTCAAGTAAAAATACCATTTTATGTTCATAACTGGTTGATCTGATATTTAATTTATAAGCTCACTAACAATAGATGAAGATCCTCCAACTCTCCCAAGCTATCAGGAACTGTTCCCTGTAAACTATTGTTTCGCAAGTCCCTTCACGTTGAAGAATTAAAATGCAATTTAGTATCAACTTCTGGATCAATTCTGAACCCATAATATGTCTTATATTCTGCCATGGTACAAAAGGCAGAACCTTAAAATTAAGTTTGACTGAATATATGGAAAGTTTAAAACTTACAGAACTTGGAGGCTAATCAAGCTTCCCAAACCGGAACCAAAGGAAGTCAACCGATTGAAACTCAGGTTCCTGAAATTTCAGTAAGGCAATGGTTATCTTGCTATTTAATTGCAAAAATAAAAATAAAAATTAGGCCATAAATACTCTTTGAGGCATTACAATGTTTGAAGATGTTGCAGGCTATCCAAATTCTGTATCTCTCCAGTTAGTGATGTGTTATGCAAATCCCTGAATCATAAATCCACCTAGTATATGTAAGTAATGATCTGTAAAAGAATATCAAATGAAAATAGAAGACTTTTTATGAAGTTAAGACATTACAGTGTCTTAAGATCTAATAAGTCTCCAAATGTTGGAATAATCGCCCTCAAATTGATGCCTGAAAGCTCCCTAAGAGAAAATTGTCAAGTCCAAATCAGTATATCTTTTAAGGGAAACCCCAAGACGAGATTAACAAATAGATCAATCAATTGTTTATTATGTTCATACAATGATGTGACAAGATTTCCTTCACATCCAATATGATCCCATGGTGTGGGAGAACATGGATCATCCTGCCATCCCAAATCTAAACCCGTCGACTGCTCAATAACCTGAAGTGCTGAAACTGCAAGTAAATTTGATAGATCAAGAGACATGAGTAAATTGAAGTCAGTTCAGGCCAGTGGAATAAAATAATCAAGTATGCACTACCAAAACGAAGTGGCACCTGTTGTTGAGGAAGTTTCTGATGGAATATCAACAATTTCATACACCTCAAGTGCATTGACCTGAGGGTAGAAGCTGATACTCTTAATTGTAATGTTCAAACTCTTGATTCCCTTATGCGTAAAATATAGAGCACCAGATTCTGACCTTCGCACTGTATAATTCAATTCCGCAACATCCCCATTGATTAATACATCAAAAGTAGGGGAGACAGGAAGAATCCCGGCAAAATAGAGGACAATGTAATAGTCCCCTAGAGTATCAAGAGGAAAATTGTAAGTCATCGCATCTCTTCTTGCCAGAATTCTAGCAGTTTGAAGAACAGCTGGTGGGGGGCTCTCCTGAATACTTGAGAAACTTAAGCTCACTAAGTTGTTGAACCCTATCGACACATGAAATGGTGCATAGTCTTCATCAGCATCCCATATCCGATCATATGGATCTGAAGGGTACCTGTTTAATCACAAAGTGATCAAAAAAACTTACACATAATTCCATAATCTCTATATGCAGAAGTGGTTTGAATAAAACTCGCGAGTTCTTACCTTACAGAACCATTGGTGTAACCACTATTGATCCGATAACTCTTCCTGAGAAACTTATTTGGGAAATCTCCCATAGCAGTATGGTAAGAACCTTGAGGAAGTGGCCGAATTTCAAGTGAAGATATAAGAGGAGATCCTTTATCTGGAATCCGGTGCATACAAAACGAGACTGTGTCTTTAATAACTGGCCATACAAACTCTTCAGTACACGGATCATTGTTGGCAAAGTCTATAGTACTAGTGATAGCTGTCCCAAGAGAGACGGAAAATGATGGGGGTTTATTTAGTCCATCATAGTTCTTGTACACAAATGTTGCTCTAACAAGAGCTAATGAGGAGTCATTCATCACCGGTAACTTATAACATGTGCGACCTTGACTACCCGGGAAAAATCGAACTGGGAAGCTAGATGATGAGGTGCCGTCAACATAGTCAATTATAGTTGTGTTGCCTGTGCTTATATATGCACTGTCTGAGACCCATGAAATGTTGGATGAATCAACATAATTTGTAGTTCCACCACAAGACAGACTCAAGAAACCTGTCACATACGTACATCGAAAAAAGCAATATTTTAGCTAAAAATTGGCTACATCTCTTCTAGTTGTCAGCCAAGAGAAAATATGAAACATGGAACCTCAATTGTTATAATTAGTTTTGTTACTTGCATCAAATTAATGCTAATCACTGGTATTTGAGCAGAAGACTGGTTGGTTACTGAGACAAGTTTGAAATAGAATCGAAGTAAAAAAAAACAATAAAGTTTTAATTTTCATTTAACAATTGAATGACATCAATATGAAAAGACAGCTACATAAATATGTAGAAAATAAGTGAAGGTTTCTGTTCCTTCTTGTCAGTTTCTCAGTTTGAACAACCAAATGAAAAGTACTTCATGCCTGTCAACTTAGCTGGGATTCCCAAAAAATACAGACAGTGAAAATACTCTGAATTGCATAAATTCATAGCTCCACAGAAGTCAAATCTTTAAGCCACAGAAAAAAAACACTCAAAAGGTTTGTAAGGAAACAGCACATACCATCTTGATCACAGAAAGCAACAAGCCAAAAGCCAGAAAACAGAATGAAGCAGAAGCAGAAGCACTTGAGGGCCATGAACAGACTCTTCAACTGAACCCACCTGAATAATATAGGCTCCAAAAACTGATGAAAACCTAATCTACTCACAGAAATAGCCACATTATAAGTAAAAGAGAAAAACTGAATGTAACGGCCTGGAATGAAGAAATGTTATGATTAAGGCGTGAGAGTGGAGCTCATTATTATTATGGTTTCTGGTACTAAGGGTGATGATTGTTTGCTGTTATTTGTTATAATACATTCTACTGGTAGTGTTACTATTGTACTATACTAGCTAGCATAGTGGCAGTAGTTAGTTCAAAAGCATCAAGAAGAATAAGTCATTAAAGTTGTAACTTTGACAATTATTACTTTGAAATATGCTGATGATGCTTAATGGACTTGGCATAATTCAATGATGTTTGCAGTTTTCATTTTAGCTTTGCTTTCAATTTCAGGCTTATGTATCTTTCATATAAAGGAAAGCAAAATGCCCTTCCTTTCTAAATTCTCATGCATCAATTATGAAAGTCTTCCTTTTTCTCAACTACCGTTACTAAAGAGAATATATATATTATATTAACTAATCTGTAAAGATAAAAAGCATTGCATTTCACTTTTGTTTGTTCAAGTCCATTGCAAAAGCAGCTCAATTGAATCCTAGAAAGATAAAACGTTTAAAAGCAATCATGGATGTTAGACAATATCAGAACTATCAACAAAGCTCAATCTCGCTGAGAGAAAAATAAAAAAAAAAAAACACCTCCCCAAAGCTAACTACAATCAGTAAATAATATGTTAACGGATATGTTTAAGACTTTTTTTTTGTGAAAAATCCGTCTTTCCCCTTTAACTACACAAAATTACCTTCACATAATTTTACTCATTTAATGAAAAAACAGAGAATAATTTCTTTTATATTTTTCTTATTTCAATTTTCTATGAACAAAGATAGCTTCTTCAGATCTTTGGGAGAGAACCGTCTATTTCATTTGGTTGAAGGGGTAGTGGCGGTGGAGGTTGAGGAGAGATTGTTGGGAATTATATAAATTATAGGCAGTGAAAATTTAAAATTACTTGAATTAATTTAATTAATTAAACATTCATTAATTCCTATGCTAAAATGATACTATTTTAATATACTTTATAATATCAACAAAATAAAGAATTGAATTAAAATCTTACTTTAAATATTTACCACCAATGATATTAAATTAATACTTTTCGAATTTTCTACAGATCTGTAATTTAGATGCTGTTTAGACCTTTCAAATATTTAAATTTAAATTTTTCTGTAAAATACAAAATTATATATATTTGATTCTTCTTTCAAGAACTTCTTAATCGCATTAATCCGATATCGAAACTAAAAGTTATGGTTCAAATACGGAAACTGCACAAACACCCATCCATCAAAGTGTGTGGTCTCTAATGGTAATTCGTACAAGGTAGAGAATTAATGTTTTTAGATTTTCCTAAATCTTAATTATGTAGAGTATCTTTTCATGAATACTAATTCTTAAAAAGAGACAAAAAAAGTTTTTGGTTAAGATAATTTTCTTTCAATTTTCGAAGAAAATTATCATTCACATTCATGTACATTTTATGCCAAAACCAGGGTTTATATAGGTTTTATATTTTGACTTTTTAAACCTTAATTTAAAAAGTCATTAAATAAATTTCTAATCTTATTAGTAATTTATTTTAAAATTTAAATATTAATTAATTATTCTAATTAATTAAATAATATTATCTTAATCAATTTTAAAATTAAATATTATTTAATTAATCTAATTAATTAAATAATATAATTTTAATCAAATTAGGAAACCTATAATTAAATACAAACAATTTATATAATTATTATTTAACCCCAAATAGTTTCTAAAATTATTAAATAAACTCTTAAAGATTATGAACTTAACAATTAAGTCCTTAATCATTAATCTATATAATTTAATCTTAATTCCTCAATACCTTTTAGTGTATGACCCATTAGGTTTTTTTTTTTTATGTTGGCAATAGAATTAGTTATAAATTTCTTAAGTTTAGATAAATTAATTCAATTAATTTATCCTCAATTAATTCATTAATTAAGAAACTAAATTTCATAAATAATAAGCGGCGTCTAGTAATGTATCATGACTCCCAATTAAGAAAAAATACTAAATTAGTAAAATCTAATCCATATACGATTACCGTATAATATAATCATTTCGCCTCATACATATCCCACCAACGATTCTAGAGTATGAAAAATGTCTACTCTATTAAATCATGATTATTGAACTTTTTGACTAAAGTTGATAATATAATTTTAGAGTTTTTGAAACTCCTTTCAGAATTCGCTATGGCCATGGACTTATATTATCACTTATGTCAAAATGGCGTCTCTTGGGATATCAACTCTATATTGTCCAAAGTAGAAAATCCTTTATTGATTTCTCACAACCTTCGCGTGCTTCTCATATTACCCCATTATTACCCTATGCGCAATCTCGCTATAGACGACAGAGGTGTAATGTCAAAACATATATGATCCACAAACAATATACCATGAAGATCTCAAGTCTTAGGATCAGTCATACTATCGCAACTTAGAGAAATCCAATAGACACGTGAATAACACTCCATATGGATTTCTCAAATGAGTCAGTTCGATGAATTTATTTTCTAACAAGCATC
>JAXCLQ010000001.1:13887623-13920099 GCA_035584115.1 Cedrela odorata | reverse complement strand
AACATGTTTAGGTCATGGGCCTAATTGTAGTAGGAAGATTAGTTATGAACAAATTCATGTTAGTAGTGCTAATTAAATTAAGAAACTAACTATGGTCAAAATTCATATTATTAATGTTCATATGTAAATTAATATGAATTAGAAATAGATAAATTTATATTAATATTGCTAAATGATAGTAGGAAATTTAAAATAGATAAATTGATATTATTAATGTTAAATTGAAGAGTTGAAGTTGGAAATGGAATTGTCTTAATGTATATAGCATTTTAAGTTAGTAGAATTGGTGGAAATTAGAATATGGTAAGGGTTAATGTAATTGTTATTAACATATGTATGTAATGTTTACAATATTTGCAACACTTAAGTTAATAATATGAACTTGCAATTAAAAAGATAGGATGCTTAGTACATTATAAAATTGATTGAATTTTATTAGAAATAGTGATATTAATGCTAAATTGTAAGTAATGTATAATATGTGTTTATGATGACTTAAATTATTATGTGTGGATTTGAGATGGTGAGCGGTGGAATTGGAATCGAATCTTAGCAATTTCGGTAAGCTGAGTTTGTTGGAAATATTTAGGAGTGTTTAGGATTTGGTAATGCGGCTGTGTTGGAAAACGAATTGAATAAATTGAATGAATTAACGGGAATGGTAACATGTAATGAGTTCGGAAATGTACACCAAATGTGTTTTGTTTTTAGAAATTGTTGTAATATATATCTAGTTATATATATGTATAGGTATATATAGAATAGTAAATGAAGTGAATATAATGATGAACATATTTTAGGAATTCGTTAAGTATCATTTTTGGGATATGTGGATGTCGTAGGTAGGTAACGACAAGTATAAATGTGTAACTGAAATAGGTAGTGCTAATTTATGTTTAGGCAAGGAACATTAGCATAAACATACTTAGGAAGAGCAGAAACAAATGTAAATAAATCATGCACACATTTTAATGTTTTGAAAATTATGCAATATTCGATGTTTGATGAAAATGTGATTTGTACATGTTGGTACGCCAATGAAATTCTATGAAATGTTTATGAATTTGAATGTTTACGCCAATATCGCATTTAGTGAATAAGTATGAAATGTTGTCGATGTGTGAAATATTTGAAAAAGAATGTGTTTTATGGCTTAGTAGTTAGTTATATTAATCTGATCTAGCTGAACCTCGTGTTAAAGGCGAAGTTTGCAGGCTAATAAGAATTTTGTTTAACGCGTCATGCGTGTTTCTGTTATATATAAATATAAATGACCGCTTAATGTAGAACACATGATCACGTTATGTAACCGGGTCACCGTGGGTGCAGGTGACACTAATTGACTTAGCTGTTCTGAATATGGTTGTATTTGAATGAACTTCATAAAATTGAAAAGTTTAAAAATGTACTGATTGTTTAAGTTTTTCATAATTTTGCAATGCATCAACATATAACACTTGTATGATTTACTTACTGAGATGTTTATCTCACCCTTTATTGAAAAATTTATTTTTCAGATAATAGCACATAAGGATGACCGAGTACGCAAGCGAGGAAGTTAGGCATATTCGTAGTTTTATTTTTGGTATATGTAATTTATAGATTAGTTAAGTAATGTTTATAGACTTGTAGGCTAGTATGAATATTTTTGGATATGAAATTAATAATCTATTTGTATTACAAGGAGTTGTAATGTATGTATATTTGCATGTATAAAAAAAAAAATTGTTGACTAGAATTGTTTAAATTTTGTGTAATAAAAAGAATAACATTGTTTATAAGGAATGTAAGTACGTATTTGCAGTTTAATGAAATAGGTATGACACTTAATCTTATGGTAGTTCCATCGTTAATCTTTTGAGCGTTGAAGGTGATTTAATGTTATTTTGTAGTTCTAGAACTTCGTCAAGTTCTAGTCTACTCATACTATCTTTTCTTAGAAGAAATTCTTTTTCTAGATAAATAGTATTATGTGAGACAAACACATTTTGTCCACTTAGATTATAGAAGCAATATCCTCTTATTTCTTTTGGATATCCCACAAATTTATATTTAATTAACCTTGCATCTAGTTTGTCAGTAGGTAATTGCTTCACATAAGCATCACAACCCCAAACTTTCGTAAAGTTGAGATTGAGTCGTTTGCCATGCTATATCTCATATGGTGTCTTACTGATTGATTTAGATGGAACATTATTTAAAAGATAAGTAATTGTTTCCAGACATCATTGATTGTACCATATTTAATAAGGTTTGATTTCTCATTTCAGAAACACCATTGTATTGTAGTGTCCCTAGAGGAGTTCATTGTGAAATAATGCCATGTTCTCTAAGATAGTCTTGAAACTTATAGCTTAAGTACTCTCCACTTCTATCAGATTACAGTGCCTTAATACTTTTACTAGTTTGTTTTTCTACTTTATTTCTAAATTCTTTGAACTTTTTAAATAATTTAGACTTATACTTCATCAAGTATACATAACCAAAACATGAATGATCATCAGTAAAAGTAATAAAGTAGAAGTAACCACTCTTTGCTTGAATTGACATAGGCCCCATATACATCAGTATGTACTAACTCTAGTAATTCAGTTACACGTAGTCTCTTTCCAATAAAGAGTAATTTTTTCATTTTACCAATTAAACAGAATTCACAAGTTGCATATGATTCATAATCAAAAAAGTTTAAGTAACCATTTTTATGCAATTTTGTAAGTTTTGTTTCATTTATATAATCAAGTCTACAATGCCAAAAGTATGACTCTTTTAGACCATCTTGTTTGTTTATATTGAAAATAATATTATTTAATTTTAGAATACATAATCCATTGCTCAAATATCCAGTACCATAAATATCATCATATGATAGTGAACAACTATTGTTCTTTATTATAAAATTAAATCTTTTCTTGTCTAAACAATATAAAGAGATAATATTTTTACTAAATATTGGAATATAAAAACAATTTTATAATTTTAGAATTAATATACTTAATGATAGAAAATAAGTTCTTATGACTAAAACAATAACTCTTACTCTTTTTTTGCACTCGTAGGTTCACTTCATCTCTATAAAGTTTTCTATTCTCATTGAGACTCTTCATATTATCACATATGTAAGAATAACAATTAGTATCTAATACCCAACTAGAAGATTTGCTATCATTAAGATTAACCTTATCATAAATATGCCTAAGTATAAGCAGCCCCTTGCTATTTCTTCTTTAAGCCCTCTAATTATTTTGCACAATTCATCTTCCAATGCCAATCCTTGCCACAAGAAATATATGTCTTTATATTTCTTCTTATTTACATTACCATTAGGCTTATGAGTGTTAGCCCTTTTTGGACCTTACCCTTTGAACTTTTCTTACGCCTTTCTTCAACTATTTAAAGCCATTCATAAGCATCATAGAACTTTTTATGATTTTAAGTCTTTCTCAATAAACCTTAACATATTAAGTAATTATGAAAATAAGACTTTGGCAGTAATTGTAATACAAGATCAGTATATAAGTGAGTTTTAGATATCTCATATCTTTCGGTGCGAGGAAGTGCATCAAACAATTCCTTGAGATGCATTGCGCTAGCATCCATAGACTCATATTACTTTTGCAACTATGATGACATTGAGCCCAACATCACACATATGATGACTCATCATCATTATGAAACTTCACTTAATTATCGTATTCCTCTTGTGTTGCATTGTTGGCAGGTTCTAGAAGAACACTTTATTTTAGGACATGACCAAAATCAATTCTTAACTAAAAACAATTCTTAAGTTGTGGTACAATCTCAGTCAACTTATTAGCATTAAATAAGCTTTTGAGAGATATATTTGTTATCTATATTTTGTTTGGAAACCTATGTGAAGAATAAAGAATCTTATTGGAATTATTGTATTGATATAAACCATGAGATATTTGGACTTTTAATCTAATGGTTACTCCCACTATTTTATTTGAATTTTGTCAACCCTCGTAGTGACAAAATTTATCGTGGGCTAGGATCCTATATTGCTTAAAATAAAATGACAACGGGGTTAATAACTCTATTTAAGTTCAATTAGGTAAGTAGGTACTTATTACCAGTCATATTTTATGTAACTCCTAGACTCGTTAAGTTGACAACTTTTATTACAACAACTCTTGTCAATCATATCTTATATGAAATTTAACCTTTACCATCAAAATAAATGATCATGACGAGGGCTAACTCATCAATTATTTTGGTTAAGTCAAACCATTATTAATAATATAAACATATTCGATGTAAAACTTTGATCTTGATGAGGGCCAAGTAAACAAAGAGTGAAAAAGAACTCAGATTTAGATTATAAAAATAGAAGGCAATGATATAGACTTAAATTATTCGAATGATTTTAATTTTTAATTTGTTTTAAACTTTAGAATAAAATATTTTAAATGAAAGAATGCACTAGTTAGGTTATTATAAGAGTGGTGAGGTCACAGAGATCCCACTTAAAAACTAAATTCCTTAGGCTCTTATCGCTTTTTTGATAGAACCAGTCTAGACATGCATCAATCAAACAAACAACTAAATTTTAAGTTTATTAGGTTTCTAAATACATCTTATGTATTTTAAATTCATTACATTAATATTCATAATATTTTAATTTTAATATTTATCCAATCTTATTGGATATAAACTATTTTTAATTTTAATATTTATCATATCCTATTGGATATAAAATATTTTAAATTTTAATATTTATCCAATCTTATTGATATATAATATTTTAATTTT
Source organism: Cedrela odorata (assembly GCA_035584115.1). NCBI lineage: Eukaryota > Viridiplantae > Streptophyta > Magnoliopsida > Sapindales > Meliaceae > Cedrela > Cedrela odorata. The sequence continues at coordinate 13,915,329 of JAXCLQ010000001.1, read as the reverse complement.
AATATTTATCCAATTTTATTGGATATATAATATTTTAATTTTAATTTTTATCAAATCTTGTTGGATATATTTATCTTTTGTAGAGTTTTATTATGCTTAAATAAAAGTATATTACTAATCATATAATTTTAATTTTATCATAATTATAATATTATTAGAATTTTAATTTTAATATAATTAAAGTTGGAAATGATTTCCCTCTAGAGCCCAAACCTCCATTTCTCCTGCCCGTTGTACCCCTTGTTTGGACCTTCCTCTGAGGAGTTGTTGGGTAACAAGTGCATAATGCCTACTGGAACGTTCGTGTACTTTATCATCAACTTGATGAATTAATTTCAAGATATAGAGCTCTTTTATTAGAACAGGTTGTTCAAAAGGATCCCTTGTGCGTCTATCAAATATTATGCTTTTTCCCGAATATTCTGGTTCAAACACCCATGGATTTGTTGTTTGCTTATTGGCTTTATATAATTTAGAAAAAATTTTTGAGATTAAGTTGTATCCTAATCTTATTAAAATTATAGATTTTTAATCATATTAAAAATTTCTATATTTTAATCTTATTAGGATACTCTTATCCTAATCTTATTAAAATTTAGTTTATTTAATTTAATTAGAAAATATATTCCTAATCTTATTAGGAAAGTATTTCATAATTAAATTCTAATTTTATTAAATTTAGGATACTATTAAGTGTTCCAATCTATTTAAAAATCTAATTTCAAAATATTGGATAATGAGAATAATATAAATAATTAATCTAATTCACTATTTAATTTCTAATAATAAATAATTTATTATTATTACCAAATAATTAATAAATAATAATTTCATGCATCAATTATATATGCCATTACATTCAATTCTCTAAATAGCCCCAAATTTAAGTATAATAAATAAATAACTAATATTAAAAGCATGTAAATAACATAAGCTCTGATACAACTATTGGGAATTATGCATACTATACGCAGCGAAAATTTAAAATTACTTTAATTAATTTGATTAATTAAACATTTATTAATTTCTATGCCAAGATCATTTTATTTTAACATACTTTATAATATCAACAAAATAAAGAATTAGATTAAGATCTTACTTTAGATCCTCACCACCAACATGATTAGATTAACACTTTTTGAATTTTTCGCATATCCAACTTAGAATGCTATTTAGACCTTCCAAATATTCAAATCTGAATTTTTTTGTGAAACACAAAGTTATAGATTTCCGATTTTTCTTTCAAGATCTTCTTGAATCGCATTAATCCAATATCGAAACCAAAAATTATGGCTCAAATACGAAAATTACATAAACACTCAGTCACCCAAGTGTGTGGCTTCTAATGGTAATCCAAAAAAGGTAAAGAATTAATATTTTAAGATTTTCCTAAATCTTAATTATGTAAAGTGTCTTTTCATTAATGCTAATTCTTGAAAAGAGACAAAAGAGTTTTTGGCTAAGATAATTTTCTCTCAACTCTTGAAGAAAATTATCATTCGCACTTATGTACGTTTTATGGCTAAACCTAGGGTTTATATAAGTTTCATATTTTAACTTTTTAAATATTAATTTAAAAAAGTTATTAAATAAATTCTTAATCTTATTAGTAATCTATTTTAAAATTTAAATATTATTTAATTATTCTAATTAATTAAATAATATTATCTTAATCAATTTTAAAATTAAATATTAATTAGTTAATTTAATTAATTAAATAATATCATTTTAATCAAATTAGGAAACCTATAATTAAATAAAAATACTTTGTATAATTATTATTTAACCCCAAATAGTTTCTAACACTATTAAATAAACCCTTAAAGATTATGAACTTAACAATTAAGTCTTTAATCATTAATCTACATAGTTTAACCTTAATTCCTCAATGCCTTTTAGTGTGTGACCCATAGGTTCTTTCTTATGTTGGCAATAAAATTAGTTATAAACTTCTTAAGTATAGATAAATTAATATAATTAATTTATTCTCAATTAACTCCTTAATTAAGAAACTAAATTTTATAGATCATGAACGATATATAATAATATATCTTGACCCCTAATTTAGAAAGAATATTAAATTAGTAAAACTTAATCCGTATACTATTATCGTATGATATAATCATTTCGCCTATACATATCCTACCAACAATTCTAGAGTATGGAAAATGTCTACTTTATTAAATCATGGTTATTGAACTTTTTGACTAAAGTTGATAATATAATTTTAGAGTTTCTGAAACTTTTTTCAAAATTCGCCATAGTCATGGACTTATATTATCACTTATGTTAAAATGGTGTTCTTTGAAATATCAACTCTTTGTTGTTCAAAGTGACAATCTTTTATTGATTTCTCACAATCTTCACGTGATTCTCATATTATCCAATCATTACCCTATGCACAATCTCGTTATGAACGATAAAGATGTAATGTCAAAATATTTATAATCCGTAAACAAGATACTAAGAAGATCTCAAGTTTAAGGATTAGTCATATTATCGTAACTTAGAGAAATTCTATAAACATATGAATAACACTCCGTATGAATTTATCAAGCAGGTTAGTTAGATGAACTTATGAGATCAACTACTTTCTTTTTTTAAAGAAGCAAATATATCATATGACAATCTAATCTAAATTTATTAATATCCTAGTGTTGATAATCCTACGATCGATAATATTTAAAAATAATAAAATCTCATAAATTAAATTCAAATTAACTTATCTAATTATCATTCTAAAGACTTTTTTATATAAGTAGTCAATATAAACAAAATTTATAAATAAATTACTAATTTTATTAATTAATACAATAATATATAATTATATATTTACCCCTATTAAATTTAGAATATATAATAGAGATACAAGATCAAAGAAGAGGAAATTGCCTGAGCCATTACTACAACTTTGCTATGCAGAGAGGAGCTTCACACCGAAGCCATCACCCACAACAGTGCAAACAATCATTAACAGAAGATCTAAGTTGATTTAAGGGAGAAATATCGAATCTATCTGCAACTACTACTCATTTTCTATGACTGTATTCCGTAATTAACTTATGACCGGGTGAATTTAAAAGAAAGAGCTGAAAATTATCTTCAAATAATAAACTTCATTTGATTTCAACAAGTTAAATATTGTGTGACCTGGGCAGGGCATCTCTGGTTCAGGAAAGTAAAAATGGGTCCTGGCGTGAACTTATCATCAGCTAAACAATAACGATAACAGTAGTATATCTTGAAATATAAGAAAATCATTCTACAACCATAACAAAGTTAAAAAAGGATAATCACTCAAGTTGTATCAAATTCTCAGCTTCTAAAAGTCTTGAACAAAGTTGGAAACTGCAAGGAAATTCAACGCAGTAGTACTCAACTAGCTATCCACTACTCAGTACTTAACAGAAGCAATGATTTCTACTTGGGAGCCAAGTTTCTCTTCTGCAACCTTCTCAGCCTTAACCCTAAGTTTCTTCAGCTGCTTCTTCTTTTCATAAGATGCCTGAGACCTCTCCTTTCTCTTCTTCTCTAGTTCCTGTGGAACAAAGATAATTAGCAACAAAATTCAGAGTCATATTTAGGTCATCAATTACATTAGCCCTCATAATCTTCAAAAAGTAGATAAACAAACTCAAAACATAATTTTTCTTATTTTCACAACACTGCATCCAACAAAGAACTCGTAACCAAGAATAATAATAATAATAATACTAAACAGTTACCAGTACAACTCGTATATCACATTTAACCATGACGTGAACAATTATTGTTACAACGTCGTATGTTCACAGAACCATGATATCTAATTATGAGCACCAGCACTCAAAACTAAAAAGTTGCAAAGCATCAGTGTTATTTTCATTTTATTTTAAAAAATTAGGCTGAAGAATTGATGATTTCTTAAGTAGCACAACTTCTTATTCCCTCAAGTGTTCAGACAACCAACCAAAGGATATTTCCAATTAAGCAATGCACCTGATAACCAATTCTTAGTGAACTGGTAAAATTGCAAAAGCTCTTGAGGATAAGATTCATACAGAAAATGATTGATAGAAGTACCAAGTATATCAAAAAAACAAGGAGCATGATGTTACTAGCAACAATGAGCATCAAATTACAAATAAGCAATTTTTCTATGTACAACTGACCCATGTTTTACAAATATAGAAATAAATGCATATTACAAGTCACACTTAAAATATTAATGTTCTTATATCATCCCAAATGCTCATCTTCATCATTCCATTTTAGAGAATGGAACAGCCAATTACATTTCAGCCCACATTCAACTTCCAAAAGCAAGTATATAAGATTGAAATCGAGATTAAAAATCATCTCATAAGCAAATAAACAAAAGTAGAGAAACTGAGCTAAAACTCACCCTGATGGTGTCATAATGGTTCCATCCAACCTCAGATGACAGGTGACCTAACAAGCAGTACTTGTGACCCTTCTGAAGCCTCAACACCCTAAAATTACACCAAAAGTGAAAACCAGTCAATACTATTAGAATGTGTAAGTGAGAGCCAAGTGAAATAAAAAAATACTGTCTTTTTTAGATAAGGCAAACTTACTTTAGAGCATCAGGGATAACCATCCTCTTCATCTTGTCATACGGTGCAGGGACCCCTTCATATGCCTTCAATCGGGCAAGTGCTGCAGCTCCACGTTTAGTCTTATGTGGTATCATCCTGATAAAAAAGTAAATACCGAATCCACAATAATGAATAAAACATATAGTCAATTTAATGGCTGAGAAAGCATAATAAAAGTTAAGAATTTGACTCCTAGAATCCACAACGCTTTACAAATAAAAAGCACAAAAGCTACAGTGCACTCCGCCTAATACATATGCTTGAACACATCATAATCAGTTAACCTAGGAATGTCACCTATTAAAGCAATATCACCCTACGATATCAGTTACTTTAGCAGTATTCCCGGCTACCAAAAAGTTGGACTAATACTTCACATAAATCTAAAAACCTTCTTACATAATTAGAGAAGCAATAATATACAGTATTAGGAGTAGAAATTTTGCAAACAAACAGCAAAAAAATTATCATAAACCCTTAACCAGTAACAAATCATTACAAAAATCAGTATCTTGACACCATTAGAACTCACCAATCAAAATTTAGAAAGAACAAATTGGTTTAGCTGAGCATAGCTTTTAGCTTCAAATTTCTTAGAAACCGAAGTACATCTAAGTAAAAACAAACATACTACCAAAACATTTCTTCACACCCAATTCATATCACTAAGTATATTATCTCAAAAGCAAACGATTCCATTTTCCACTAAGAAAACAAAAAAAAAAAAAACAATCAAACAAAGAAAATGAAGGATTATGAGACAAAGAAAATGAAGGGATTAAGAGGCAGACCCACGAACGGTGCGCCATAAGATCTTGGCAGGGGCGCGGAAGTGAATAGGACCATGAGAAGGTTTGGTGTTCATGCGCTTGCGAAGGAACCTCATGTACTTCATCTTCTGCCGAACCAGACCACCCGACATGCATATCTCCTCACAACGAACCACCACCACTTTCTGTCCGTTGAGGAGCTCCTTCGCCACGATCGACGCAAGGCGGCCGAGCATGTGGTGGCGAGCGTCCACCACAACTCGCTTCGCGCAGATTCCCGATCCCGACACCATTGTTTCCTGTTGCTTTTCTTTCTCTTCCGCTGTCTCTCTCTCTCGCTCACTGGGAAGTTTTCGGAGTGAGATTTATATGTGAGAATTCCGGAGCTAGGGTTTCTAGGGTTATATGCGGCACTGCACTGTACCAGCTCAGAATTTTGATTAGTTCGGCCAGGCCCTACATTCTTTAGCCCAATATAATTTTAAGATACACTCCGGTGTCCAGTCCAAGTTTGGGCCCAATCTGGTCATCTTATTAACTGTTATATTGTCTTTCAAAAACATCAATTGTGATCTTATTTATAAATTATTATAAAAATGATAACCATTATTACGAATATATTAATATTATCCAACTCAAATTTAAATAATTTTTGTACTTTAAAAAATTAAATTGGAGATTTTGTAGAATAGACCGTACAGTACTAGACATGAGATAAATCTTTTAAAGAGTGAAAATATTTTTAAATAAGTTAATTCATTTGAAATTTACCGATCCATACTTTTTCTTATTCAATGATCAACCTCTTGTTTTTACATTTTTATGTCGAGAATTCTTTAGATTTTATTTATAAATTATATAAAAAGGATAACTAATTATATAAAAATTAAAATTTATAATATTTAAGATCAATTTAGAAGTGATATATATATATATATATATTCAATAAATCAATTAATACTTGGTTATCAGTTATAAAGGATAAATGAAATTCAAAACTATGAACTCCTACGCATCCCTTCTATTAAATTTGTCGTTATTTTTTACTTCTAACCTATGTTAACAGATGTAATGACACAAATATTCCTCTCATTCATATTGACCCACGAAATAACATAAATACCCATCTTAACAATTAATTATATACAATATAAAATGTTCCATAAAAATTATCAAATGACAAGCTACCTGTAAGACATATATGGAGTTTATATACATGTTTAAGAGTTAAAATAGTAAATAAAACTAAAAGCGGAAACGAATAAACATACCTCTAACCATTGATTTGAAATGTGCTCTATGTAACTAGGTGCTTCTAAACTTTAGCGGCCTTTATTAGATGGTGTATTATAAAAATGTTAAGCTTAGGAACCCCACTCACAGTTGAGAAATATTTATATCGTCTTTCCATTAAAGACAAAACTGAATAAGTAAATGTGAGAGGTGGGTATTTTTTTAAAGGACGTTGGTGGTTAATGCACATTATACAAACCAGTTACGATATGGATTTACTAATGTTCTCCCACTTGGTTCGTATATTATATTTATAATCACACCCAAAATCCATGAATCCTTTTGCTTAAGTAAAGAAATAAAATACAAGTATCATGACGATAAGTCCTCTAAGAATGAGTATTATCTTCCATGTGTCACCATGCATTCTATTTCTTTAGTATGTCCACTATAACTTAATGAATAAACCTTATGTTTGTTCTAAGTCCTACAATAATTTTTATTTTTAAAATAAATGTGTACACCAGGATAAGAAAACAACATAAGAATAAAAGTTTCATTACAAATAATGAAAGTTCATACAACAAAATCACATCATGGAGTTAAGTCCCATTTGTACTACATGATCCTTAAAAGTTATTGGTGACATGCCTTTCGTGAAAGAATCAACAATTATTAGTATAATGCTTATGTATTTAATGACCACTTTGTTATCCTTAACACATTCCCTTATGGCTAAAACTTGATATCGATATGTTTACTTCGACTACCACTTTTGTTGTTTTTAGCTAAAAAAACTATAGCTGAATTGTCACAATATATCCTTAATGGCTTAGAAATAGAATCTATAATTCTAAGTCCATATATGAAACTCTTTAATCATACACCATGTGAGGAAGTCTCAAAACAAAAGACGAACTTAGCCTCTATGGTAGAAGTAGTAGTTAAAGTCTACTTTGCACTCCTCCAAGACATGACTGAGTCAGCAAACATAAAAAAGTATCCACATGTTGATTTTCATGAATTAACACACTTAGCGAAGTCCGAATCCAAGTAGCCAATTACATTTAGGTTGTTAGTTTGCCTATACATAAGCATGTAATCTTTGGTTTTTTTAAGGTACCTTATCACCTTTTTTGCAGCTCTTCAGTGGTCTATACCTGGGTTATTATGATATCTTCCTAACATTCCAACAACAAATGAAATGTCATATATTGTACAAACTTAAGCATACATTAGGCTTCCTATAGTAGAAACATAAGGAATGTTATGCATTTGTTCCTTTTCAAGCTCATTTTTCGGGCATTAGTTCAAATTGAACTTATCACTTGGTTAACAATTTTTCATCTAAAATCTCTCTAAAATCTTATTGATATAAGTTTCTTTAGATAGACCTAAAATGCTTTGAGATCTGTCCCTATGAATTTTAATGCCGATGACATAAGATGTCTCATCTAGATTCTTCATATCAAAATTTTTGAAAGAGAAATTGTTTCACCTCATATAGCAAACCCCTTATCATCGATTGCAAGTAGAATATCATCCATATATAGAACAAGAAAAAATATTTTTTTCCCACTAACCTTCTAATATATATATTGATCCATGATATTCTCTATAAAGCTAAATGAAGAGATGACATCATACAATTTCAACTACCATTGACAGGAGGATTGTTTCAATTTATATATGAATTTCTTGAGCTTGCGCTTCAAATACTCACCATCACTAGAGAAGAATAATTCTAGTTGTTTCATATAAACCTCCTCTTCTAGCTCTCTATTGAGGAATGTTGTTTTTACATCCATTTGATGCAGTTCTATGTCAAAATGGGCAACCAATGCCATAATAACACGAAGAGAATCTTTTTTAAATATAGGAGAAAAGGTCTTCGTGTAATCGATTCCCTTTTTTTAAGTAAATCCTTTGGCAACAAGTCTTACTTTATATCTCTTAATGTTGCCTAATGAGTCATTTTTTGTTTTAAAGAATTATTTACATCCAATGACCTTTGCACTATTAGGCAACTCAACAAAATCCCTGACTCTGTTAGATACCATAGAATTCATGTCATCTTTCATAGTATTGTACTAAAATTTAGATTCATTACAACTCATGGTTTGTGAAAACGTTTCAAGATCATTTTTAACTCCAATGTTACAGTCAGCTTTTTGTAGATACACAATGTAATCACTAGGTATTGTTGATTTCTTCACCCTAGTTGATCTTCTTAATGTTGTATTAACATCCTCATGATGAGTATGTTACACAACTGGTTGCTCAATAATCTCTGGCAATTGCTTAACTACTAGATCTACTAGATTGTCATTAGCAGCTTGTGGAACTTCAACAATTAGTTATACAATATCCATTTGAGTTTGAGGGATGTTATGTGATAAATTTGTTTTAGCAAGTATTTACTAAATTTAATTAATTTTACCAATTAATTAAATTAACAAACCACACAACAAGTAAATATAAAGGAGACAACGATTTTAACGTGATTCGAATTTCCCAAACCTACATCCATGAGGCCATGCCAAAAATAATAATAATAATAATAATAATAATAATAATCCACTAAGAAAATAAATTATTAAAAATACCAATGAACTTATACAAAATAAATATTCCTTCTTATTATTGTCGTTGCTATGTTGAATCTTCCTTGGTGGCCTTATTCAGTGAGATCCCTTTACCTTGACACGTCGAAATCCCTTCGACTTAATTCAGTAAGATCTCCTTGCTAGATGTCGTTGGACTCTTTTTAACAAATATAAATCCTTCTCTTAAAGAATAATTATGTCTTAACCATACTTAAGAGAACAATTTCTAAGTTTATAAAATTAAAAATTGCAGACTCATAATTTTCACCAAGTTGTTATCACTTTCAGGCACTATAGAAAATATTAATAACTTAGAAAATAAAATAAGAAGAAGGAAAACAAAAATCATGCTCAAAGGCTCTTTGTTTTGGCATCTATAAGGCTTGTAACAACTATAAAAATATTACATATTTATAATGAAACCCTAAGCGTTATTTAATGAAGATTTTTTTTTTTGCTAAACTTAAAAGAAATAGATATTCCTAAATAGGAAGAAGTCTCTCCTAATTAAAACTCTTGTTTCCAAATAATTCTTCTTTATTTTAATTTGTAGAATTGCCATATAAGTTTCCTACTTATGCTTGAAATCTAACATTTCCTTAAATAACTAGTAAACTTGAAATCCTTTCATGTGAAGACTTAAATTTGGATTAACAGTAAAACGCTCAGTTTGTTGCAACAAAAATGTTCAACAAAAATATGTTTACAGAATAATGCCAATTTTGTAAACCTTAACAATCTCTCCATTTGACATTCTTTTAGTAAAACATCTTCACACTTATTTCTCAATTTGAAATTCACAACTTAAACACAAAAATGAAAAACACAAGTGTAGCGAACTAACATTTTGTTCGTAAATTAAAATTGATAATGAATGCATAAAATAATTATTGAAACAAGCAATGATAACCACTCCCCCTTAGTAAATGACCCAATATAAATTATCATAAAGCATGTAATTTAAAACAAAAAGTTACTGCTCCCCTTTATACACTCTTACTACCATTTCCCCTTGGTATAATACTCCCCCTAAGTGAATGATCAACATTTAGCATGCTATTTTATAACTACTCTTTCTTAGTATATACTACTCCCCCTTTTTAACCAAAAGAGCCAAAGTATTGACAATAAGCACTAGAAGGAGAAATACATAACAATGAAGATGTATAGAAACAAAACCAGGAAGTAAACATGAAAATGCCTAAGGTAGCATTAAGAAAAATAATGCTTGAAATGAGAAACTACCCTACGCATCAAAAGGAGTAAGTCACAACGCCATAAACCAAATCCAGACAGTCAAAATAAAATCCAACAAAAAAATTCAAGGATAAAATGCCCAAAATAAAAATTTTCAATAATCAAATATGCATAAACAAGAATTTGGTATAAAAATTAACAAAATAATAGAAGAAAATCGAACATATAAGCCAAGGTTAATATCATCCAAGAGGAAAAACTACTAAAGAATCAAAAAATATAAAGCTAACCTCACAAGAGATAAATCAACTAGCAGTTGAAATTAAAAACTAACCTCACAAGAGAGAAATCATTCTAATGATGCCGTGATGAGTATCGCTAAGGTGTTAAAGAGATTGTTGTGCACTTCTTTGAGGAGCAAGGAGGTAGAGAAGCATTAGCATGATCATGAGGTTGTGAAACGAGAATTAAAATGCCAGGATCAGTAATGATAGGTATAAGAACAGTAACATAAGCATCATGTGGTTGTGAAGCAAGTATTGAAGTGTCATCATTTGTTGGCTGTTCTATTGTAATAGTTTTTAGAATAGATGTTGCTAGAACAGAAATAATAGAAGTCGAAAATATAGAAACTCTCTTAAGCTCATTACGAACAAATTCTTACCATGCAAGATCTATAGTTAAGGAAGTCTGAGGTGTGAAAGTAGTTGAAATACGTTGTGACACCAGACCGAGTTCTTGCAACATTGTTGTGTAGTGCAAAGTCGATGACCAATTTGAATTTGCAATTGAATTCAAAGCCGAATAAAATATGGTTATTATAAAGGCTCAAAAAATAGATTTAGTTGGCCGTAAAGCAACAATACCCATAAGTTTATATGTTATCTAGTCTACGAAAAAAGCCCGAGTACTTGACAACTTTGCTACATTAAAGTTTTCACTTTCAAAAATTTGTTAATCACAGTTGGGAAAAACTCAAATTTATACCTTGCCAAACAAACAATGATACCGTAAAGAATTGTTTGAGCTAATTTTTGCTAAAAAATTCACATAAAACTCATTCACAGTAGATGTAACAAACTAACCAACTAGTGTAACACTTTCAAGTAAGTTAGATTTAATCAACAATCAACTATACCACAGTTACGAAACTGTTCTAACTAAACTACTCATTCACGCACAAACTTTTTATCAATCATGAATGAACACAAGTCTTAATTCTATATAGTATAGAAACAATAAGAGTAAGCAAGACATCAAAACTTATGTGAGAGAGTACCAATTTTTCTTTGCGTTTCTGTGAATTATGGGTTTTGTGGAATATTTTGAAATGAGTTTCAACTTTGAGCATGTGAGGAACAATAGACGAAATTGAAAGATGCCATATAGCTCATGATGGAAAAACTAGCAAGTAGCGAGGTAGAATCACTGACAGTGGTTTGGGAAAACTTGGCATTGTGAGTTTGCACCATTATTGTTCAACAAAGAAGAAGCCAAGAAGAAAAATTGAAGTTAAATCAATTTTGTGCAAAATCTCCACATTTAAATCAAATTTAGAAAATATCAATTTAATCCATGTACACATTTTGACTAATTCAACTAAGGCCTAAAAATACTTTTAAAATCTTACAAAGACATACCCACAAGAAAAAGTTCAAAATTATCATTTAGCCCTAAATTTTGCTAAACAAAGCAAACTGATCCATCAATTATAATTTTCTAGAATTCACGATTTATGCACAAAAATGTCAATTTCATGCAAAACATCCACGTATAAGTATGCAAAATTGTAGTATGGCCCACATATGGAAATTTTGATCATTTAAGTCCAAAATTCACACAAAAATTAAACAAATAAAATTAAAATTTTGAACTTTAAAAGGTGAATGTTTCATATCAACATGATTTTCCAAATTTTTGCTCAATTTAAGATGCATGAAAATCAATAATTGAACTATAATACTTTGGACCATAACATCAAATAAATATATTTCTTGAACATGAATGTGTGTGTGTGTGTGAAAATGTCAATTCAAAATTCTTCCTTAATTTAATCAATTTCAATAATCCCAAAGGAACATAGAATGAGTGAATCTAACTAGGCTTATCATCTTGATCTTAAACTATAAACCCTAAGAAATGACAATTTGATTTATTCTCGTTGTGGGAGTATAATAAAGTCTTTTTTTTAATAATATTAATGCATATCTTAGGTAGGAAGCAAGATGTAGAGGCCTGAAATTGGGTCATGAAAGATATATTTGCTTTCTTAAATATTTCTCTTTTATGATTATTTATGATTTAAGAAAGGTTAGGGAAATATTTAAGACAATTGTTCCGATTTTATGTGATTATATTAAGTATAAATTTTGTGATCTTTGTAAAAAGAGCTATCCTAGTTATATTCTTGAATTATATTAAGTGACTTTTGATTATGAACTTATTTTGGATTTTATTTTTTTTAGAGATTTATAAGAATTGATTATAAGTATTAGAATTCGTTGATTAAGAAGGAAGCCTAAGCTATTAATATACGAGATTTTATTTTATGTCCTTTAAGAGAAGATTTTTGAGGAATTTGGTATGTAAACCTTGTTCTTCAAATGTAGGATTAAAAGTCATTGAATAACTTTCATTTTTCGCACATACATTTTTCATAGATAGTTAACACATTATTGAGACTTAGTTGAATTTAAGTCACTTTTATGAAATGAGTGTATTGAGTATTTCGGGTTTAGCATGAATTGGGTTTTTGTATATCACCCTATGCTTACGATGGTCTCGCTAGCTAGTTAGTGAGCGGGGTCAAAGGGTAGCACCTTTGCGGGGAAAAGAAAATAGAATTGGTTTTATAGAATATTTGGTTTCAGCTTAAAATTTTTTTATAAGAATTGTAAGTTTAAGCCAAATAGATTGATAAATTGAGCATGAAGAGATCAGTATATTTAACATAGAGCAACACCTATAAAGAAATGATCGATATTTTGTAAAGATAGAGAGTTTAAAAATAATTATAAGATGAATTAGATCGATACCTTCATCAAAGGTATCGATACTTGGTATCGAAAAAATTTCTAAAATTGAATTTTAATGAGCGAATCAATACCCAGTCTAAAGGGATTGATACCCAGTCTAAAGGTATCAATATATTGCGCAAATATGGGTAAAATTTGGTGGACAGTTTCAGAATTTCTAAAATTTTTTAAGGTCATTTTAGTCTTTCTGCATATTTCTATATATACCTAAGAAGGGGATTCAATTCCCTAGTATTCTTTATTCGTCACTCTTTCTAAAAATGCCATTCTTTCTCTATCTCTCTTTATCTCTTAAGATCTCTTCAAATTCTTTACGTTTTCTTTTAAATTTTTGTTGCTAATCGATTACCCATCATTTCTTCTTCAATTTGGTACCATTTTAGATTGGAAACACTAAGTGGAAGCAAGTAAGGAAGTTAGGGTTTCGGTGAAATTTGAGAATTTGCTGTTTAATCATCAATTAAAGGTTTCTATAAACTTCTACGAATTACCAGTAAGTTTATTAACCTGTTATAGGTGTGATTTTGAGATTTTAAACACGTTATAACTTAAGGATTTACTGTTCATTTGGGATTTCAATGGATTTTCGAGTAGAAAATGATAGATTGTGTTAATTTGGGTTAATTAGAGTATTTGATGGTTAAATATATGATAGATAACTTTTAGAATGTGGATTTTAGTGTTTGGCATAATATGAGAACTTGGTTCAGAATATCTATATCTGTTTTAGAAGAAAATGTGAAATTGGAATAAGTCGGCCATAAGATTTTATTATTGGAAATCGGATAAATGGTCTCCGTTAGTTAAACTTTGATAAATATGTCATATATCAACTAAAGAATTTTAGTCACGTTTTTCACGAGCATAACATTTAGTGCATTTAAGTTTAATCATTTGAACATGGAGTTCATTATTATATACATGTGTGGTATTAGGCTCCGAAAACCGGGAAAAAGGCCTAGATGGTGCAGAGACCATTAGTGAGATTGGTTACTCTCCTTTTATTGTGAGTAAGTTTATTACGTATATGAATATGTATTTATATGTGTGTTATACATATATGTATGCTTGTGTGCTAAACAAGCGATTTTCATGTTAAATAAAATTTAAAATGAATTTGTTTATATATATTTTACATGATATTGAGATAAATAATTATTTGGTCTATTGTTGAAAATCTATTTGATATACATGCTGTAATGGCCTTAGAGGCATAACTTATTTATATAATTATATCATTGATTTGAAAATTGATTTGATTTATGCATGTATATTGGTGACGAGACCGATAGACCAGATATTGTTATATGGCTAGTGGGCTTGATTATTTACTGTAGCTACAGAGGGATAGTCTATAGATGGACTTATTGAGAGGTCGTATAGGTGAGTGGAACCGTAGTGGGGCTGGTATAAGGGATAATGTTCATGGCAAGTCCACTGTGTGCCAGACACGGATGTGCGGATATATAAATACTCTATGGAAAGTCCTGGCGGCTTGATAGGGATATCTTGGATTTGACGGATATTACGAAAACAGTCACTTGTGTCATCAAATGATTATTTGAGACCAACATCAGTAAGACGAATGTAATTTTATAAATATATATTTTACAAAAAATAAATAATTTTATAAGGCATGCGAAATAGTTTTCTATTTAATAGAACTCATTGTATATGGTTTTATGCATGAAAGACTCACTAATGATTTCGAAGTTACTTTGGTCAAGGTAGCTTTTGAGAAAGAATTGCCAGCCTGGTTTGGTTATTTAAAACTGAATGTAGACTTGTAAATTAATGGGGTAACACATGCGTTCGCTGAGGAAACTACTTTCGTCACACAAGCCGTAAGGAAAAGCTCCCAAATGACCATAGACATGTACATATGCATATTTTAAAATTTAAATATTTTTAACAAAATATTAACATAAATAAAATACACAAACTTTAATGTCGATATCTAGAACAAGTTATTCCATTAACTTCAAGGCATGTCCACACACCAGATTGATTACAATGTGTTATGGTTACCTGAATTCGTGTTAGGAGACATTGAATAACCGTATCACTTTTCTAAGTTAATACAAAATTTTCTATCATAAAAAATTTCTACTTACCCATATGAAAGAGAAGAAATCTATGAAACTATTTCATCCATTTCCTCTTCTTCCTCTTTCTCTCTTTTCTTTTTTCTTCCTTATGGATTTTGTCCATCTCAATTCCATTAATTCATTTAATGAATGGAAAATATCTTAGCATAGATTTATATTAATCATATTAATATATATATATATATTTATATTTATGCTAAATGTGAAAGATTGGTAGAGTAGGAGAGAGAGAGAGAGACATTTTATATTATACAATATAATATAAAATGAAATGATTACAATTTAATATTATATCATATATATATATATATATTAAGTGCAATAATTACTCTTATAATGTTTGACTTTTAAACAATAATTGCAAAATATATATATTTTTTATTTTATTTTCTTTAATCATAATTAAAGAATTAATCTTTGCTATTGATTCAAAATGAATGGATAAGATCTAACCAAGAATTTGATGCTTAGCAATATCACATAGTGCCACTTGTTAACCAATGATCTATTTGATCAAATAACAATTATTTAATAATTAATAAATAAACAATTTATTTATTAGTATTCTTATGACAAAATATCTTTTTCAAATCTCCATATATTTATAAATCATATTTACGATATTCAAATTATTATTGAAACATTTCCTACGTATGTGTGTGCTAGCGCATATTAACTGAAAAATATATTCTTTATAATAAAGAATTAAATTGTCATATGATCAAAGTATTGAAATAATATCATTAAATAATTGAATGAATATTGTATAATGGCAATAACAATTATCATCAAGTAACCAGTTAATGTGTGTAACCACTTGGGTTCATCGGGATCTGGATATGAGCAGATATAAACTTTTTCGTATTACTTCGGTACAACTTCTAGTAGTCAAAGTTCCCAATGATCATGAGTGACTTCTAGCAAGATGTTATGACCCCCAAACACGTATTAATAGATATTCAAGATAAACTCATATAATCGTACGTGCATGTATAAAATCCTTCTACTGTCGACTCTCGATCAAATGTAGGTCATGGAATTATCAAACCGATAACTCTATTATAGGAACAGAAACTCAAATCATATACAAGATTCGTACGTCCAAAAATACCTTTTTGGAAACATGTACTCTGGTTAGAGATTTGTTTCCTATGTATGATATCCCTGCCTAGGATCTCAAACTCTAATATCTAAGCCAGTAGATTCCATCTTAGTTATCACTTGTCCTTATACACTAAGAACACATTGTTAGTAAACTTTTTTCACTAGACGTGGTTAGCCCAGTGTGATATATATAAGTAAACGATATGCCTTACTGCAGAGGACAACTGTGATACCTCATGTCAAAAGACCAGTAGTACATTAGTACAGCTATGTGACGTATCATTGATTATGGATAATCACCCATGTGATTTATCACGTTTGATCACGTTCAGTAACACGTTTTCCAACGTATCACCTATGTTTATACTCTTATGGCATGAGATTCTTCACCCAACTATTAGTATCCAATACTAATCATTAGCATCATCGAACATACCAGTAATACAATGTTATACTCCTATATGACATTACTTCAACCGAGAACTGATTCGGATATATTTAAATCAAAGATTCTATACTCATATCTATAATTCTTTGCAGATAGCGTCTTAATATCATAATACGTCATAGAATCTCATTTTACATTATTCATAAATTAGCAACTGTATATGTAAAATGATATAATATACCATTTTATTAATCGTAAATAAATTTACAATTAATTACAAAAATATTTATATATATAGAATGATATCCCTGAAACGTATAACATAATTGCTTCTAGGGCAAATCTTCAACATAAATTGTTTTCTGATTATTGGATTAAATGAATATATATATATATATATATATACTTTTGAGTATATTGTTAAAGTAAATCCCAATATTTAAAATTTGAAAATGCGTGTGTATGTATGTATATATATGTGTATTTCTTTACTCACTGAGTATTGTCATATACTCACCCCTCATCCATTTTAGCTTTCAAGTTAGGCACCATAATGAATGAATATCAAAATTAACACTTAATTTATATTTAATCATAAAACTGCTATACATACTTATCTTAGTTTTCTTAAGACTATCGAGGTACTGTAGACAGTTTATTTTCCAATGTCCTTTCATTTCGCAGTAGAAACATTTTCCTTTAAGTTTGGATTTAAATATCTTGAAGAACTTGACCTTCTTGGCCTTTTTCCTCATAGGTCCAATTTTTATACTTTTCTAATACAGGTGCTGTGGCCGTTTTCTAGTCCTACTGGAAGTGACCATATGGACATCCTTATGCCCTTTACATATGTTATTTGTTTATGAAACTCTTGAAGCTCTTGAATAACTTAGGAAGAGTCCGCTCAATCTGATTCAAATTATAATTTGTTATAAATGATTTATAACTCGAAGGGAGGGACTGAAGAATCAGATTTACCTTGAGGAGTCAGTCATAAAGACACCCCATTCTTTCAACTGCTTGATGATATTTATCATGTTAATGACGTGATTATTAGATGAGACTCCCTCCCTAAGCCTCATTCTGAATAGGGTCGCATACATCTCGTACTCTATAACTCAGAAGTTCTCGACATGTGACTTTTGTAGATTATAGAGTATGTAGTATATTGATGAGACATTCACATGTTTCATTTGCAGCTCTCTATTCATGGAAGCTAACATGTAGAGTCATACTCTACGATTATTGGCATGCCATTTGTTAAAGGTTTCTTGCTCCTATTGGAGAGTATCCACCTGTAATGATATAAGTATCTTTGCTTCCAAGACATATCTTAAATTTTCAAACTCAAGAATTGTTTTTGAATTCCTTAATTAGTTTTTGAAATTTGGTCCTATAAGGACATGAATGTCCATAATTCTAAGGAAAATGTTTTGCAACAACATTTTGAATGTTTAGCTGAGAAAACTAAAAAGAAACAAAAGGACAATTTGTTAATGTAATGAACCACTAAGAATGAATTCAAGGAAATTGAAAAACATTCCATTTAGTCTAATTATATCAGTTTCCATTATCTAATTTAAACCTCATACTCCATAACATAGGACTTAAAAGTTTTGTTGGATTTAGAAATTAGTGGGGAATCGAATTCTCATCTAAATCAATTGATCTCATATAATAGAAATCTTAGTCAATTAACTCCAATGAGTAAACAACCTTTTCTTTTCTTTATCATATTCAGGACTTGATTCATTTCCTTTGCCTTAGTTTTAGACACCTCACATAATAGAAATCTTGATATCCTACACTAGTTATGTCCAAACCACTATGCTTTTTCAAATAGTATTTTTATCTTAACCTCATATAATAGAAATCTTAGTCGAAACTCAAATACTACTAAGAACCAGATAAGCCTAATTCAACTACACAAATCTTATATCTCTCACATAATATAAATTTTGAAATAGGAGATTTATGTCAAAGAATTATTAGCTATCCCATAATGGGAGGCACGAATATGATAATTACATATAGAGATTAACAAATGCTTATTCACATCTTATGTGCACATTCTCTTAACTTAGATAGTTTTCACAAAACTTATCTATTAAGGCCAAATACTTACACTGAAAATCACCCATCTCATGAACAATCATCAACTTGTATACATACATATACATATATCACAAATATATAAGTATATATGTATTGTCTCAGCATGTTACCCTAATAGTGCTATTCACCTTGTCGTATAAGTTACGTTTACTTGTGTAATATACATTATTTGTCACACAAGTTATTACTATTTCAAGTGAGATTATTTGTCTGATAAGCAATCATTGGCTGGCACGAGTTAAGTTATTTGATGCACAAGTAATTTATTACTCGTTTGAGGTTACTTGTCTTACTAGTAATTTACTATTCACCAACTCGATCGAGATTACTTGTCTTATAAGCAATCTCGTCACCCGTTTAGTTTTGATTATTTGTCTCACAAACAATCGCTCTAATGCTCGATTAGTTGCACTCGTCTCACACAAGTAAACATTTATGATTCAATTTTGACAACTTGTCGAACGATTCATCGAATCACTTGTTTGGTTTGCGTCACTATTCTAAATGGTGATGACATTGATTATTTGACTCGTTTTACTTGATACTTGAGTAATCGAATTGCTTCACTCAGCCGGGATTACTTGTCACACAAATAACAACGTTGCTTGTAAATTTTATTTAGCTTGTCGAATAAGTTAAACAATCATTTTAAGCTAACTAAAGTCAACTTAATCATTATATTTTTTAACTTTGTCAAACTAAAGTTAAAAATATCGAATTTTTGTCAAACAAAAGTCAAATACTTGTTAAAAATGGTTAACTTATAAATCAAACATATTTGAAATTTTTCACCAAATTTTTTGACTTTGAAAATTGCCATTATGACATCATTTTTACATCACATGCATGACATCATAATCTATGCATTTTTCATCATGTATATACATACATTATCAAATAACATACATACATACATAATCATCCTAATTAATCACATTAATTAGTAAAGTCATTAGTGAAGATTAATTCAATGTGAATATAATTAACATCAAATTTAACCTAATTAGTAATCTATCTTATGAATTAACTAATTAATCAAGCAACTAAGCATAATGAACAATTAATTATACTTTTTCCTAAGTGGCCGAATATTCTAAGCATACCTTAATGATCATATCATTCATTAATTATGCTAATCTCATTAACAATTCATCATTAAATACATTTAACACTTAAATATGCATTAATTTAACAAAAACATAACATTTATGCATTTGTTTCATTATGGCCAATTATACTAGGGTATATTTCTCATGCTTACAACAATTTCATCTTATGAACTCAATCATTCATGGCATCATCATGATTATATAAATCATCTATTCTCATTAGAACATAAAATAATGACTATTCATTATCTCCTCCACCATTACTCATTTGGAACATGGAATACCCTAGTTCTCTATGACCAAACAAACTTCAAATCATCAAATCCATTTCACCACAACATAGCAATACATAATTTCATACATAATCATCATCTTAAACACATTTTAAGAATGATAATCAAATGAGAAAATAATTTCCCTAAATTAGTTATAAGTCTGCCCTGGATTCTTTCTTAAAGCATATCCGTAAGTTTAATGATTGTGGTTAACATCTAGCAATGTATCATAGTCCCTAAACCACAATGATGAAAATCTTCATTGAATTATTTACATCTTAATGTACGTACTGTGTATGTAACATATTTCCATTTGTTTAATCTCGACTAAGTTAGGGTTCTTAGAATATCAAAATTCTAAACTTAGTATCCTCTCAAACTATTGGGAATTACGCATTGAACTTGTTATCATGAAATTCTTTCATGTGACTTACTTTGTACTATGGATAGAGATTTGGGTTTTAGGCGTTTACCAATGTCGTGCAAGGCATGATTAGTCTCGCACATATACACCATATGAATCATGTGTATCAATATCGGATGATAACTATGATATCTTAGGTCAAAGGACTACTTCGCACACTATTACAATCAAATGATAAATCATTGACTGTACACATTTCATATAATTTATCATTTCTTTAGTCACATTTGAAAATCAATTCTCTAACTGCTAGTCCATACTAATGTCTTAATGATATGACTCATTATCCCCTGCACTAACATCACCTTATGATATTCACCAGTGGCATTCAGTATACTTACTATGCGATATTAATGCCCAGTTGATACCACTTATGTAGGGAATAATTTAGATAATCAAATTATCTTAGTGATTCATACGTATACTCCATTCATTAGTATGATTAGAAAGACAAAGCAACTTACATATATAAATGAGAAACACTTTCTTCATTAGTAAATATGTACAGTATATATTACTGTGTGATTCAATATAAAATACCTTGGAATTAACAATACGAATGGTTTCTAAGGCATATAACACTAACAATTTTTTCAAGGTTTTGTTGTATTTGCACACATCTACCCACTTGTTGAACATCAATTTGTAAGAGGCTTGTATAGTATCCACGTCTAAGTCATCCTTTTTATCACTTTAATCAGATTCAGTTTCACCAAGACCAAGTGTTGAGTCAGTTATTTTTTCTATTTTGTAGCAATGAACATCTGTTAACTTTGTTGAAACTGAAATAGATACTTGCACTTTTCTGCTTTTCCAAAATGTGAGTATACATTAAAGCAATGTAATTGCTTACATTTTCTAAAGTTTTCTCTTTTGATTCAACATAACTCTAGGTGATGTTCAAAGCCTTTGACTTCTTCTTAAGTGTGTTTGCACATTCAGCTTGAATATGCTTGAAACCATCACATTCTTGACATTGAATACTTTTTTCTGTTGTTTTTAAAGGGAATGATAAAATACTTACTTTTGAAGAAATTCTAGAACTTTGCTTCTTTTTTTGTCCCATTCTTTTCAAAATTTTGTTTAAGTTCTTTGTGAGAAAGATAATAGCTTTTAAATCATCAATGCCCACTCTTTCTTCATTTTTAGAATCCTTTGTTTTGGCCTGAAAAGCTAAACTTTTCTCTTTCTTTCATTGCTTCAGATTCATCTCGAATGTTCTAAGTAGCCCCATCAGTTTTTCAACCTTCATTGAATTAATGTCTTTACTTTCTTCAATTGTTGTAACTTTTGCTTGAAACCTTTCTGGAAGTGACTGCAATATTTTCCTTACGAGGTTTTATTTTTTTTAAATATTCCTCACCTAAAACATAAGATTCATTGGTAATATCATTTCTTTTAGAATTAAAATTAGCAAGTATTTCGTCATCTTCCATTCTAAGAGTTTCAAATCTAGAATTAAGCTTTAAAAGTTTAGAATGCTTTATCGCCAAAGTTCCCTCATGGGTAACTTAAAGAATATCCTACGCTTTCTTTGTAGATTTACAATTCGAACTCAATTTGAATTGATTCAAGTCTATACCATTTCATTCTTGTCATCGGTCATGGTGAGAGATTTCTAGTCGTACATAACAGAACGTCATACCTTCTCGTCAATTACCTTGATAAAAACCCTAATTCTTACTTTCCAATATAAATAATTCACGTCATCAAGTAGTGGTGATCAAGATATTGAACCTCCTTCTCTTTGAGTGTCCATACCTACAAAAACGAATAAAAAACAGAAAATTCTCACCAAATAAATTAGTGATCCGCTTTGATACCAGTTAATAAATTCGGTTTAATAAGTATTTACCAACTTTAATTAATTTAACCCATTTATTAAATTAACAAACCATACAACAAGTAAATATAAAGGAGACAACCGATTTTAACATGGTTCGAATTTTTCAATCTTACATCCACAAGGCCACGCCCAGAGATAATAATCCACTAAGAAAATAAACGATTACAGACATTAATGAACTTATAAAAAATATATAGTTCTTTTTATTATTGTCACTGCAGTGTTGAATATTTCTTAGTGGGCTTATTTAGGAAGATCTCTTTGCTAGACATCGAAATCCTTTCGACTTAATTCAGCAAGATCTCCTTGCTAGATGTCGTTGAATTCCTTTCAACAAGTAAAAATTCTTCTCCTGAAGAAAAAATACATCTTAATCACTTTTAAGAGAACACTCTCTAAATTTATGAAATTAGAAGTTACAGACTCATAATTTTCACCAAGTTGTTTTCACTTTAAAGCGATAAGGAAAACTTTAACAATTTAGAAAAAAAAAAAAGAATAAAGGAGAAAAAATCATGCTCAAAAGCTCTTTTTTTTTTTTTTTTTTTTTTGTCGTTTCTAAGGCTTCTAACAACTATGAAAATATTACATATTTATAGTGAATTTTTAAGCCTTGTTCAATGAAGATTTTTTTTTTCTAAACCTAAAATGAATAGATCTTCCTAAATCGGAATAAGTCTTTCCTAATTAAAACTATTGTTTCAAATAATTCTTCTTTTCTTTGAGTTGTGGAATTGCCACATAAATTATTTTGTTATGCTTGAAGTTTAACCTTGCCTAAAATAATTAGTAAACTTGAAGTCATTTCATGTGAAGACTTAAAATCGGGATGAACGGTAAAACACTTAGTTTGTTGCAACAGAAATGTGCAACAAAAATATGTTTCCAGAATAATGCAAATTCTGTAAACCTTAACATTATGAATGAAAATCAATCATGAAGCTTCAATCCACAGTGATTTAGGAAGCTTGGAGCTGCTAAGCATACTCTACACCATGTCAAACAATGATTGGTTTCTTCTTTCAACTACATCATTTTAGTCTTGAGATCCAAGCATAGTGTATTGAGCCATTACACCATGCTCTTTAAGAAACTTCGCAAGTGGACTAAATGCTTGTCCATCCTCAATATATCTACCATAATATTCTTTATCTTTATCTGATCTCACGATCTTAATTTGCTTCACACATTGTCTCTCTACTTTCACTTTAAATATCTTAAAGGCATCTACTACTTCATTTTTGTTATGAAGTAAGTAGAGATACATGTATCGTGAATAATCATCTATGAAAGAGATGATGTATTTCTAACCATACAAGTCTAATTCTAGACTACAAATGCCTGTATATATGATCTCTAATATGTTTGAACTCCTCTTGGTACCTTTCTTTGTCTTATTAGTCTGCTTTCCCTTTATGCAGTCTACAAAAGCATCAAAATCAATAAAATTTATAGTACTGAGTACTCCATTATTCACCAATCTTTTAATCATTTCTATATAATATATATATATATATATATGTCTCAATCAACGGTGCCACAACATACAGGAATTCTCATTCATAACACATTGTTTAACACTAGTATTATCATGGACATGCATTGCATTACCTTTCCTCTTTTGTTTGGCTTAACCTTTGTTCTTTCCTTTTGTTGTCAAATGTGCACTTTCACTAATTCCATTGTCAGCCTCATTTCCTCTTGAACACTCATGGTCATGAGTTCATTATAGACCATTTATCTTTATGCTTGGAAAAGAATTATGAAGTTCAGAAGGAAAGATTCAAATATCTCAACCTCAAGAGATTTCAGCTGAGCTGCAATGCCTACACTGCTAACATTGATGAGCTTCATTGATGATAACTTCGTCATTAAAGTGTTGCCAAATACCTTATCTGAAGACTCAAATTGTTCATCAATTGCCTTCAATAATGTCTTGACATTATTACACTCTCTAATTAAACGACATATACTAGCAGAAAAAGTGTGTCTTTATGAACATCATACTAAGGCCATTGGATTGTTTCCATCATTCATATAAAGCAATTTGAGCCTAAGTCTTAGTACCAACAAGAGTAGGTGGTTCATTTTTAGTATAGCGTAATTAATATCTACCCACTTTAATTAGAGAAGAATCATTTCTTTCCATATTTTATAATTATCACCATTTAATTTGAGAATATAATTTTTAATATT
This sequence comes from Cedrela odorata, assembly GCA_035584115.1. Taxonomy (NCBI): domain Eukaryota; kingdom Viridiplantae; phylum Streptophyta; class Magnoliopsida; order Sapindales; family Meliaceae; genus Cedrela; species Cedrela odorata. The sequence goes on along the minus strand of JAXCLQ010000001.1, from coordinate 13,890,325 downwards.
AGAAAAATCCACACGTTGTATAGTTGCATACAAATCAAATATACATGCTTATGTCACAAAAATTGAAATAAAAACATATATCATGTTTTACCAATGTAAAATATGTAAATCATGTTTCAAAATATGAATAAACAATAAAACTGTCTATGGGCTAAGTTTTTATTAAAGATTCATATACTCCCTTCATGATATAACTATCAAATTATATTTATTTTCTTAATTCTTATGGGTAAACTAAGAAAAATAATTTGTTATTTCATCCTAATTAATCATAAAAAAATAATAAAAAAATTAAGGAGTAAAATTTATTATAATTGAATATGATCAATAACAATTGATGTCATTTTACTATATGTGATCTAAAGATATATAATTTAGCATAATCAAAGATGTTGTGGCTAATCTTTAATTAATCAAAATTGCATTGATCACATGACATCCAATTTTATACATAATTACATGCATGTATCAACATATAACAAGTAGATAATGAAAAATACATACATTTTAATTTATGCATAAAATCATTTCAGCTTCCTCTCTATATATAATTATTTTAAAAAAATGGCAAAAAATTTGTCAGTTTTTCAAAAATAGCAAAAAATTTGTCGATTTTCCAAAAATGGTAGAATATTTGTTCGTTTTATAAAAATGACATGAAATTTCTTTTCTTTGGAAAAATGATAAAAATTTATGCTTGAAATTGACATGTTCTTTTCCAAAATTGACGAGTATCTGACCTGCCTTAAACGACTGTCATTTTTTGTATCTCATAAAAACGATAATATTCTAAGATGATAGACACATCTTTTTAATTTCCTTGAAAAAATGACTTCTTGTTTATGTCATCTTCTTCCTCCAAAGCGGTCGGCCTGACTTGACATCTGACCTATCTTACAAACCTGAACATATCTCGGCCTTCAAGACTCCATTTTTAACATTTTAATAACGGTTTTGCTCATAACTCAATTTTCTTTATTTTTGCAACATTATTTTGTCAAAAATATGATTCCAACAATTTTAAATTTTCATACTAAAGTTTCGGCTATTTTTGCTCCATACACAGAAATTTAAACACATCAAGACAGAGGTTAATAATGGCTTTGATGCCAACTGTAAGACATATACGAGTCTATACACATGTTTAGTAAACAAAACCAAAAGCAGAAATAAATGAACATACCTCCGGAATGTGTTTCTGTGTAACTAAGTGCTTCTAAACTTTAACAATTTCCATTAGATGTTGTATTCTAAAAATGCTAAGCTTAATGACCCACTCACACTTGAGAAATATTTATATGCTCTTTCCACAAAGACAAAACCGAAGAAGCAAATGTGAGAGGTGAGCGATTTTTTTAAAGGACGTGAGTGGTTAATGCTCATTATACAGACCTGTTACGATATGAATTTACTAACACTAATTATATCAATTTTAATACTTTACAAAAATTAAATAAGCCAAACATGAGATAGATCTTCTAAAGAAAAAGACTTCTTCAAAATAAGCCAATTCATTTGAACCCCGCCAATCCACTCTTTTTCCTATTCAACATCAATTCCCTATACTTCTTAGCGTTTTTGCGAATTCACTGTTTTCTCTCTTCAATGATCAGCCCCCTTATACTTCTTAGCGTTCTTGCTCCATAACACTTTTTTGCAACATTTTTTCAATAAAGCAAATAATTTTGGGTTATCAATTATAAAAGGTAAATGACATATGAATTCTTAAATTACAGCTTAAATAATATTTGGACCCCTGAGTTGAAAATAATTGTCAAATGCACCCATTCTATTAGATTTTATCTTATACTTATTGCTTCTAACCCATTTTAACCAAAGCAATGACACAAATACTCCTCTAATCCATGTTAACCAATTAAATAACATAAATACCCTCTTACCTATCAATCATATATAACATAAAATCCTCCATAAATATTATCATATGATAAGCTAATTACATCAATTTTAATTTACTTCACTCTCTTACATCTCTGAATTTTAAACAATTCATAGAACTTCAGTTTAATTCCAATTCCATTACCCACAAGTTTTTTTTTATTTTAATCTAATTCACACTCTTATTTAATTCAAAAAAATTTGGTTTAAATCCAATTTTATTATCCAAAAGCTTTCTCAAATTTCTTATAAAGGCTTCCACTCTCAAATACCACCTTCGATCAAATTTTCTCCGGTATAAAAAAAAAAAAAATCACCCATACATACATATATATATATATATATATATATGTGGGACAATAATGATTAATTGAGAAGACCGATTAAGATCAGCAAATGATTAGCTGGCAAGATTTATGACAAGAAAATTTCTTGGCGGTGCTGATGAGGTCCAATCATGTGGGGCTGCGAAATTTGATGTTACTATTCACACTAGTTTTATACAGGATTCTAGCAATGATTATGTCAAGATGAATGATGGTTTTGATGGCATGCGTCTTCTGTGTTGGCTGGTGTGGTTGATCCACAATGGTTACAAGAACGACGCCGCAAATGTTGGTGAAATCTAATTCTAGGGTTATTATTATTATTTTTTTGGCTTATTTTTTTCAAAAATTTCAAAAATATATTTTTTAACTCCTTATTTACTATATTGACTAACTATAATTTAATTTTTTCAAATGAATAAATTTTAAATAATTTGAACGATTTTACCTTCATTACCAATTATGCGTTACAGTATA
>JAXCLQ010000001.1:13855694-13868029 GCA_035584115.1 Cedrela odorata | reverse complement strand
CACTGAATACACATGCATGCACATATCGATCTTGATTAGGGAGTTTATTCCGTAAATGAAGTGTTCATCTAAGCTCCCTAGCAGCGGTTGTGCGCCCGGAAATCCATTTCGTGCGTCGCACTTCCGCTGCAGCAAAAAACAGAGCACACTGGTTTGTATTTTGTTCATTCAGCACTTCACACTGTCCCTTTTCTATGTAGTGTTTACTAAATTAGTTATAATTCGAACATTGAAATTCAGAATCACAATTCATAAAGGAAACAAAAACTAGACATAATAAGGAATGATATAACTAAAAAATTATATTTTTTTCATCAAGAAACGAATTCCCAAAAATTTCAAAAAACCCGCTTCCCTATTGAGAAATTAAGTTAGAACAGTATCTATTTATTTATGTATAAGTTGAGTTATAAAAGTCAAATGAAGTACTGTAAAAGGCTATATAAACTAGACTCGTAAGAGATGAATATTAAAATTTTGGCTTAAAATTCATTGTCGATTTATCCCAGCAAAAGTGCAAAGTCACCCCCGTCTCAGATAGATGTTGTTTAGAATAACTTAGATGAAAATTATGATTTTTCGAATTAGGTAATGAGGATCCGAGACATTTTGATTTCTTACTAAGGATTATTGTTGGACTTAATATATTTTTTCTGTCATATCACAAGTGTAATGATCAAAATTTTACATAATGGGTATACCAAAGTTCCGATGACCGAAATAAAATTTTTTGAATGTAAAAGATTGATAATGTCACTCCCTTGGGGTCCTCCTGTGACAATTGCCACAGACACTCATAATATATCATCTACACTCAGAATATATTAAGAGAGCCAATAAAGCTTTCTTTTCAGTTTTCCAAAACCTCAAAATAGTTTATGAACCAATCGTTCCCATCCATGGGAGCATCATCAAAGAATTGATCTCCGTGATCAATTCATCCACAATGAATATCAAATAATAAAATATCATAATAATGGGAATCATTCCCAGTTAGGTTGAACTTATATAAACATTTCGATGAAACATTAAGTTTACAAATACATCACAAATTCAAATAACTTTATTCAATTAGACATAGTACATATGTGAGTCAAGAAAATAATCTACCAGAGCACCGACTGCTCTCTACAACTACCACTAGCCCAGCGAGAACTGAAGTGCCTAACCTGAAAGTTGAAATAATGAAGAGTGAGTATACAACTATATTTAGTGAGTAAATACATATACACACGTATATACATACATGCACATGCATTTCCAAATACAGATATTGGGATTCATTTCAAAATGTACTCCAAAGTATATATATACATTTATGCATGTTTATTTAAATCAATGATCATAATACATCTCATTGGTTTGCAAACAATTTTAAAACAATCAATCCGGGCTGACCATACGTCCTCGATATGCTACCTTAGTCGGGATAAATCTATAACTATCAGTGAGCTTTTCATACATAAACTATATGCAATAAATCTTAACAGATAAAAAATCATTTCTCATGCTTTGTAAAATCATTTATTTTCGTTAAACTATGCATTTATAAAATTAAGTTTGCCTCACTGATGTTGGCCCTGAGTAGTCACTTGGTGATACGAGTGACTATCCTCGTAATCCGTCAAATCCAAAATAACCCTATTAAGCTGTCAGGACTTTCCATAAGATATTTATAACCGCACACATATGCGTTCAGAACACACTGGGCTTGCCATGGCCTCTCTCATTTATATCAGCCCCACTACGGCTTTATTCATCTATGCGGTCTTTCAACAGGTTCGTTCATAGGCTATCTCCTTGTATATACAGTCAATAACCTGGCCCACTAGCTAATAAACAATAACTAGCCTTACCAACCTCATCACCAATGTACATGCATTTATAAATCATTTCAAAATAATAATTATACATTATATAAATCAAATCCAACCTCTTAACCATAACAACATTTATACAAATCGTTTCCAACAATGATTTTAAATCATTTAAACAATTCAGGTCTTCTTGGCTATTTCAGCATATATACATATCAAATCATTTATGACAGTAGACCAAGTAATTAAAACATTTCAATATAAACAAATTCATTTCATAATTTCATTTTCAATTAAAAAACAGCTTGTTTAACATATAAGAGTACATATAAATATCACTTGCATTCTATTTACATAATTGTGTATGTATAAATTTACTCACAATAAAAATGAGGGTTTCCACTCCCACTACGTATCCTCGTGCCTACTCGGTACTTCACTCAGGTTCTCGACACCTAATATCATACATGCATATATTTATAAATTTCAAGATTCCAATTGGTTTAACAAATATACACTAGATGTAATTACGTGGAAAACATGTGTAAGTTTGTCTTAGTTGATACATTACTTCGCGAGACTTTATTAACTAGGCTATTTATCTGGTTTTCAACAATGAAACCCCATGGCCATTAATATTCCAAGTTTTCGCATTTTTGTCTTACAACAAATGTATACACTCCTAATTTTGCATTTGTGTCTAAAACAGATTATGTCCCTTTCGAATAATCCTTCAACGCACATACCATTACTATGTACTTCTAAAAATACCAAATTATCACACAAAACTAAATTTTTACGCGAATTCAATGTAAGTTCTTGGGTGAACAGTAAATCTTAAGACTTCAACTTGTTATTAAATCTTATAATCAACCCTAAAATAAGTTAATAAGCTCACCTTTAGCCTGTAAAAGTCTGTAGGAGCCTCACATTATCATTTGAACGTAAAACCCCTCAAATTCTCTTTGAACTCTAATTCATTCCTTACTGTTTCTGGTCTAAAATCGATACCAAAGTAATGAAGGAATGATGGGCAATCTTGTGGGAACTAAGATTGGAAAAGATATTAATGGATTTGAAGAGATCTGTAAAGAAATCAGTGAAAGAGAAAGAGAGAGTGCGTGTTTTAGAGAAAGAAGGAGAATAAACAAATGAGGAAACGCTGGGGTCAAATCCCTCTCATGGGTATTTATAGATGTGGGCAAAAAGACTAAATTGCTCATCAAATTTTTACCCAGAACTGCTTCAGGTATTGATACTTTTGGTCTGAATATCGATACTTTTGGGCTAGATATCGATACCTTTGATTTAGGTATCAATCCTTTCCTTAAAAATTAAATTCTAGAATTTCTATAGATCTCAAGTAACAATACATTTGCTTTTATGTATCGATACTTTTGATAAAGGTATCTATTTGGTTCGCCTTGTAAATATTTTTCAACTCTCTGTCTCAACATGTATCGATACCTTTGATGAAGGTATCGATCTAGTCCATCTTGTAATTATTTTTGAACTCTCTGTTTTGCCTTATATCGATACCTTTCTCTATAGGCATCAATCTGGCTAATTTATAATTTCTTCCCAAGTCTTAGAATTGCAAAGTATCGATATCTTTTATAAAGGTATCGATACCTTCATTAGGATAGCGACTTGTAACCTTAATGTAACGATACATTTGAATAATGTATCGATACTCCCATTCCAAATATCAATCTCTTCGTGATCAAAATAGATTTTGACCCTTTCTCTTTTCTTTTTTTTTTCATTCCCTAGCACTAATTTTATTTACCTTTCAGGGCCTTCGCTAACCGGCTAGCGAGATCACTGAACACGTCAGCGTAAGGCAATATACCGAAATTTAATTTGTGAAAAATTTCAAATCATAATATTAAAATTATTATATTCATATCATTAAATTCAATTTAAATTCACCTAAGCCTTGATACTGTGTCAACTAACTATTATTATACAAGTGTGAAGTGAATGTCATATAAATGACTACTTTACCCTTGTATTTGAATAACAGGGTTTACAATTCTACCCTTGTATTTAAATAACGGGGTTTACAATTCTACCCTCCTTAGAAAAATCTTGTTCCCAAAATTCAACTTCCCACAATAGAAATTTTGATACCAATCTAATCATAATTAAGAACTCAAAGTTTGACATACCTAGTCAATGAAATATGTAGCAGTAGTGTTGTCATGTTTAATGTTTGAGTTCCCATGTCATCTCTTCAACAATGGCGCTTCGCCATAAGACCTTTACCATGGGAATTATCGTACTCCTTAACACTTGTTTCTGTCAATTCAAGAGTGCTATTGGTTGAACTTCATAGTTTAAATCTTCTCAAAGTTCAATGGGTAGAGGTCTGATGATATTTGAAGGGTCTGAAACATATTTCTTCAACATTGAAACATGGAAAACATCATGTATCCACTGCATCTCTGGAGGCAACTCTAGTTTGTATGCTATTAGGCTAATTCTCTCGATGGTCGTGAAAGGCTTAATATATCGAGGATGGAGCTTTCCTCGATTTTTGAATTGAATCACGTTTTTCCAAGGTGATATCTTCAAAAACACCATATCGTCAACATTAAACTCTAAATCCCTTCGTCGGTGATTAGCATAAGACTTCTATCTGTCTTATGCCACTTTCAATCTTTCACGAATCACTTTCACCTTTTCCAAAGTCATCTCAATCAGTTTAACATTTTCAAGTTTCCTTTCACCCATTTCATCCCAACATAAGGGTGTTCTACACTTCCTTTCGTATAGTGCTTCATAAAGAGCCATGCCAATACTTGCTTGGTAGTTATTATTGTATGCAAATTCAATTAATAGAATATGTAAATCTCAATTACCTTAAAAATTCATCACACATGCTCGCAACATGTCTTCTATTGTCTGTATGGTCCTTTCTGATGACCATCTGTCTAAGGATGAAATGTAGAACTGAAGTTTAAGGTAGTACCCATAGCTTTCTGAAACTTCGGCCAGAATCGAGATGTAAAGCGAGGATCTCTATCTGACGCTATAGTGACGAGTACTCCATGCAATCTTATGATCTCAATTATGTAAAGTCTTGCCAATTTCTCCAAGGAATACTTGATACGGATTTTGCAAAAAGTGACATGACTTAGTTAGATGATCTACCACAACCTATATAGCATTATATCCCGCTTGAGTACGGGGCAAACCAACCACAAAATCCATGGTAATATGCTTCCATTTCCATTCTGGTATGGGTAAAGGTTGTAATGTTCCTATTGGTTTTTGATATTCTGCCTTAATCTGCTGACACACCAAGCATCTTGCAACATACTCAGCTTTGTCTTTCTTCAAACCTGACCACCAATAACTATCTCTGATGGTTCGGTATATCTTCGTACTACTAATATGCAAGTTAACTCAATCAGGTATATGTATGACAATTTTACTCGCACACCCGTTACTACCCAACTCTCATGAGACGAGTTTGGTATGCCTCTTAGCGGGTTTAGAAAAAAAAATTAAAACTCATAGCAAGTTTTGGATAAATATGGGTACGGATGATATCCGCAGGTATCCATATGACAAGTATCCGTGGATATATAATTTTTTTAATTTCTTTTTAAAAGTACCAAAACAATATTGTTTTGATATTATAAGATAAATTTTCAAATCCTCTACGATTAAGGCACTACACACACTCGCTCTCAGTTACATTCAAATCTTTTGTTAAGTTTATATATTTAATATTTTTTTATCAGCAAATAAATATCTATTGATTTTATAGTAATACTAAAACTGTTATTTTAATTTTTTATTTTTTTGTTAAGGGTAACATGTAAAATCAATACATATATTGATGTCACAAAATAATATTCATTATCTCTATCAAATAAATTGCCTGTATCCAAATGAGTCAGGAGCTAGAGTACTTAACAAATGAGAATTATAGAATTGTCAATGATTAATAGAGTTTAAAGTTTATTTCTTAATTTTTATTTTATTTTTAAATTTATATAAGTATTCTTAATATACAAAAAAGTAAGTCAAAACATCAAAATAATTTAATTAGTCAATTGTATTTTGAATTAATTATGTATGAATTTATAAAATAATTATGTATTTTTTTATAGAATTGTTATGATCAATTTTATTTTATGTTAAATGTACTTAATATTTTATGTGAGTAATGTATTTTATTTTAAATTAATGACAAAAAATTATAGTTTTAATGCTAAAAATCCCGCTAAAAATTTGTGAATATTTGTGTGAATTTGGTAAATGTTAAGTACCTATTTAAGCTATCTACTGCTATCCCTAGCTGGGTATGGGAAACTTGTTGGCAACTTACAGCATCTCACATTTATGAACCTAACAACACCTATTTCGTTTAACAAAGTTAGCTTAAATTTTCAAAATCTAGTTGCAGCTGATAATAAGCATCCTATGATACCTAAAAGGAACAATCAACTTTGGACTTTGATCCTATCTCAAAGCTCTTTAAATCTTTATAGCTTCTCTAACTCTGATTGGGCAGGATGTCCTAACACTCGAAAAAGCACCACAAAATATTGTATCTACCTCAACAAAAATTGCAACTAATGGGTTTTTAAGAAGCAAGGGACAGTAGCTTGCTCAAATGCAGAAATCGAATACTAATCTATGACAACAACAGTGGTATAGTTAACATGGCTAACTCTTGCTAAAAGACATTGCCATTACATTACAAAAACTTCCTAGTATTTTATATGACAACATGAACACTATATACATGACAAAGAATCTTGTCTTTACACTTGAACCAAGCACATCGAGCTTGATTACCACTTTATTTGTAAGAAGGTCGCCAAATGTTTGCTTGTTCCCAAACACACTCCCACTTCTCCTCAAAATGGTCCAATTTTAATGTTAATTTATAATTATAACTCAATTTAAAAATATTTTATGTCATAGGTCGAAAATGGGTTTTTGGATGAAAATACACTTGAGCTTATATTTTGTCTGTTTCATGAACTAAAATGAGAAAGAAAGAGAAGAGAAAGAAAAGAAAGAAAAGATAAAAGAAAAGATAAAAGAAAAGAAGAAGAAAAATAATTCAACAAACAAATAGATCCAATCTCATTTGTTTATCAACCAATCTTTAAACAAATTGCTTGGTACAACTTTGTATCGATTAATTTATGAAAGATTAATGAAATAACTCAACAATATATTTTTATTTTTGTTAAATTATAACATGTATTTTTTATTTTTTGTTAATATTCAAGCAATGTGATGTTAATAAACCTAATAAAAATGTAGATCCGACGAAAAATAGTATGAATTGATGAAGTTAAGAGTGAATGTAGTTTACCTTGATAGACACTCATTTTTCTTTAATAATATCAAAAACATCAAAACACTTTAGTGTATTTTCATAATTCCTCGAAAAAATTGATCAAGGGACGATGAAAATACCCTAAATTTTCTTGACGTTTTAAAATCGTCAAGAAAAATTAGTATTTCATAATCCCTCAACAAAACACGTCAAGGAATTAGTATATTTTCATCATCTCTCAACAAATTTTATCGAGATATTATGAAAATACACTAAATTCTCTCGATGTTTTTGAAATCATCGAGAAAAAATGAGTGTTCATCATTAATCTCGCAAATTCATACCATTTTTCGTCGAATTTACATTTTTATTAGGTATTTCAACCGTTTTCACAAAAGTCAAGTAACTACAATAATTTATTAACATCACATTGCTTGAATACATAAAAAAAATAAAAAAATATATTATAATTTGACAAAAATAAAAAAAAATTAATGTTGAATTTGTTGGGGATATAATTCAAAGCCTAAGTAAAGCCCAATAAACCATAGGCCCATAACAGAGTTCTATAAAGAACAGAGGAATATTCCGAGACCTGACCCGATTTAAAAAATATATATATATATATATACATAGAATAACTAGGACCTTAAGGGTAGTAAGAGCTAAGACCTCTTAAGATTATGTCAAAGATCTAGATCAGAACCTCATTCCAAGACCACCTTATAAAGGTCTGGGCCACAGCATATAAGGGTCTCGACCACAGCTTATAAAAGTCTCGGCCACGGCTTACAAGGGTCTAGGCCATAGCTTACAATGGTCTCGGCCACAGCTTATAAGGGTCTCAACCACAACTTACATGGGTATTGGCCATAACTTACAAAGGTTTCGACCACAGCTTATAAGGGAGTGTCTCAGCCATAGCTTATAAAGGCCTTAGATATGCGATACCTAAGCTCATCTTAAATGAATAAATGAGTCTCAAAGAAAGACTCTCGAAACCTCACTATGATTACATATCTATAAAGGAATCATTTCCTTCCCAAACTCTTTCCGGATTATTCCATAATAAGGATTCTTAGCTTGATAGAAGTATTCTACAAGAAGGACTCAAGATCCCATAAAATCCAGAAAGTTGATGCTTACAAAATAGAATTTCCGTGATTCTTCGAATTAAAATACTACTGGAATTATTATTTCCAGATTTGATAGAATTTTACCAAGCTTGAGAAACTCAAACCTAGAAAAGGAGGCTAATGACTACTAGGTACACATGATGAAACTCTTTTAGAAGAAGCTTATATTCTCCTTAGCTCTCTTTCTCTCTCATATTATAAAGTAAAACCCTAACTTAAGCATCGAAAGGTTTTCGCCGGGTAACCGGCTTTTTACCCCCATAGCTTTTGATTGTGAACACAAGTCGAAGCTAGCAGATAAAAAAAGAAGAAGAAGAAGATTGTTGCTAGTGCACGGAGTCTAAGGAAGAATTTTCGCTGCATCAATATCTGGCGCCGTCTATGGGAATCTGAACAAAAAGTCAGAAATCACAAAAAAAAAAAAAAGTGTTTTAAGTCCATACTAGCAGAAGTCATGGAAAATGGTATTTCAAGTGTCTCATATACCAAAAATTACGAAACCAGTCTCCAATAAAATATCACCAAGAAAAGGTATACTACCATAGAAAAAGGAAAAAGAAAAGTTTCAAATTATTCCCCAATTAAGGGGTAAAAATAAAATTTTAAAAAAAACAGTGCGGGACAATATCACTTACGATTTGAAAGAGTCTGAGGCTTAATCTCAAAACACAAAAGGATAATATGGTCTCCAGAAATCCACATCTCAAACATCTCGGGCAATATCATTCCAAAATCCGAGTAAAGGTGACTTGGTTCCTAGATGTTTATTTCTCATACGCCTCAGGGTAATATTATCCAAAAACTCAAATTTGGGTAGTATAATTCCCAAGACCTATCTCTTATTCTCCTCGAGTTAATATTATCCAAAAATCTGAATTTATATTGTATGGTTCCCGAGGTTATTCTCTTATTCGTTTTGAGGTAATGTTATCCAAAAAAACCCGAATCTGGGTGATATGGTTCTCGATATTTATATTTTTTATTCACTTCAAGGTAATATTAACCATAAGCCTGAATCTGGGTGATATGATTCCCGAAACCTATATTTTTTATTCACCTTGGTGTAATATTATCCATAAGCCTAAATCTAAGTGATATGGTTCCCGAGGCCTATATTTTTTATTCACCTCGGAGTAATATTATCCATAAGCTTGAATTTGGGTGATATGGTTCCCGAGGCCTATCTCTTATTCTTCTTAAGGTAATACTATCCAAAAACCTAAATCTAGGTTGTATGGTTCCCAAGGTTATTCTCTTATTCGTTTTAGGGTAATGTTATCCAAAAAACCCGAATATAGGTTGTATGGTTCCCGGGGCCTATCTATCATTTATCCCGAGGTAATAGTATCTTCAGCTAGAATAAGTCCTAAGCGCAACCTTAAGACTTACAAGAGCAAAAGAGATTCTTGGATGACTATCTCTAAACGTCTCGAGGTAATCTCCTCTTGAAACCCAGACATGGGTGACACGATTCCCAAAATTTAGCTTTTGATTTTTTCCTAAGGTAATATTATCCTCAGCTCAAACAAGCCCTGAGTGCGACCTCATAAAGCATGAGCAAAAGAGGTTCTCAGATGACTACTCTTAAAACTTCTCGGGGTAATCTCCTCCCGAAGCTCACAAATGGGTGACACGGTTCTAAGACTTTAGCTTTTGATTTTTTTCCCAAGATAATATTTTCCTCAGCTCAAACAAGCTCTGAGTACGACCTTATAAAGCATAAGTAAAAGAGGTTCTCGGATGACTACTCTTAAAACATCTCGGGGTAATCTCCTCCCAAAACCCACAAAATGTGACACGATTCCCAAACATTAGCTTATTATTTATTCTGAGGTAATAGTATCCTCAGCTCAAACAAGCTCTGAGTACTGTTTTAGAAAGCATAAAATCAAAAAAGGTTCTCTGACGACTACTTTCAAACATCCCGGGGTAATTTCCTCCCAAAGCCCAAGTATGGGAGACATAGTTCCCAGACGTTAGCTTATCATATATCTCTAGAATAATATAGTCTATAGCTCAAACAAACCCTGAGCGCGACCTCAGTGGAATAGTTTCCAGATGACTACAGCAAAAAAATTCCAGTGAGGATAATAATATTCAAAATTCATTAAAGCTTAGAAGTTAAGACATATTAATGGTTAATATGGTTCCTACTTGAAAATACAATCTCCAAGAAAAAAAGACTAGAAGATTGATTTAAGTGACAAATTTCATGCTCCAAGTTCAGTTCAGTTCAGTTTAGGTCAAGCCTTTTAGAGCATTCTCTTACAAAAGTTAGGTTCTGTAAATTATGTAAAGTGTCGAATGCGAAAAATGAAAGGTAGGCAAAGCAACAAAAAGGGCTACATAATTCAATTTTCTCGGGTCAACCGAGGAGATAGGTGTATTAGTTGAAACGTTAGTCTAATTAGCAGGAAGAACATAAGGAATTACGAAGTTATGAGGGCGCTCCCTCAGATCAGATGCTATTTGAGGAGTTTTCACCAAGGGGTGGACGTACATGTCACAAAATCTCATATAGCCAAGTCAGATTCAAGTCTAGATACCAACCTTAGAACATCTCACAAGAATATAAACCTCTTCTTCTCAAACTTGGCGAAGCCTCTGACATTTCGCCCTGAACTCATTCAGATCATATTCAAAGGTGCTCATTCTCCTACTAAATTCCGCATGGGAAGATTTATGCAGTAGTCATTCTGACTTAAAGCTCTTCCATCTCTCCAGTCCACATCTCTTTCTCGGCCTCAAGCTGAGTCTACTCAATGGCCAAGTTCCTCTCTGCTTCCTCGGCCTTCTACCCCAACCAGACAGTCTCTGAAGCTGCTAGACCCATGAAGACAACCCATGAAGACAATATCAATAACATCTTGGTAGACTACAGTGGCATATTGCATCTAAGTAGATTATGTAAATAACAAAATGTTAGCAAAGACCAAGAATATTTCATTCCCTAAAAAGTAGAATGAGGATCAACTTACTCACCTCGACTACCTCAGAAGGTAGTCTAAAATCCCTTAAGGTAGTCCGAAATCCCCTAAGGCGTAGCAGCCACCAGAGAATGCAAGCAAGATCTCTTCTACCTATGGTTGATACAGGAAAGGAAGTGGGCGAAAAACTTCCTTTCGTTTTCAAGAAGATTATCTAAGAGAAAATGAGATGTGATGATGTTACTACCATTTTTTCTGAGCCGACGTCCTTTTCTTTTTTCCCTGGCCCATCATCTTCATCCACCATAATAACCTTCTTCTTGCGTTTCCCCTTATCCGTCTTAGGGGTAAAAAGAGGTGGCAGGTCACCTCAGGCATCAGCTTCTTTAGTAGAGGTCAATGACAACAACATCTTAGGGAGCAGTTGTCTCAACCATGTTCCTAAGTGCCAAAGGCACAGTCTCAACCTCAAAGGCTTGAGAGGCATTCGCAATCCTTTTACCCTTTGCCAACTCCCTAGCATATCACAGGGTTCTGCATTGGCTTCTTTGAGACTCGAAACGATGTTGTTCGATAAGCCAATTGAAAGTTGCTGCATGGATTAAGGCTTACGAATTTTGAGTTAGCATTAAAAGTTTACGTATTGGCACATCTTTTCAAATCACAACTTTTAGTTTGTCAAACAGCCACTGTTTGACTAAAACTAAGGGGCTTGATGTTAAAGATATAATTCAGAGCCTAAGTAAAGCCCAATGAGCCATGGGCCCACAACAGAGTTCCATGAAGAACAGAGAAATATCCCGAGACCTGGCTCAATTTAAAAAAAAAATATTTATGGGATAACAAGGGCCTCAGGGTTAGTAAGAGTTGAGATCTCTTAAGGCCATGTCAAAGATCTAGATTAGAATCTTATTCTGAGACCACCTTATAAAGGTCTCGACCACAGCTTACAAGCATCTCGACCACAACTTATAAAGGTTTCAGCCACAACTTATAATGGTCTTAGATATACGATACTTGAGTTCATCTCAGATGAATAAAGGAGTCTCAAATAAGGACTCCAAAGACTGATGTATCTATGAAGGATTCGTTTCCTTCCCAAACTCTCTCCGGATTATTCCATAATAAGAATTCTTAGCTTGATAGA
>JAXCLQ010000001.1:13839939-13855594 GCA_035584115.1 Cedrela odorata | reverse complement strand
AAACAATTTGTTTAAGTTAAAAAATTTGATTGAAGAATAAATGAGATTTGATCAATTTATTTATTAAATTTTTTTTTCTTTTTCTTTTTTTTAAAAGGCGGACAAAATATGAGTTGAAGAGTATAAAGAAATATTTTTTTATTAAGAATCTAAGAAAATTTTAAGTTACACGAATGGGCTTGGCCATTTTTTTTTTTTTTAAATACCAAAAATTGTATTGGTCGTTGATGACAAAGGCAAACCAACCCCACTCTCACCAACCACCTCTCACCAATCAAACAGCCATTGATAATTTTCCATTGAGCTTCACCAACCCCTCTCCCTTATTCGTTCTCAAATCCACACTTCTTCTCAGCCCCTGAACATAAAAGTTTCACCTTTTTTTTTCTCTAAGAAACAAATGGGTGGAGGGGGCAAGGTCTACACTTTGGCTGACGTCTCTGAGTACAACAACCGCAAGGACTGTTGGCTTGTCATTGAGGGCAAGGTAAAATTCCCTTTCGTTTTTTTATTCAATTTATTATGTTTGTGGTTTTTGTTTGATAGGTTTTTTTTCCTCTTATTATTATTGTTTTTGGTTCTATTCGAGTCTCAAATGTTCGTTGCTTGGTAAATTGGAAAGATTAGAAACGTGAAAACTACCGAACTGAGCTGTTTGGTTAGATTATTGTTTGAACCTCAAGCTGGTAGAATTTCAAGTTTGTCATTTGTTTAATGTTTTGATGGCTGAATGACTGTACTTATATGTAGAATTTTGTGAATCATTCTTTTTGTTTGTTTCAGCTTGATTTTTGGTTCTGATCTGTTGTTTATGTGACTGTTTGTTTCTTTGATCATAATAATGGGAAAATTTTTAATCCATCTATAAGATCTCTGTTAGAAACATTACTATTTGATTTGCATTTAAAAGATTGGCATCATTCAATTGATTTTCCAACATGATAGATCAGTTTCTTTCCCCTCTATTGTAGTTTCTGATAATTAATGTTTACTATTTGAAAATTTCTGATATTTGGAAGTCTTGGGTTCAAACATTCGTGCTTTTTAAATGTTTTTGAGGAAATATTTGACTGTTAATTTGGATCAACACAGTCTTGTGCTTTTTTTATTTGGCTACTTAATTGGATTGGCATGTTCTGTTTGACATGTCTGTTTTGATTGTTCTTATACGGCTCAGAAGGAATTACAAATTTCTTGTAATGTTTCCTCAGTTTATTATTTTTCAGTTATTTGTATGAGGTATGGATTTATTATTATCTTTTGGATTTTGATTAGGACTACCCATAAATTGTGGTCATGTGATGTAAGTGGTCTCCATATGTTTGGACTTTTTTAATTGCTTCGATTGTAATGCATGTGGCAATTGTTATGGGGAAATTGGTGAAAAGCAGATCTAATTTTAAACAATACTTGAATTCATTTTTTATTGCTTGCTGGAAAAAGTATTAGACTATTTTGTTTTTGGAATTTGTGTCCCTCTTTATATGTGGAGGATCAAATTGTTGGTCTTGCTTAATGATCATCACTTATAAAGTATGAGAATGGGAGCTTGGCTTGGGTAATGGCAATCTTTCGCAGATCTAAGCCTTTTTTTTTTTTTTGTAGTTTTCTTTTATGAATTGAAAGGAAGGTTGTATGCAGATTTGTGATATATTTGTTGGTCAAAAATAAAAAAGGCAGCATATTTCTGAAAGTATAATGCATATTTCTGCACTTAAGTTGTTTGCTGTATACCAGAGTGAAGAAAAACTCTAGCCAGACCTCTAATTATTTTATCAATACTGGTGAGACACATTAGAGCTTTAAAATTGTTATCTTGGCAGACATGAGAATCAATCTGCAGTATCTTTGAATTAATTTTGATTTAGCATCAAATGATTGTCAATTCCAATATCAGTGAATCCTATGTATTAATGTGCCCAAACAGGTATATAATGTGACAAAATTTTTGGATGACCATCCTGGTGGTGATGAGGTTTTGTTGTCCGCCACAGGTATGTTAGAAACTAAAACAATTTTTCACATCATTGTATCGGTTCACTTCTGCTCAAATCTCACTGACATAACCATTGATGCCTCAGTTTTGTTGTATTATTTGCAGGAAAGGATGCAACTAATGATTTTGAGGACGTTGGTCACAGTAGCACTGCAAAAGCAATGATGGATGAGTTCTATGTTGGAGAAATTGATACATCAACCATTCCCACGAAGACTAAGTACATTCCTCCCAAGCAGCCTCATTACAACCAAGACAAAACAGCAGAGTTCATTATTAAGCTGCTACAGTTCCTAGTTCCTCTGCTTATCTTGGTCTTGGCTTTCGGTATCCGCTTCTACACCAAATCCGCTTAAGTATAACTTGCACGAGAAAATTGAGTACTTTGCAATAAATTTATACCAGTTACAATTATGCCTGTTATTACAAGTTGTTTGGAACAGTTATCACTGGAAAATGTAGAATATTTGAATTGTGATGAATATGTGCTTGTTTTTTTTCCTTGCTGGTTTCTTTTCTCCTGTAAAGTTCTCAGATTGGCTGCTCTCTTGTTTCATATGCAATTGGTGAAAACTCCTATGTTCTTGTTAGATCTTGCACATAACCACCATGAAAATTCTTTTCCATTAAACCAAAACCTTAAGAGGAGAAAGTGTTAGGTAAAATAGTTTTAATGATATAGTGTTCTAATTTCTCTTTGAATTGAATGTATATGTAGCAAAGTTCTATTAGGTTGACGTAGTACTTCCATCCCACCTAAGATTTTCTTCGGTTTAGAGCCCCAAATTTGACACTTTCTGGCATCGGTTCGCAGAAAAGTTCTCTCCGGGCAGGGAAGTTTTTTTTATTGAACATTATCGCTCTCTACCATTTCCTGAGTTTTATAATGGCAGGTTCATTGAACTTTAAACTAAAATTGTCTTTGTGAACTGATAGTATGCATAGACCACAATCAACAAAAGACAAAAAGCTTTAGAATCTTTTCACCATAACTGGAAGTGCAAGTGCATAGTAGTCCTAAATCCAGATATTTTCTAGGCCATCCGTTACAGCTAATTTCTTGTTAACATAGTGCACAAATTCCAAATTTGTTCAGAAGAAACACTGTCTAACTGTACATAAAGCATTGACTGGATGTAATTCCAGTAAACAAAAACTTGAAATCGACGAGATAATTTCAGTGGGCTGATGAGAGAATTCTATAGATTTCATGCATAACAAATATATATAAACTGCTAAGTTTGTCGACAACTTCCTAATCTAACGTAAAAAGATAACATCAAGCCAATTCCTTAGACTACTAAGCAGACACGTGATTTTTCTTCAGATTACTCCACATCTATCAATTTATCTTAGCAAGATCAACTTCTTTGAACCACTCATACTCATTTCTCCATAGATTTTTTTCTCGAATTTCACGCCATTTTTGTCAACAAGCAAGGAGACCATACATGAATGAGCAAGGTGGATTCTCTTTGTCCCTATTTCCCGACAGCAGCCAAACAATGAGAGTTGTAACAAGCGAGCAAGGTGTATTGAAACTTGTTCATCCTGGTCGATATGTAGAGATTCCCACAGAACCAATGACTGCAGCTGAAGTTATTCAGAAGAATCCCAGGCACTGCATTACTCGTCCTGAAGTCTCGAGTATCCATGGATTGTGGTTAAAGCAGAATCAGTATTGAATCTAGGGAGAGTTTTTTTCATTGTTCCTAATCGTACAATCTATCATTTGCTAAAAACAAGAGGGTCACCTGATAACGTTTCAAGGCAAACCAGTCTCCATTTCTGAATGGAACTTCTCCAATCAAATCATATGCTGGAATGACACCGAAGCACCTGAAAAATAACCAATCTCTCGAGCAGTTACTGCGTACCATGTCTTGGCCTGAGGCTAGTCCTCGGGAAGAAAAATAAAGTGGGAGATTCAGTAAATAATCCAAAGTTGAGTCTTCGCCTGAGCTGATTGTCAAGTTTGAAACAATCAGCTGACAATATGAAGAGAATTCCACAGATGGGATCAGATGTTTCAAGGCTAGAGATTATTATTATTGTAATTCAACTGACTGTACTAAAATAAGATGGAAATTGTCTTGAAAGAGCAGATAAAGATATAGTGTTTGATCTGCATGGTAAAAAGATTACCACATACAAATCTTGCTTAAGGAAACAGGACAGTGCGCGTAAATCGCGGCATCTGAGGGTTTCTTTTGTCTTGTCAGTGAAAGATGACGAGGGGATACAAAGAGTGACACAGAATTTCCAGGCTTCTCAATATGTTGATTCAGGATTTCCGTTTTGCTCATTCTTCAGAAGAAAATAATTTCATTTCTTCATAAATTAACTTGATTTTGCTTCTGTCCTGATGCTATTGTGAATCTAGAAGAAGAACAGGATCATAAAATACCCACGGGCTACTGATGGAAAATGAACAAAAAGAAGTCAAGAGTCGAGACCAGTTATCTAAATTTGTTGTGGATTCGGGAATAATCCCTCAAATTAAATTCTGTGTAGCATTGCATATGAAAGAAAACAAGCAAAGGTTTGCTCTGAAATCACCTTTGATTTGAGAAAAAATTACCTAGTATTCCAAACATGAGAACCATGCTTATAGAATATAAACAAATTGAGGTTATTCAAGCACAATGGAAGTGTTGTCAAAGTCGAAAATCTTGTTTGGCATAAATTGAATGGACATGTTAATTAAAATATCTACAGTGGACACTTTGCACATGTTTACATCAAATTCTTGTTTTAGATATGTAAAACTTAGACATTATCAAAGTTGTATTCCGATATATCATAATTTGCATTCCAAGAAGTGCGCCGACCTTGCTAATTCAAAGCATCACAACTTGTATACAAAGAAGACAAATGGAAATTAATGAGAACAAAGAGGTGACGCAGAGCATGGCTTGCTGTTACTCGGACAAATACAGAGAAGAGTTCTGGTAATCTGAATTGGCTAATCTGTGCTGGCACATGTTCTCTCAATCACCTTAGAATCGGTTCTGTAGGAATGCTTTGAGGGAGAACTTGAACCCCTTGAAGAACTATGTCCAAAGAAGCTCAGCTTACCAATTTTCCTTGAGAAAGAACTCAAAAATTTATGAGAATGAGACTTTTCCATATCCCTCTTCATACAAACATGTTCTTTCTCCAGATCATTTAATCTCATCCGTAAACGAGCTAACTCAAGTTTTAACTCTCTGTTTTCTCGCCTCAGTGATGCATAATTATCTCGCGGAGACATTGCTGCACTGAGTGCCCCACTGCTGATCCGCCATGACCGGTGGTGCACTGGCTTGTGTTCGTCATCAGCAGAAGAGCAGCACAAGGAATTACGGAGCCTTAATTGCTCAAAGTAGAGCACTTGAACAATAGATTGGAGAGGGAGACGCTCATTTTGTGCAGCATGTGCACCAGCTTCTTGTGAGAGCTTTTGAAAATCAATCAGTTTACATAGCTTCTTCTTGTCCGAATCTGATAAATTCTGATGAGCCTAAATATAGATTAAGTGAAAGAGAATCAGGGAGATTAAAACTACATGTAATGACTCGTTATACATGAACCCTATCTTCTTGTAGTCCATCTTATCACAGAAAGGAAACCTACTTGGCTTACTTTAATCATTCATAACTAGAAGGGAACAGATATGAAAAGCTCATGAGTTTTTCATTTTTATTGTTCTGGAAAGGAGTGGTGAAGCAAGTTGTTACTTTTACAAGAACCAACAAGTACTTGCTTTATGCAGAGCATGGGTTGCCTATCAGATATATCCACATTATTAACTAATCAGATACACTCCTTCCTACATTAGTTTTAAAGAAAACAACAAAAAAAAATTATCCAGAAATCATAAGGAGAAAATTTAGTAACATACCTTCAGGTAAATATCAATTGCTCGATACAATCCATCATGAACAGTACGTGCATGCTCTGGTAAAGTCTCTGCAATGACCATGAACTTAGAAAGCTTGAGATTTGCGTCAGGGGCAATTTCGGCTAGGTAATTGTCCACCAATTTTGCAACTTTAAACAAAGCAGTTTGGGATGGTGAATGAGGACTGTCAGACTCAAAAACAGAGGCATCATCCATATCATCTTCACTATCATCATGCTGTGCAAAATTTACCAATATCCTGTGAACTGTGTCAACTTCAAATAAGGTATCACCTGCATGCCGAAAAGATGGGATTAAAAGATCATCAAGAGCAGCAATATCCAACTGGGATGCAATCCTTCTCTCTAAATCAAGCCTACAAGCGACTGTGCAATCAAGCATTACTGCACTTCGCAAAAGCCCAAAAAGGAAATTAATGGGAACAGCAAGTTTTTCTACAGGCAAAAGGCTGACGATTGTATCAACCACTTGTCTTTCATGGCCACTTGGAACTGGAATCACTTCAACCTTAGTCTGGCTTGATGGATTCCATAGGCAGGATTTCTTTGTCAACTCCCTCTGGGCATAATTCATAAGACATGCACCAATACTCTCAGGACGAACTCCACGACACTTCATGGCTGTCATGACTCTTTGATACAAGTCAATCCGAAGAACAGAAAGATCTTCTATCCACCAGTCTCCTTCACATTTTGCATGCCTGTTCATGTGAAGTCTCCCTGAGCTGCTATACTCCAGACGTGAGAAGCTTGATGCAATTTGCTCTGTGCAAGCCTTTGAGGCTATTGCATCTATGCAACGACTAACTATTTTTAGTTCGTCGGCGAGAGGGAGTAGGTTCTCACATTGTTGAAGAACTTCAACACACATTTCAAGGTTCTTGCAAACAATAAAGTCAAGGTATTCTTCAGCTCGGGAACCAAGATTATCTTTTGAAAATTCTTCGGTCATTTCAAGATAATCAGAAATACAACATAGCTGAGCCACATTTGTTGACGTAATTTCAAAGTTAATGCCATAACAGAATTTTGCTGCCAACTCAAATGATTCTGCACCTCCCGGTAGATTAAGAAGCTCAATCCTTGAGATATCAGAATCCCTATGTTCTGTGACTAACTTTCGGATACGCCCACTTCGAGAGACCAGAGGGAACTGCATTTAATTACCAATTGAGATAATTTTAAGTAAAAAATCCTAGAATTATATGCCTTTACAGTTGATAAAAAAAACAAATAGTAAAGAAATTCATCTATCAATAACCCCACTAAACTTGAATCAGATCTGGTTATTTTGGTTGGGTCAGGACTAGGAGTGCTCCAAAATTCCAATTTGGTCAAACACAAAAAATTGAATAGTAACCAAAATTATTATTTTACCTTTTATTCTTTTTAAATCCCGATATTCCTGTTTAAATATTATTCCTCAAAAGAATTCAATTAGCTCAATGATATCTACCCGCTAAAACTAGAATTTCAAATACTTTTTAGTGGCAAATAAGTTGTACATTTGTTTTCTATCACTACTTTTCTAGAATAACCAAGCGAAAATGAGAAAGAAAAAGTAAGGAAGTTCCATGCGTTACAAGAGGCATATCACCAGTTGAATAAAGAAAGAATAAATAAATGCAAGAACTTACCTTGTGTAATGCAAATGTCCCTCCACTTACTTCTATTGTTATATCACTTGGAACATCCCGAAAAATCCTACAATGCAGAATAACAATAAAGTAAAAATTCAAAACTGACTCACAAGCATTTGCTGCAAGCAAGTATAACAAATATTCTCTTTGTTCGATATTTATATATATCTAGAAAACACTAGCTAAAATATTCCTTTCTTTTATCAGCACAACCTTTAAGAAAGCATCTGGGTTTATACCAGAGTACAAAACATGATATCACTGAAATTATTCCATCGAGTAACTGTGCATATGAAAACTGTCAACAGCATCGAAACTCAAAAGATCTCCGCGAAGCAATCACTAAAAAATAATTTCACTAACCAGAATACTTAAGACAAAGAAAATTCAAGATGAAGAGGGACGGAAATGTATTAAACTGCATCTCTAAAGCAATTACTAAGGAAACAAAAAACTACCCACTTAGAGAAATAATAAGAAACACCAGAATTCAAGTTGACAACAGCATCAAAACATCAAAAAAAAAACTGAAACAAACAAACCATTCATTGTATCGTTGACGCGAAGACTTGGCCAATGACAGCTGCGGTTGCGGCTGCGACTCCACATGCATGTTTTCCATGAAACCCAGAAAGAAAGATGAAACGTTAAAAGAGAGGATAGAAGATAATGGGGTTAAGAGGGAGAGAAAGAGCCAGTTGGAGATGTTGGTGTTGGTTAATTTCTTCGACCATTTTTGTCAAACAGTTGGTGTTCAAAGCATAGATTGAAATTGTCCAAAGCAATGGCCTGTCTGGTGGGTCATGATTTTAGTATTTGTCCCCATTTTTTTAAAATAAATTTCAATTGTTTTAGATTTGATATTAAACTTTCAAACTATTTAGATCCCTGTCTTAAAGAGGAAGTATCAATTTGTCTTGTTTAAAAATCAGCTAAGCAGGCACAAAAGGAGGAGAGGAGAAGAAGGTGCTGTGGTTTTTTTTTTTTTTTTAATTAACTTTTGTTGGCAGGAAACAAAAAGCCCGAACTGGCATTCAGAAAGAAAAGAAAGGGCCAAAAAAAAAAAATAAATAAAAAGAAAGAGAAAGCGGGAACAAAAGGAGTAGTTATTTTGGACAAATTTTACTCCGTCGCCTTCCTCCGGCGCCACTTACTGCACAACCTAACCTTTAAAAGTTCTAAATTTATTGTATTTACTCCGTGTTAGTCGTAATATTGGATATTTGTATAATTTTTTAAGTTATTTAATTTTTTTATTATTATTATAAGTATTAACACGAATGTCACCGGATACAATTTTGAAATAAAATTTTAAGATATATATATATATTAATTATATATCTCAAAAATAATATTAATAATATCTCTTTTATCTTTAAGATGAAATTTTAATTATATTTGTAAAGTATGTTTATCAACTAGTAATTAATATTAATATTAGTATATATATTAAATACTCAACATTTTAAAGAGAGTTGTTGTATTAAAAATAAATTAAATATAATTCAACCCAAATATTCTATATCTAGACAAATTCTATCTCGCAATTATATTTTATTAAAAGAAAAATAAACCACCATGTAACAGAGAATTGAACTGCTGCCCTCCAATTGAAGGACAGCGGTTCGCACCACTCGATTAACGATCGAAGTGACTCTACAAAATAAATTTAAGGCTTCTGAATTTATTATTGATTTTACATTTATTTATTGTTAATTATTTTATTTATACTTTTATCTTAATTAATAAAATTATTGAAATGGATAGGTTTATTCTGATCTTTATTGATGAAAGCCATTCTTTCATCCACCAATTTTGATGGAGCAACATTCGGTCGGGGTCCCAAGATATGTTCATGGGCAGACAATTCCTAGTATAGTATTTGCATACCGTACCATAAAAAACTTGATGTGTTCTTATTCAATTAAGTTGAAATTTAGATTTTACAAATGTAATTAATTGGATTTTCCTCATAAAGATGGTTCTTTGTTTTCCATGCTTGTATCATGTAATCTTTCAGTAAAGGGAACCTTATAATTAATTTATTTCTTTGAAGCATATCCTAATGATTAATTAAGCTACCATTAGGCTAATAATCCTATTTCCGTAAAGAAAGCCTAAAAATTAGGCAGGATTAAGAAGTAGAGTTGACGATTTGGGGATATAATGGGATATATACTTAAAGTATTACAAAATAATTATTACAATCTTGAAATCTCCACCAAGACAGATTTTCTTTTTTTTTTTTTTTTAACTAATGACACTCTTCTTTCAATAAATAAATGAACTCAAATTGTTGTTATTTTTATTTTCTTAATGGTAAATTTAATTCCTAGCTTAATAAGATAACATTAAATTTCAAATTATATAACTAGTTAACCATCCCTAAATCATGAAGAAGTCACTCGATTGGATCTTCTTCACTATAATATAATGTATTAAAGATATCAATACTATAATAATATTGATATAGATTCCTCAATAAAATGTACTAAAGATATCAAAGTTACACACTATAACAAATGTTGATGTAGACTCTCATTAAAATCACGACAAAAAACTTTGTAATAACAAAAATTATATGAACCTCACCAACAACGTGACAAAACTCAACACCAAATATAGCATTAAACTCTAAAATTTTCAAGACTTATATTTGTTGAATTTTAAACTATTACCTAACAAGATAAGAATTAAGAATTACGGTAGTTAAAAATGTCACATTAAGAATTTCAATAACCACTTAAGAATTTAGGAATATCAAGAACCACTCAAAATCTAGGTAATAAGTCCTGATAGATTTTAACGCCACAAGAGTAAACTTGATAAATTTAATAATTCTTTCAAAAATAAAAAATATATATATATAAAATTGCTCTCTAATATTATTCTTTGACTAATAAAAACGTACAACGCTCGATCATTTATATAGAGTTCCAAAATTTAACCTAAACTATGGAGAGCCAATTTATTTTGACATGTGGGATTCTCTCTTTGAATCAAAAAAGATAAATAATTAAATTAGAAATTTGACTCAAAAAATGAAACAAACAAATAGAAAGTTTTACTTAGAAAAGAAAATAACTAAATCAAAATTTTGACTTAGAAAATGAAACAACTAAACTAGAAATTTGACTCCGAAAAAAAAATAACTAAATCAGAAATTTAAATCAAAAAATGAAACTTCTAGAGCCTTAATCATAGTGACTAAGTTTCATTGAGAATAATTTAGATTTATGCTTGGCCCCCATGTGTTTGCCGTTTTACTAACTTGTTGAATTAACTTATTTAACACTTTTTTAAAACACTTGGCCTTAAATCTTGTAATCGGCTCACTTAACAAGCTTAATGGATCTTATGATTGCCGTCCTTGAGTCCTTTTAAACCTACATATGAATTCTCCTTATTTTATGTATGGTTGTGCAGGTTTGTTTGCATCATTCTTCTCCTTTTGAAGAATACCTATTGGTGAAACTGTCATGCGTGACTCACCGATTGTACTGTTATAGTCTTCCCAATAAGATGTAATATGCATACATAGCTACCACATCGCAAAACACCTCATCCTCATATTTGTCAATGGAAAATGCCACCAACACCTGTTTTGTTACCTTAACTTTTCCGTAATTGTTTAGTCACTGAAAGCAATACGGTTGTGGATACTTCATGGTAGATAATGTCAATTTCTCCACTAATTCGGTGATAGTTATGTTGGTGTAGGTTCCACCATCAATTATAATGCTACAAACTTTGTTATTCATAAAATACTGAGTGTGAAACAAGTTTTTCTGCTGATTATCTTTTTCTTCCTTAACCAGCATATTAAGAGCTCGTCTTGCCACTAATAACTCTTCTTCCACAACATATTGCCTTTCATAGGTGTCTTCAAGAAGTGGTATATCATCTACTTCATCTTTTTGTTCATCTTCTAACTCAAACTCCCCTTGAGCATTGATCACCATCACCCTTTTATTCGAGCATTGGCTAGCTATATGACAACTACTTTAACATTTGAAATACTTAATGTCAAGATTTCTAGAAGTAGTGGATTTGATGTTACCTTATTTTGGCATCGCAACTTGTTTGGCATCTTTAAAGGGTTCGGGCTCATATCTAGTTGATGAAAACTCTTCCTATTTAGAGGCTGGTCTTTAAGAGTTTATTGTCATTGTGTTTGTTCTCCTCCTAACAATATTTCTCAACTTCAATTGTTGCTCAACTTTGATAGCTTGGTGTACCAAATCCATCAACTCCATATAATGTTGCATCTCTATAACATCCGTTGTCTCATGGTTTAAACCGTTCAAGAACCTAATCATGGTGACTTCCTTATTCTCCTCTATATTCGTTCGGATCATAGTAACTTTCATCTCTTTGTAGTATTCATCTATACTCTTGGATCATTGAGTTAGACACTGTAATTTATTAAACAACTCCTAATGGTAGTAGTTTGGGATGAAACGTCTTTTCATGATTACCTTCATCTCGTCCTACGTCTCAATATGACGTTCTTGATTTCTTCTCATATCCTTCAACAATTAATCCTACTAAATAATAACATAATCAATGAATTCAATTGCAGCAAGTGTTAACTTTTTGATCTCAAAGTAATTGTAATAATCGAAGCCTATCTTTCTACATAGATGGTAAAATTTTCACCTTAATGCTTCTCAAATCATCATCTCGATTAGATCTACCCATCCTACCTTTTTTATTTCCAAAACCAAGCCCAAACCTGCCCTGGTTCACTGGTGGTTCATCCAACTCCTCTTCATCTTCAACTTCACTCCATTGTTCTCATGGTTGCACTTGCCTAGGTGGTTATTTAATGAGAGTGTTTTGATGCTGCTCTCTAGTTGTCTCCTCTTCTAACCTATCCATCATCTCATGAATTTCCTCTAATTCAGACCTCATCATCCGCCTTATCTCCCCTAATGACACTTGTAATTGTAGGTTCGGAGTAGTGGGTTGTTGTACCTCTTCAGTTGAGTTTTCTTCTTGATGTGTGACATATTTAGAATATGCAAAAACAGGGTTAAAGATCTCATAAGTACTCCCTCACGTGTTTCACTCAAGAAAGATTCGCTCACTCTTGTGTTTAGCACTTAATGACTTTTACCCTCTTGTGTTCTCACCACTCTTACCTTTTTTCATTAGTTGTGTCTTCTTTATACTCTTAATTAGACTCAAGATCAATCGAGATTCAAGCAGTAATTAAAGATGAGGAGCAACCAAAACAAATTACAAGATTTAATAAGAAATTCTCAAGAAACTAATACAAGTAATTAAAGTGACAATAATGGTTCAAGAGTAAGAAATATAAGATCAACACCACAAGAAATTATAATAATGGTGAACAACAGAAATTTTGAATTTCTTTTCTTCTTTTTTTTTTCTTTTCTTTTCTTTATTTTCTTTCTTTCTTTCTTTCTTTTCTATTCAAGTTTTTTTTTTTTTTTATAAAACTAGAAATAAGGAGTATAAATTAAGACAAACTAAAACAAAAAAGAAAAAAAACACAAAAATTCGAATTAGACTAGTTAAAGGAGAATTTAACTAACCTATCAAACCCAAAAGAAATTTGACCCCAAACTAAAAACAAAGAAACCCTAATTAGATTAGATTAGGAACAAAAGAACCCCTAAAAGCCCTAATTCAAAATTTAGTCAACTAATAATTTTTTTTTTCAGAATTCTAATTCATAGAACAATGATCAATAAAACAATTAAAGGATAATCCAAACTTGCCTTAGAACCAAATCTCTAATACAAACTGAAATGAACATCGTCAACAACATGACAAACCCAACACCAAACATAATACTGAACCTCAAAATCTTTAAGAAGCAAGTTTGTTGAGTTTTGACCCATTACCTAATAAGATAAGAACCAAGAACTACAGTAGTTGAAGACGTCATATCAAAAATTTCAAAAACTACTTAAGAATCTAAGTGATAAATTTAGTTATTTTTGAACGCCATAAGAATAAACTTAATAAATTTAAAAATTCTTTTAAAAATGAAAAAAAAATACAAAAAAGTTCTCGAATATTATTCTTGACTAATAAAAACGTACAGTGCTTGATCTTTCATATAGAGTTCCAAAATTTAATCTAAACAATGGAGAGCCAATGCTATTTTAACATGTGACATTTCTCATTTAAATTAGAAAAGAAAAATAATTAAACCATAAATTTAACTCAGAAAAGAAAACAACTAAATTAGAAATTTGACTCAAAAAGAAAACAATTAAATCAGAAATTTGAATCAGAAAAGGAAACTTCTAGAGCTTTAATCATAGTAACTAATTTGGATTTATACTGAGCCCCCATATATTTATCGTTTCACCAACATATTAAATCAACAAATTTAACACTTCTTTAAAACGCTTGGCCTTAAGTCTTGTGATCGGCCTACTTGAAAAGCTTAATAAATCTTGTGATTGTCATCCTTAAGTCTCTCAAATCAAGCATAATTTGGATTTATACTGAGCCCCCACGTGTGAGTTCCCCCAATTATATGCGTGGTTGTGCATGTTCATTTGCATCCAAAAATTATCACAATATCTCTATAACTAAATTTTTCACGTATTCCCTAATATAATTATTATTCTTTTTTTAATTTTAATTTTAATCCAATTCAAATGTATCAAAAGTTCATATTATAATTTTTTTTTAAAAAAATAATAATAAATTATACATCATACAACAATTTCTCTGAAAGTAAATATTGTTTTTATGAAAGAACAAAAAATAATTGTTCATATAATCTTTAAATATAAAATTTTGTTTATATACTTTTAAGATACATTATTATATATTTTGCATTTAAAATTTATAACGGTAGAAATATAAAATATTAATTATTACATATTTTATTTGATATATTAAGAGAAAAAAATATATCATTTAGAATTAAAATGTTATAACTTTGAAATTACAATTATTATAGAATAAAATTATTAGATGTCAAACATAAGTAAAAAAAAATTAATAATTTATACGAAAAATTAATGTTTATCAACACCTTTAACTAGTTTACTTTTAGAGATAAATAGGAGTATAGTACTATCAAACATAATTTAAATTTATTTAATGTTTTAAAATTTTATATTAAATAAAAACACCTAATTTTGAAATCATTATCTATCCCACAACTTATGTTTTCTCCATTTACCTATACTTCAGATAATATTCATGAACAAATCTTTAGTTTTAATAAGTTAAAAATTAAAAAAAAAAAAAAACCTAGTGTAATATAAGGGAAATGAAATTATTTTAAAGATATAGTAAAACAACCTTTATGGCTTTATTGGCACGGCAAAATTGATAAGCATGGCCATGTCAAAAAGCAGGAAAGCAACACTAGTCTTAGAAAGAGAACGGTGGAGGCGTGCGGCCACTTTTGATAATTTTATATGATTATTCACCAACTCTGGTGGGCTCATTTTTGGGCTTTTAACGAATGGGCCCACTGGGCTCCACCGAAATATAATTACCTTATTGGGCGTTATCATTTCATATGATATGATATTATGATACCACCACTGCCACCATCCATGCATAATCCATCCCTTTCTCTCTCTCTCTCTCTCTTTTTCGCTTTCTATATATACATATATGAATAGTATAGATAGGAACAAAAATAAGATGATGTTTCAAGTCAAAAGTCTTTAAACCATGTGTGACATGCATGGGCATAGCATGCAATGCATGGTCGATTGAGTATTTATTTGGTCTCGGACAATATCCAGTAATGCATGCAGGGCAGGCCCCTTCCAATTCATGGGAACTTAATTTGTTTGCATTTCAAGTTAAATACTTTGAAATATGAACTGAGTGGGCTAATGTTTTTACAAGAAGTCTCTGGCCAACCTTGCTGCAAAAGATCTTTGTTTTCTTAACATCATGTGAGTGTTAGTACTGGTACTAGATTAAAGTATAAACTCCAACAAAAATGGATTTATTTAAAATCTAATGAAAATTTGATTTTTTTTTTTTATAAATAAATTAAGGTTGTGTTGTGATGGTGGAAGATTGTGTTGTTGACGTGGCAGATTTTAAGTGAATGAGAAAGCATTGTGATGTGTCATTTAAGTTATACTTTTACTATGAATTA
>JAXCLQ010000001.1:13803995-13839839 GCA_035584115.1 Cedrela odorata | reverse complement strand
TTTACATAATAAATATATTATATTTAAAAATATTTTCTTTTTACAAAAATTTCTAGTAAGTAAATAAATTTTATTTTTAAAAGTTTTACAATAATTGTAATATATTTACATAATAAATATATTATATTTAAAAATATTTTCTTTTTATGAAAAATAATAACAAGTAAATTTTATTTTGTGAAATATTAATTAAGCTGTAAAATAAAAAATGAAAAAATTAGAATAAAAAAATTATATATATATATATACACACAAAACACGGATACTGTAGATTTGGTGTGTAATAATTTAGGGTTTAGAAATTTGAGAAATTTATATTGTAACGTGAGAACTGTAGCGGAATTATTGTAACATGTTTTTGGTTCTAAGGGTAAAAGCGTCTAAATAATCTAAAATTAAATCGATTCATAAAACTAAATTAGGGTTTGTCATATCGACAGAAGGAGTTATAAAAAAGATTATTTTTAGAATTTTCTATTTGTTTTCGTTAAGTTAAAGTTTCAATTTCAAACGAAGGGAAAAAATGTGAAAGAAAAATCAGTGGACTGGCGTCAGAATTCAGAATCAATCATGGATTGGCCTTTATGGTTTCGACGCAGTCTATCAAAAAGTAGCAGAAACTCTAAAAATAACCCAAATCGACCGACACAATCATACCAGCGACAGCAAGACGAAGAAGAGCTTCTTGGAGTCACTGACCAGCTAATCGATCATCTCAAGTCTTTCACTTTGGAAACCTTCAAGAATTTCCCACTTCAAGGTAACCCTCTTTTATGTCCAAATGATATTTTATTTGGGATTATTATTTGGGATTACACCCAAGTTTGTTGGCGATGGAGCAAAAGGGCTAACGTGATTTAGCATACTCTACGAAGAATCTCATTCAAGTTGGAATTTTTATATCTTTTTCTATGTGTAACTATAGTATCGAAACTTCGTGTTTCGGTTGAATGTGGTGCAGATGATGATGAATCTGCTTATGACGTGGAAGCTGCCACAACTTCTTCAGCCAATGTACGGAATGATCTCTCCGAGTGGCAGGAACGCCATGCTTTTCTTGTGCTTTCAAAATACAAGGTTCTACCTTTTTTATATCTTTTTTTTTTTTGGTTATTTTGTGTGAAAATTCCTTAGGAAGTTGAGTAGTTAGTTGGATAATATCATCAATTTTACTATTTCTGTTTGTCTTTCGCTCCCATTGCTCGGGTTGCAGCTTTTTCAGTTAATCGGCATTTTGTGTTGAAACTTATGCTATAAAAATGAGGAGCTTGGTGGCTTGCAATACAAATGGCTTTTCTAGTATATTATGAGCTAGTGGTAAATCTTTTTATTGAGTGACCATGTTCTGCCATGATGCACTTTGTAGTACTAAGTTAATGTAGTTTTGAGACATTAGGAGGGGAGGACTTCTATTTTTGGAAATGAAATCACGTGGCTAATTGAAACACAATATTATGTATTAGCTCTCACAGTTTGTCTAGTAATAGTAATTAATGGTTGCTGCCAGGCATAAATTTTGAGTATGATTAAAATGCGGTTGTCAGAATCAAAGAGATGAGTCAGATTGCATATTGCCAGTCAGAAAGATGAGAAATGTATGCAAGCTTCATTTTCTATTTGGCATCTAGTTGCACTAGGAAACTTGATATGAAGGCCACATTGTAACCACGAACAGGACTTTTCCAGATCTACCAACTGCCGATTATAATTCGTTAAGCCCAATTTATAGAATTTATTATTTTTATCAAAACTATATTGGATAATTTAGGTATTTTTATTAAACTGTCATAAAAACAGTACCTTATACCATGTTTGCATTTATATAAGTAATAACTTTTGCTACTTGATTAGGAAAGTAGTGGTGGGCATTTAATTCTTATCGGAATGCTCAGATACCATAATGGCAAAGATATAATATGGGTACTAACAGTAGTAACAATAATATCTTAATTTTGATTTTTGAATAGGAACTAAATGTTTAGAGTAAGAATATGGGTGTATCCATTGAGAACTTGGATGAAATTTTCTGCATTCTGATCCTTCGATCAGATATATAGTTTTGAACTGCGCACTTCTGAAATATAATTCTTTTCCTGGAGGAGTATTGTTGTATTGTGCCAGTTAAAACTTGTGAAAGTAGATCTTTTTAATTGGATATATAATGTTCATTGCTTGTTGAATATTTCAGGTCAACTTAATGTTATTGTTTTTTTTTTTCCATTAATTGTTGGATAGATAGCTCAAGCAATGTATTCTGCTTCTCAAATTATTTTTTTTCCAGGAACTTTCACAGCTTAGATTTAGGCTGTGCCCTCGCCACCTGAAGGAGCAACAATTTTGGAGGATATATTTCATACTTGTCCACAGCTATGTGGCTGAGTAAGTTATTGAGTTTTCAATTATTCTATCATAATATTAGAAATTATCTCTACAAATGTTGTACACACATTTTTACCTTGCAATTTGAGACCTATGTTTTTTCTTTTTTGGTTTTTCCTTTCCAGTAGACTTGGGTTGACCAGGAAGCATTTCCCTTTTGGTTTCTTCTTCTCAATGAAACATATTCTATATTACTTACGCAAGTCAAAAGGACAAAGTTGTTTTGTATTTACTTTTACCGTTTTCAGTAAAGATGCTATGGCTTTAAAAAGAGTGGAAGGGCTGTTTTCTTCTTGCGTTGTTACACTTGGGCAACCTAATTTACATGTTCCTTAGGAAACATTGCTCCAATTTGACTCTTTTATTACTGTGTTTATAACTCTACAACCACCCTAATTTCTTCTTGGCAATGCGATCCAATTACTTGAAGAATATCCTAGTTTTACTCCTTGCCAATGTGATCCCATGTTATGAACTACCTATTTTTCTTGGCTGTAACTGTGCTAGGATCATTCGTATAGTGTAAGTCTTCCAAGTTTTGGCTTCTGTAATGGTTCAAGTAGGGTTTAGTGATATAAGGATTTGAATGAAATTGTCTTTGGTTTGTTGTTGAGGTATAACTTAAGTCAATCCCTGTGCTCGATGGAGAATTTATGCCCATTTCCCTTTGGCAGTGGACAAAATTCTCAAACAGAAGATGAAAAACATAAAATGCCATATTAGCTACTTTACAATAGATTTTCATGTTTCTTAGGGTCATAGTTATAACAAAACTTCGAGTGTTTTCATTTCTGCATGCATGTTTGTTATGATGATAATTAATTAAGGAATTATGATTATTCCTTTAGTACTGCAAAGAAAGTATTTAGTCATGATTGAAGTAGGAATTTGTTGTATGGTTAGGCATGTTGTTACAATGAAGGCTTTTGGAGTGCTGAAGAAGTATGTCTTTGTATGTACTGGACAAGCAAAATAGAGGAAGAAAGGACTACATGATAAAGTATCCGATGTCATTACCATTAAGGCTTAGAAATGTTTGTGTGAAGTAAGAGTATTAATTGGCTCTCCTTAGAAAAATATTATGGAGCGTAATAATAATATTGATTAATGGAGAAAAAAACTTTGGTAATTTTTTGTACTCAAAATATTGTAGCAAGGAAGCATTGATTGTGCTATGTAAATGTTGGAGAGTGTGATTTGCGTGTATATGAATGTGATAAGAATTATTCGTTTATGTGTCGAGTTCTGTGTTAAAGAGCTATTAGTAGAATCAGTCGGTGTATGTTTGTGTATATCCTTTAAGGCAATTGATGTAAAGTTTCACATGATGGCTTTCTTAAATTTTGTCATGAACTTTGAGAGCATATACTCAGGTATTAGATATATGATGTTGTGCATCCTAGGAAAGAAAGAAAATATTAAATTAATAGTTGAAGGGCATGCTTTGTATCATAAATTAGCAGTTGAAGTTTTCTCTCTGTATGCATCACAAGTTGAGGTGAACTGTTAAAAATAAAAACAAAGTAGAGTCGGTACTTGTTGGTTCAATCAGTCAGATTTCTTGAGACGGTACTAGAGGTCTCGAAATCGAATCCTATTCATACCAAGGTTTGGGTGAGATTTGGTTTACATACAATGGGAGTGAGGGTAAGGATGCAAAAATTAAATAAAGGTGGGTTTGGTAGTTTGAGCTAGAATTGATTTGTCTTCCCTTTCTTCTAGATCTTTCCTCTCACTCTCTACCCGCACAGTGTCAAATACACTGACTTAGATATAATTCCTTGCATATTACCAGATATGAGCTACGTGCTATACAACTAGCTAAACTCAAAAGCATGGCAATGGAAAATGAAGAAAGGTCAAATACCAGTGCATACGAAGTTGAAATGGCAGAAACCAAGCCAGCAGCTAGTTTATCTCCTTCAACTCCAAAAAATCACAATTTGCTTCATGGAAGCAGGAATTGAGCAGGTATCCATCTATTTTTGGTTCAAAAAACTAGCTTCATGATCATATATCCATGTGCCTCTTCTGCTTGTAACCCTGCATGAAGTTCTTTATTATTGGACATGATGTATAAGTCAGTCTGTTTTGGCATTTGATTTGAACTTAACACACTTATTTTGGCCTTCCAGTAGATCATTCGATGGTAACTCAGGAACGTTGTGAAGGTAAGAAATGCAGAACTATCAGATTTGAATCTTGAAAGAATCCGAAGATGGCTTTTGCAAGAAACAAGCTTTCCTCTACCGGATGCTTGATTTCTCAAATTTAGTCATTAATTAATTTCTCAAATTTGGTCATGAATTAATTTCTCAAATTTGATCATTAATTAATCCTCCGGACACATTTCAAAATCACTCTGGCAGATGGTCCTGCTGGTTCGCTTCCTTTTGTTATTGATTCTTCATAGTTGTAAAGTAATAGCTACAATACAACTGCAGATTTAATTTAATTAACGTCTCCGACATCTCATTTTCATGTACTTTTACCATGATTGTTTTAAGATGTATATTCCTTGAGACAGAAAGTCTAGCTTCTAATTGAAAATCCTCCCCTGCTTCAGTACTAATTTAGGATTTGCAATAGAAGAATCACTTGTCTACACCTCCGTGAAAATTATATGTGCATTTAAGACATGAGATACTGTTCTCTATTTTTAACTTACAAATAAGTAATCTCGTTTACTCAAATAGTTGCGGAGCTCAGCAAAATCAGTTATTGTAGTTGAAAATGTTCTTTCGCCGCTGCACAGTTTGCCTATACTACGAACAGAAGTTGCTTCTACTTCTTTATTTATTCGCCCTTATTAAATTTATTCCATTAGAGAATGCTTCGTATTATCCGAAGTTAGTTTAAAGTTTTTCACATTCGCACTTTCTATCTTTATCAATGATATTAGCTGTCTATAGAGAAGAAGTTGAAAGAAACAGAAGAGGTGTAGGTGAACAGTGATGTTGTGTCTTCATGTGCATGCATAACAAGTGTAGGGTAGACTCTATAGGTATTATAGTAAAATCTTTTCCTTGCATTGCACACGTGTAGGCAACTTTTGCTCATTGTGCTGTGTTTGATTGCAACATACTAGGGGTCACATATTGGGATGATATTGGGATGATAATTTTGTCTGCAAACTCGCTATTACCCAATTCTTATGAGACGAGTTTGATATGCCTCTTACTAGTGTAGGACAAATTTGAAAAATAAATTTAAAATTCGCAATAGGATTGAAATGGATAATATTTACCGGTATTTGTAATCGGTAACTACGAATATTATTTTTTTCTAAAAGTACTAAAACGATGTCATTTTGATATTAATATCAAAATGATGTTGTTTTAATATTAAACTTATATATTCTAAATTATTAACAACAGTACAACACTATATTCACTCAGCCTCGAGTCATCAGGTCTTACTCTCTACCCTTTTCTCGCCTTTCACTCACTCAATCTCAACACGTTCTTTACAAGTCTTCCATTTGACATTGATGCTTTGTAAAGGACGGCTTTTCAATGTTCATACTTCTTGTAAGGTGTCTTATTTTATTCAATGTCTCTAATACGATAGACAGGAATAATCTCACACAATTTCCTCCAAACCTTAACAGCTAAAATCAGTTGTCGTTAGTAATTTTCGCCCCCCACTACTTCACTGCTTCGATTCAGCAATCAGTTACCACTAGCTGTCAGCCCTCCACCACTGACGGTTGACCTGTAGCCTTTAAACCCAAAGCAAAATCCATTGAGCAGCTGATTTCTTGGCAACTCATCTATCTTGTGCGTCTTAAATTTTTCAAAAATTCTCGATCGCTAGGGTTTTTTTTAGAAAATTTTTTTTCCATCTGTTACTAAAAATTTTTGTTGTGGATATATTATGAGGCAGTTATCTTGAACAAAAGTTTAAATTGTGGTGTGGGTTTATTTGAGTTTGGAGGTGTAATTATTAATTTTAGCTCTATATGATCGGATGGTATTTTGATTTGAATAGTAATTTTATTGGTCTTGAATTTTATTGGAATATGGTTTTGTTTGTTGCTATGCAAATTGTTTTGTTTTTCATATTACTGATTGTTGTTTCTTATATTATCTTATCGATAATACGAGGAGAAAATGATATGTTTTTAAAATTTGTGAGTTTGTAAACTTTTATTTTGTATATATGAGTTTGTAAATTTTTATTTTGTATGTTTAAATTTATAAAATATTTATATATTAAGAAATGTGATTATTATTATCAATTTTATTTTTTATTATATGTATTTTATATTTTATGAGATGAATTTTATTATGAATTAATGTCAAAAATTTTACTAAAAATTCGCTTAAAATTTGTGGATATTTGTGCGAATTTTATAAATGTTAAGTAGTCATTTAAGCGGGTTTAGT
Organism: Cedrela odorata; assembly: GCA_035584115.1. Taxonomy (NCBI): domain Eukaryota; kingdom Viridiplantae; phylum Streptophyta; class Magnoliopsida; order Sapindales; family Meliaceae; genus Cedrela; species Cedrela odorata. The sequence continues at coordinate 13,833,072 of JAXCLQ010000001.1, read as the reverse complement.
ACGGATATTTTATTGAATTATTTTGGTATAAGGGATTACTCCTTAAGGTGGAGGTCCAAAATTCGAAACGTGGAGGAGACGAATTTTTCTTTGAAGAATGAACAAATACCATGTTAGTCAGGTCGGTGACACTCAAAGGGTCGAGAGACAAATTTAGATTCAATAGGTTCGCGAGAAACACTAAGCGGTATTTGTGCCGGGGAGGCCCAAAAAGCTGGGGCCGTTACATAAAAAAAAAAGATACGAGTTTAAAAATATTTATTCCAAATTTAATTTGCTGTCATCTCTAATAATATATTCTAATTTTTTAATAAATTTTATGTTTATATTTTAAATTTTTTTATATTATATATTTTAATTTTTATGTTAAAAGATATAAGATATATATATAGTTAAATTCTCGTGTAAGTACTTGTGTGCAGTATTTTTTTTGTATTATTAAACTTAAAATATTGTACATAAAAAAATTAAAAACTCTTAATATAAAAATTAAAATAATTAATTTAAATATTAAAATATTAAAAAGTAAAATATTATAACTTAAAATTTAAGAAAATATAAAAAAAATTTAAATAATTAATAAAAAATTTAGAAAAAAAAAATGTGAACGTATCAATAAATAAACGAATGTATCGTAATCTATTCCAGTTAATTAACAAAGAATAGAACAGAACAGATGACATCATCAAATCCGGGTTGAAATATGCAGGCTTGCAACCCGTGGCTGTGATGCATAAATTTGCAGAGCCGTACAAGGTCCCATGTGAATAAGAATAATAATAACATGTAAATTCATTCAAACAAGGCCTGAAAATAATGCCCACTTGACAAGCCCATCAGCTTTACCACCACAAGTTTCAAAGAAAAATAGAGAAGTTAAAAAAAATAATACAAACTTCACTGTCAGAATCAGAAAGAACTTCAAGTAAGATGCTACAGAAGCAGAGACCCTACCACCATCACTGCTTCTGGAACCCAAATGTCCAACCAAATATGATGAAAACCAGTAACTCATTCAACTCCCACTTTGTGACTGTAAGGCAACAAAGTGCATTACATTACATAATTGTAATACGAAAAACCGAATCAGTGACTTTAATAACTTAGCCAAACCAAATATCATTTGGGTTTTCATTCCACCAGCAAGTTCAATTATCTTTGATTACATTGTTGATCAACCAGCCAGTTCTCACAACAGGTCAAAACAACAAAGTCAGAAGACAATCTAATTTAAGATTTGCATAATGAGATGAACATCACTATCATGGCTAAAAATTGAAAATGCAGGTTATGTTTTAATCTCGTAACAGGTTTTAAGAAATTACAGTGAAAAAAAACAAAGGTAAAGACAGAAGCATTAAAATGACTGACTGAGTTGCATTTATTTCCATAGTTCATCCTACCAAGTATACACAAAAGTGAAATTTTCACGGGGAAAATACAGGAAAGAAAGATCTAGTAACTTGATATGACCCCTACAAATTACAATGATGAAAACATTAAAAACCCTAAACTACCCATTCTTCTCCAATTTCCCCTTAAAGTTATTTCTTCCCCATGAATATTTGCTGCTTAGTGTGCAATTCATCAGGCCCTGTTATGTTACAGATCCTTAAATTACACATCTTAGCTCAAATCATTCTTTACAAGAACATAGCCTGATGATGGAATTATACAGCACCGGCCAGTCCCAGTCACTTCCTATGGAACCACTTGCACCCATTCGTAACGTCCTGGGAGGGGCAGATCATTCACGATGTCAAAGTTATATCTGAAAATTTTCAACAGAGTAACAAGAAAACATTTGTTCAGCAAATGATCATTAATTAAATTACATTGACGCACATTTATAAATTTTATACTACAACACTACAAAGCAAATGTTTTAGAAATGAAAGTGGCATACTTCTCAATAAATAATCTCTTTTGTTGTTTCTCCGCACGTGCAAAAAATTCCTCAATTTCATGTGTTATTGGCATAATACTCTGCACATTAAATGGTGTGCTTTCCCTAGCAATCCTGCATTGCAACAACAAAATTAATAAAATAATTAACCAAAGAAATTCAAAACAAGTACATATGAATCTACCATAGAACCAAATTTTACTCAAGCCGTATAATATATTGTTCACTAATATAACAAAATAAAAATTCAATTAGAAGTACTAATAGAAAAATCACAAAACAAGTCCAATATTCCTATTAAAGTGGTAAGAAATTCAGATAGCAAAATGACATGTATTTAATGGGAAAACTTCAATTTGGCCATCGGCAGCAATATAATAAAAAGCAAGAAATCTGCTACTCATTGCCACACACCGGTAGTCCCAAAACAAAGTATCCCACGCAACGTTTCTGTCTGGAACTAGGCCACATGAACATGATATGTCAATGGTAACACAAATGAAGCAGAAAAGTTATGGTAACTTTATCATTTCTGTACAAAAGTGGTAAATTTTCATCAATTACTCTGCATGTCACAGGAGAAGAGGACATCCAGACCTTAGATTATAATGAATTCATGCCCAAAAGATCAAACTAATTTTTTTCTCTCCTTATACCATGTACTTGTAACCAGATGTAAATCAATATTTCCAGTTATTTATCTGTTTCATTCATCTAATTAAAGTGCATTTATAAGGACAAAATTATATTTAACAATGGTCTCGAAATAATTGATAAACAAACTAATATTGTTCAGAACATGGAAAATATAAATTAGGTCACGAAAGGCCTCTAATGTAGGATCACATTTGTATCTATCAGCTTTCACATGATGGAAAAATACAACTAGCATTGTCCATAACTATGGTGAGAGGTACCATGTACAGAAACCAAAACTGAGCGTTATTCATTGAAATGTCCCTCACAAGTCATTAGTCACTAACTTTCATGATATCAAATTTGCACACAAACCCTGATGCAGAAAAAAAAAAAGGAAAAAAGATATCAATACATCCAAATGAAAATGAAAACACAGAATCAAATAAGATTTCTTTCCTTCTTTTTGAATAAAAGAAAAGAAAAACGTGAACACACAGAAGACACTTCCAATGACTCAGTTGTAACTTGAAATCACAAAATATTGGAGTACGATGTTTCAAAACCAACAAGAAGAAAGGTAGACAGAACGCAAAGACTAGATGATGAAAACCCAGAAAACAGAGGTCCAAAACGAAAATGAAAGCCCCTTAAGAAAATATAAGAAACACGCATGCACTATTCTTTGTATTTTCACTTGAGCATTTGAGAAAACAAACAAGAAAAAAAAAATCTCACAATTTGCAGCCCTTCCGTATGCTGGAGCCTGGGAAAAAGGACAAGGGGCTTCCAAAGAAAATTAAAGCTTTGACAAGAAACTTTTACTCTTTCAGCCGACCAACAAATCAAAAAAGAGTATACAGAAAAATAAAAATAAAAAGTGTCCGCCAAAAACACAATAAAAAACAGAGTGAGAAACAAAAAAAAAAAAACTAAAACTAAAACTAACGACTAGCAAGCACAGAACTTCCGTTATGAACCACGAAAACCCAAAGTAAATGAAGGAAAAATTAGTAAAAAAAAAGAAACAAAACCATAAAGTATACAAAAGAGTATCAGAAAGTTCATTACCGAGAAAGAAATTAATAGTTTAAGAAAATAAAATAAAAAATAGGACAAAATATACCTGTCCCTGGGTTCAAAATCCAAACTGTTCTCACCAAATGAAGCTTCAACACCCACCCCATTTTCAATCTCCACCTCGTTCTCTACCTCGTTCTCTACCTCGTTCTTATCACAAAACGACCCAACCGAGTCCGAGTTTCCCGAGCTCAATCTAGGCATAGAACTGGATACGGAGTCGGGATTTTGGTTTTCACCTCTGTAACTCTTCACTTTCTGTTGTTGTTGTTGTGGTTTAGAAGAAGGCGGGGATTTCTCAAGGCGGCGGCTTCTGAGCTGGAGGTAGCAGAAGGAGGTTTCGTCAACAATGTCGGGTTTAAGGAGTCGCTGTAAAGCTAGGGTTTTAGCTCTAGTACGGACACCGACTGTTAAAGGAGAGACTACTTCCATGACCGCTGTGTCTCCTTTGATCTTTGATTTTTTCATGTACTTTCCCATTCTTTAACAAACGAAAATAAAAATAAAATTCTCTGCTATGATTCTATTACGTTGGAATCTCGCTCTAAGACGAAGTTGGAGAAACAGAGAGAGACAGAAAGAGAAGGCGAAGGAGGGAAAAAAGAGAGGAGGGAGGAATTTGTACGTGAAACTGGGATAAATAAATAGAACTTAATTAGGGTTGGGCTAAGGCTAGTGTTGCACATTTGGGGGAAATAGGTTAGACATTGGTTTCTATGCCGTCCCATCCCACTTCTCTTAACCTGTCCTCATTTTTTTTCAATTTTTTGAAAGATACTCTCGTCTTTAAGTTCAAATTTCTATTTTTTTAATTTTAATTTTTTAATTATTTCGTTATTTTTATTTTTTTATTTATATATTTTATTAAAAATTTTAAATATATATTATTTTATTATAAATTTAATATAATTAAATTTTTAAATAATAAAAATTTATTTTTTAAAAAAATTAAAATATAATTTTGAAAAATAAAAAAATGGAAATGGTTGAGGTCATTTTATTCCCATTCCCATTTCAATTTACGAATGAAAATTATCTTTATCCTTATTCTATTGTTCTATTTTTTCTTAAAATTTTCCTCCCATTAGAATTGAGAGAGTAGAAAAATAGAACCTTGAGATAAAATGTACAATTCTAGTTAAGACAACACTTTTTTTTTCCTTTTTTTTCTCTCTTATTTGGCCATGATATTTTGGATTCTCTCTCTCTCTCTCTCTCTCTCTCTCTCCCTCCAATATATCGTGTCTAAATATTTATTTTTCATTGTTGGACAATAGAAATTATGATTAGTGATTACATTATTTCTTTCCATTGTTATTCATTTGTTGGATTAAATGTCAAATCAAATCCAAACACTTCAAAAAAATTATATTTAATTAGTAAAATAATTATTATTTATTATATCAATAAAAATTAATTAATTAATTATATTTTAATTATATCAAATTTTAGGTTATAATTTTCAGTTTAATGTCTTAAATTTTAAATTTATTTTAAAACCATTTCAAGTTTTTTGTTGAATATTTTATATTTTGGGTTGAGTAATAATTAATAGAACAATGACCCAAACAGGCTTGTTTACGTGAGTAGTGAAAATGTGACACACGAAATCGATTTTCGAGAGCGTAAATACCGTAGCGGAGCCATGACCATCACATGGCCGTGTGGAAACGGTTTCTCATTTGATTTGGACATGCACATATGCATGTTTTAGCTTTCAAAAACAATTTTAAAATTCAAATTTCAAGCTTAAAAAACTCACTCCTTTGTTGTGATCCGGTACAGCAAGAGAACACCTTTGCTTGCTTTCTCAAGTGGTCCACACGTCAGAGTGATGATACCGGTTTCGGATTATTTGGGATTTTTAAGCTTTAGTTTAAGCTTCAACAAGCTTACCAAGCTTTCTCTCTCTAGATGGTCTCTTCTCTCTCTTCTGTTTTTGCTCTAATTCACAACCAAGTACAATCCAAACTTTAATAAATAGCTCAAGGTTGAAGAAGAAGAATAATAAGGTGCCCTTTTGGTTTTTTGAAGAAGAAAAACACTTTGTTTTTTTTTTTTTGAAAAACAAAACTGAATGATGCATGTTGTTGGCTTCTTATCTTTTATACATTTAACCCTTAAATGTTTTGATCAAATCCAATTTGATAAAATGTTTTTACTGACTGCCACCTATGCCAATTAACCGACTTATATTCTCAAATCATCGAAATGAATTGAATGCAATACTATGAGTCATTGTTAAGTTGGTGAAATGCATCGATTACTATTAATCAATTGCATGTATTATAATAATACACATATACATATATATATATATATATATATACATTAATCAAATTAACATACACACACAGACACACAGACACACACACACACACAGACACACAGACACACACACACACACACACACATATATATATATAGTAATAAAGAGAGAGTTAATTACATATATATACACAAATACACACACACATACATTACTTTAATATATATATATATACACACACATACATATATTAATAAATATCTTATATATATATTATTACTTTAATAATATATATATATATATATCAATAATAAATTTTAGATATTTATTATTATATTAATATAATTACATCCGCAAATCATATTTACAGTATCCCACAATTAAATTGAAACATTTCTCACGCATACATGTGCTAGCGCGTCATAATTTAGAAACATATTCTTTACAATAAAGAATTAAATTGTTACTTAATCAATATCTGTACAATATTATTAACCAATTAATGATTATTGTATATTAGCAATAGCCATTATTATTAAGCAACCGACTATGTGTGTGACCCTCTAGGTTCACTGTGAAGTAGACATGGGTGGACATGAACTCCTTCGTATCTCTTCAGTACAATTCTTTATAACCGAAGTTTCCAATAATTATACTCAACCTCTAGTAAGATGCCACAACCCCTAGACACTAATGAATCCATATAGTTGTACATTCAAGTAGTAAAGTCTCTCTGCTGTCGACTCTTAATCGAATGCGGGTCATGGAATCGTCAAACCCTTAACTCAATAATAGGAACAGGGTCTCAAATCATATATAGGAATCATGTATCCAAAAACACCTTTTTGGAAACACGTACTCTGGCCAGAGATTTCATTTTTCATGTATGACATCTCTGTCTAGGATTTCAAGCTCTAATATTTGAGCCAGCAGATTCTATCTTGGTCATCACCTGTCATTATACACCAAAAACTTACTGTCATCAAGCTTCTTTCATCAGGAGTGGCTAGCCCGGTGCAATATACACATGTGAATGATGTGCCTTAATACGGAGGGTAGTTGTGACACCTCAGGTCAAAAGACTAGTGATACACTAGTATGGCTATATGACATATCATTGACTATGGATAATCATTTATGTGATTCGTCACATTTGGTTACGTTTAGTAACACGTTCTTCAATATATTACTCATGTTTATGCTCTTGTGACATGAGACTCGTCACCCAACTATTAGTATCAAAAACTAATTCTTGGCAGCATCAAACATGCCAGTCATGCAATGTCATATTTCTATATGACAATACCTCAACTGGGAACTGATTCGGATGTATTTAAATCAGACTCTATACTCATATCTATAACTCCTTACAAATAGAGTTTTGACGTCATAATACATTACAGGTGTAAACCTTGTTTTTATGATTTCAAGACTAAATTGAAGAATTTTTTAAAGTTTCAAGTAATTTTAGAATTTTTGTTTTGTGAAGGAAAGACTAAATTGAAGAATTTCTAAAGTTTTAGGTAAATTTAGAACATTTTAAAAACATTGGGAGGCTAATTGATATTTTTCAAATTAGAAATAAAAAAACAAATGCAATAGCTATGTTTTTCATTTCTTCTTCAGCATAACTCAGTTTCTTCCTTTTCTCCTACATTTCTTACTCAAATTACTTCAAATCTAACCAAAATTCTTGCCAATTTTCGTTTACCAGTGACTATTTAACGTCTCCTCTACATATTAATGTCATAATTGGGCAAGAAACACAAGGAGAAAGTTAGGGTTTTGGAAACAAATTGGGAATTTTCATTTTAAACAGTTAATTCAAGCTTATAAGGATTTCAACACGTTCTAGGTAAGTCAATTAACCTATTTTAAGTTTTATTTCATTATTTTGGATAAATTCAAAATTTTATAGTTATTGTTCATCCGAGGATAAATGTTAAATTTAAGTAGAAAATCTAGTTTTGGGTAATGAATTTATATAATTGAAAGTATATAGACATTGTATATGTACTGAATGACTAATTAGAATTGGCATATTTTGTTTAAAACGAAAATGAAAAATATGAAATGTATAAACTTTGTTATAGACAAAAATGTGAAAAATTGGAAATGAAAATGGTCATAGGATTTCAATTGATGGAAATCAGAAAAATAGCCTTAATTAGATAAGCCTTGAAAAAAAATGTATATGTGTCAACCAAAAGAATTTAATCCTATTATTCACATGCATTGCATAAGAAACATTTGAGTAAATACTTTGAAAGCGTGGGATTCACAATATATATTTATGTAATACTGGGTTCGGAAAACTCAAGTGACTTGCCGAGTGGGCGCGAGGAGACGTAGAGGGAGTGAATACTCTTCATTTTGTAGTGAGTGGATTTATATATACATAAGTAGTAAATAAAATGCATGTGATACTTATATGTATATTTGTATGTTAAACATGTGTTTTGAAATATGAAATGGATTTTGGAATAAATGTCATACATGTGTTCTATTTTGATATTAGGATTGTTTGTATACTTGTGGTCTGCTGTTTAAAGATTGATTGAATATATCAAGGTCGGGGAGGCCAACTTTGAAATATATGTTTTATGAATGCTATTTGTAAAGATTGATTGAATATGTTAAGGTCAGGGAGGCTGTGTTTTGATTTTCTTGGGTTTACTATTAATTTGAAAATGAAATATTTTAAATGCATATATATTTGTGATGTGAGGCCCTTAAGGCCGAATATTAGTTTATGGCTAGTGGACTAAGATATATATTGTATATACAGGACTGTAACCAATGGATGGATCTATGAGAGGCCACATTGGTTACTGGTACCGCAGTGGGGCTGTATAAGTAAGGTTAAGCCTTGGTAAGCCCACTGTGAACCGATGCGTAGATGCTCAATTATATAGAGACTCTATGAAAAACTCTGTTGGCTTGATAGAGATCTCCTGGATCTAATGGATATGACAAGGACAATCACTTTATTACAAAGTGACTATTCGGGTTAACATCTGTGAGACGAGCTTGTTTTATAAATGCATATTTTATATGAAATAAATAATTTTACAAATGCATAAGAAATGGTTTTAGTTTATAAAGAATGCATTGCATATGAAATTTATGCATAACAGGCTCTCTATATATGTATGCGTTCACTCATTGAGTATAGTTGTATACTCACCCCTCACCATTTTAACTTTCAGGTTATGAGTTTTAGTCCTAGTTGGGCTCGTGGTTGCGATAGAGAGTGTTCAACGCTCGTGGTAGGTTATCTTTTATCTTGACTCACTTGTATTATTTGAGTTTACTAGATTGTAAAACTTATGAAATTGTAGTATTTTATGGATATGTAATATTTTGAATATGTATTTATGGATATACATATTTGCTTGAGATATGGTTTTTGTTTTTTTGGATGTTGAGATGAAATTGTGAACTTTGATGACTTTGAAGAAACATATTATTTTGTTCAACTCATCTATAATATCTTTGATTTGATATTTTATTATTCATGTATGTTTATGGATGAATTGATCAAGGAGATCAATTCTTTGATATAATCATATGGATGAAAATATTGTTGATAAATTGTTTTCAGGTTTGATATTTGATTTGATAGTCTTACAGGTTATTGTGGTACATTCTGGACATAGAGGGTGTATCATGAGGGTTTGTAACAGTTGTCACAGGTAAACCCCAGATTTGGGGCGTGACACTTAGTGTAAAATGTATGAAATGCTTTACAAGATTGTAAAATTATTACTAAATATAACTCAGTTAAGATTGTGTAGTAAAAACATTATTAAAGACGATATGCTAGGGAATTAATTATCTAATTTTTATACTTCTAATATGGTACTACCCCAATAATTTTGTGTGCTTAAATTCAAAATTATTTGAAATTACTTGCTAGTCTTTTGTTTACTATGGATCATGTTTAGCATTCCCAAAAGAATATGTAAATGAATATATTCAAAATGGTGAAAAAAAGGCATATTTATACCCATGCAGTTGTTATAAGTCTTCTCCAGACACAATATATATATATATATATATATGTATAACGACTAAAAGTAGAATTTTATAGGTATGACAATTATTGTCAGCACTGTAGTATGAAATATCATTGATCACGTACCTATTATATGTAAAAAATATCTAATAAAACCTTATCTAGCATCCATAAATTTATTGATAATGAAGGTTTATTGGATCTTTTTCGTCTTTATGTCTTTAATAATAAAAAAAAATAGTGGATCACAATTACAATTTAATTATTACCTTATCGAAATATATTATTTAATCTTAACACTTTTTGTTATTATGACAAATATACTTTATGTTTTATATTTTACTAATTATTAACGTGAAGCTCTTCTTCAATCAAAGGATACGGATAAAAATGAATTATATCTATTGGAAAAGAAAGTTAGGGATATATGCTTAGTTGATAGTGCAACTATGCAAACTATTTTTTAAAATAAAAAAATATTTCTCGAAGCTCACAAATATTGAAGTTAAGGCAAATATCATAACAGGTTTTGCAGACTTGATTGAAGTCTCTGAAAGAGTTATAATCTTGGTAGTAAGTGGAACTAGATTATGCATTCATTGAATTGCTCTGATACATTGATCGGAAGGTAATTTTGTTCTTTAATGTAAGAATAAATTTTTTGACAATGACACACTAGTATCTGTAAGTTCGAAAAATGTTCTGGTAAATTTTTGTAATATCATAAATATAATTTTTGGATATGTGAGAGACTAATAAAGTTGATATTTATTTTATTAATTATTAATTTATTACTTTTTGATATGTTATTAAAACTTGACAATTGGATGGATTATATGTGTAACATGATATCCCCGATTTCTTATGATTGTACGAAATTAGAAATTAGAGATTAATTAGTGGTAAATTGATAAAAATATTAAGGGTAAATTTGAACTTTCATATGAAGTATTTTATAATGAAAATATTATGGAAATATGGACTAAATTGATTAAATTAAAATTTTGAAGACTTGATTGGAAGACTTTGAAAAGTTGAAAGACTAAAAGAATAATAGCCAAAGAAATATCTTTATGAAGCATAAAATAAATACTCTACACTCTTCATTATTTTCCTTTCTTCTTTCCCGTAGCTCTCCTTTCTTCTCTCTTGGAAAAATTGGCTTCCATCCATCCAAATCAAAAATCATCTCTAAGGTTTCAAGCTTCTTGCTAATCAAGGTTAGTTTCTTCAATTTCTGTAGCTCTTTTTCATAATTTTGTTGAGAAATTAGGTTTATAAATATTATAAATCTGAAATATCATCTATCTAGCATGAATTTATGTTAATTTATACCTAATTAGTTAGAATTAAAAAGAGATTTGAAAGCATGAATAAGGAAAGAAAATGAGAGGCAAAAACAGGGGAAATTTAACATGCTGAACGGGTGTTCGTTTTTAAATTTCTAGGTTTGATTTTAATAGGTTTATATTTTTATGATATATTTTTTTCTAAAACTAGACATCTAAAGGAGAATTTTGGTTTTTGAATCACCTCAATTCAATAAGTAGAAAAATAGTTATGAATTTTGGAAATAGGTTAATCTGTTGGAATCCTTGTTACAGCGTAGGCTCGGAAATTTAAACTAATATTTATGATTTTGTTATTAATGTTTAAATTAGTTATTTTTTTCCTTAAACTAGACTTATTTATGGAATTTATCCTACTAGAATTAAGTCAAAATAAGTTACTAAAATAAAGTTATGATTTTTCTAAGATAGAACATCAATATGGACTTCAAGCTAGACTTTAATATTTCAAGAAATTTGTGGTTGATGGAGATTGATGATTATAGATTATCACAGCTTATGAATGTGAGGTTATTTACTTATCTTTAATGATATTTAAGTATATATGAAAAGCAATAGAAAATAATTGAGTAATAGAGGGAAGAAGAGAAAAGCCAATATCATTAAAGATACTTAGTTTCTTACATTCCATATTAGCAAGGAAAATTTTTTCTAAGTGTAAAAAAATTATACTTAGCTTATTAAAGCCAATAAACCTTGTTTCAAGTCTCCCAACACATAACCGAAACTATCGTCAACAATTTGGCGTGTGAATATACTTGGAGACTAGTTGAAGATGACTAGTTAATCCGAAAATCAAGTTTTTGGTATAATTTCTTAACCCTTTTGATTTTTGTTTTAAAATATTTAAAAATATTAAAGTTTGCATATATATATATATATATATATTTGTTAATGATCTTTCGATAGTCTTTCTACACGAACAGTTAAACGATTATAGCTTTACGATGCAGAATCCTCAACAAAATCATTAAGAATTCTCATGGATACCCACTAAAGAACTAAAAGATTCTTTTGTCCAAAAAGAATGTTTGCATCGCTTCCTCACAAAGAAAACTAGTAGTTAAACCATCCTATATTAAAATTGATTCTAAATTCCCATATTTCTTATAGAGAATTCAAGGAGACATTTATGGGCTTCTGCCTAGTGGACCATTTCACTATTTTGTGGTATTAATTAATGCATCTATTCGTTGGTCACATGTTTGTTTATTATTTACTCGTAACATTGCATTTGCTAGATTGCTTGCATAGATTATCAAATAAATGGCACAGTGTTGGCCCAGTTGGCAACACCTAAGAAGGGAAAAAATTGGGTTATTTAAAAATTTAAGACTCAAAATGAATGTAATACAATGCAACAAATGAAATAGTAGAGAGAGAAGACAAACACAGAGTTTATAGTGGTTCGGCAAGCTTGGCCTACATTCATTCTCTTGGTTTTGGATCACCACTGAAGTTTGACTATCTCTTTGTTTCTTCGGGTCAAGTGAAACCTAGTACAACTTCTGCTGAGGTGAAGGGCAACCGTGCAACTTTTTTTATCTTGGTGAAGGGTAACCCAATACAATCTTCGTTTGTTTCGGAAGAAGAGAACCCAATACAGTTCAGAATATTAATTATATTTTAACAAATCTCACAATAGAGCAGATGTATCAATATGTTCGTACAAATAAATTTCTCTCACAAGAAAGAATGAAAACTTGTTATAGTAGATAGAGAAAAATACTATTTACATTGAGACTGTTTTTGAGAATGTTCAACAATTTTCAAAATGAGCTTTGTTAATTCTCCTTCTCTCCAAGTCTTTTATTTATATTCATTCTTTTTATGAAGACCCTAATGCCCAATGGCTTGATTAGGTGCATTTAATGTCCGCTATAAATGCTGCTGAAGTTACCGTTGAGCTTTAAATCGACAGGAAGTATCGATCCCTTCTAGAAGTGTATCAATCCATTTAAGCTATAGTTTGAACATGAGTTGGCATTTCATCCCAAGTATCGATCCGTTCTTTTTAGCGTATTGATTCGATTCATTTTATAAATAATTTACAACTCTCTAGAATTGTAACGTATCGATCTCTTCAGCCTTGGTATTGATCTGGTCTACTTTATAAATATTTTATAACTCTTTGAAATTACCATATATCAATTTCCTTGGCTCAAGTATCAATCTGGTCTGCTTCATAAATATTTTGCAACTCTTGGAATTGCCATGTATCAATCTCTTTTTCTTAAGTATCGATCTGGTCTGCTTCGTAAATATTTTACAACTCTCTGGAATTTGCAAGTATTGATTTTTTGAACTCTGAGTGTTGATCTTTTCTGAATGTATCAATCTGCTTTGATTGGGTATCGATCTATTTGACTTGGTGATTTTATCTGAAGCTTCTACCTTTGTGGATATCGATCTCTTCACTTTCTTGTATTGACCTTCTTAAAGTGTATCGATCTGTTTGACTTGGTGATTTCATATGAAGCTTCTACCTTTGTGGTTATCGATTTCTTCACTTCTTTATATCGACCTTCTTAAAGTGTATCAATTTGTTTATCAAGGGTATCGATGCATTCACTAGAAATACCAATCCTTTTCCATCACTTATCAATTATGTTAAACTTTAAAGGCACTTTTCAAAGTGATTTATTAGGATTGATTACAAGATTTATACATAATTTACTTGATTCTTAACAAGTCTAAATCCATTTTATTATCACAAATTAATTTAACATTACGATAAGCTTAGTCATCATCAAAAACATACATTTACCTATTATGATATCATCAATTTCATGTTTCAATTACTAATATGAAATTATCACACAGTTCCTTGATTATCCAATCAAAACTATATGTTTAGATAATACAAGAGAGTCTATTTCTAGGATACTTGATACCTATTGTACATCAGTAGAGATTGATATAGAACATCATGCTTCACATATACATACACAAAACAAATTAGTTGAATTACTCATTAAACTGTTCTAGGCAATTGCTCAAACTTTACTATTACACACTAAATTACCAATTTATGTATGGGGACATGTTATTTTGCATATTGCGACATTAATTTGTCTTAGACCTACTACCTATTATCAATACTCCCTAATGTAACTTGTACTTTGTTATCAACTTGATATTTTCCATCTACGTTTTGGTTGTGCTGTGTATATTACTATAACTCATCCATAACGAACTACAATATGACCCAATTATCATTTAAGGATTTATGTTGGTTTTAACTCACATTCTCTTATTAGATATCTTGTCCCTTAATGAGTGATCTATTTACAACACTTTGCATATTGTCATTTTGATGAGATAGTTTTCTATCATTAATGAAAAAGAAAATGTCTCCTAAGTGATGGCTTGAATTTTCTTGGGAAACAATAACTATGTCTCATTTTGATCCCCACACTAATAAATCTTAAAATGAACTATGAAATATGGTGTAGCTTTAGCAAATTGCAAATAAATTACTAGATGCATTCGCTGATACTGCAAGAGTTACCAAATCATATGCTTCAAGTGCTAATATACCATCCTAGATTATTGCTTCAGAAAAACAATCTAATCTAATGGAAATAAATTAATAATCTATTGCATACCAGAAGCATGGTAGACCAATTAATTTAAAAAATATTATTCCACGAAAGAAAAAATTGATAAATCAAGATGTTAAAAATAATATTCCAGCAATAAATATACATATATTTTATGAATCACTGACTAAAGAAGAGTTAATTGTTCTTGAAGAGACACAAGTCCTTAAAGTGATATATGTCCCTAAAGCAACATTTACCCTTGAAGAGGCAATTGCCCTTGTAGAGGTATAAGAATTCAAAAATAGAGAAAAGTTTATAAATTATGCATATACAAAGGAAATGCGGGATCATAATAAATGAATCATCAACAATGTATTCTCTTTTATAGTAGCTACTAACATTATGAAAGATGATTATGGTCCATAAATTGTTGATGAATGTTGACAAATGCATGATTGACCTCAGTTGAAAGAAACAATCCATGCATAATTGACTTCTTCATTCAAACGTGAAATATCTAGATATGTAGTTCAAATACCTAAATATGTCAAACTTGCTGGATACAAATGGGTATTTTTAAGGAAACGTACTGAAAACAATGAAATTATAAGATATAAAACATGAATCATTGCTCAAGGATTCTCGCAGAGACTTGAAATTAATTTTGATGAAATATATTATCATGTTATTAATGCAATTATGTTTCAATTTTTAATGAGTTTGGTAGTCTTAGAAAGACTTTATATGCATCTTATGGATGTTGACAACTTACTTATAAGGGTCACTTGATGTTGAAATCTATATAAAAAAAAAATTAAAGGAATTAAAATGCATGAAATATATAAATCAAAAGCTTATAGTTTATTCTCAATCAAACTACAGTAATCTTTGTATGGATTGCAACAATTTAAGGGTCTGTAATATAATCACTTGAGCAAGTACTTGATAAAATAAGGATATATTAATAATCCAATATGCCCTTGCATATTCGTAAAGAAATCAGAATTTGGATTCGTCATTGTAGAAGTATATGCCAATGACATTAATATAATTGGAACTTCTAAAAAGATTTTAAAAACTGCAGAATACTTGAAAACGGAGTTTGAAATGAAAGATTTGGGGAAAACTAATTATTTTCTTAACCTATAGATCAAGAATAAATCTAAAAGAATATTTGTCCATCAATATGTTTATGTTGAAAAGATTTTAAAACGTTTCAATATGGATAAAGTTCATCCATTAAATACTCATTTTGTCGTTTAGTCTCTTGATATTAAAAATGATTCATTTTACCTTAAAGAAGACAATGAAGAGATACTTCCAAAAGTACTATATCTTTTAGATTTTAAACAATGTACCAGACCGAACATAGGTTTCTATATGAAGTTATTAAGCCAAATTCAGTTCTGCACCTACTCATTGATATTGGAATAGTGTTAAATATATTTGTCGTTACCTTCGTGGAATGATGAATTTGATATTATATTTTTCCAATGAACCAATATGAAATACCGAACTAGTTAATTACACAGATGTTGTCTTTCTAATCCTCATAAAACTCGTTCACAAGCATGATATATTTTCATTTACAACAATACAACAATCTCATAGTCATTCACAAAACAAACTTTTGTTGCTACATCTTCTAATCACTCTGAAATTCTTGCTTTTACGATGTTTATGTGTAAAAACTAAGTATGATTAAATCTTTAACTTCATTTTCAGGTTTTCATTTTTCTAATTTTGCTTTTGCTTTAAATATTTTACTACTTTCTTGATATATATCTTTTAACTCTAACAAACTTCTATTTTCTAAATAAATTTTTACATTTGTAGTATTTTCTCTTAATTATGGAATTTTATTATTAATACTACTTATTTATGGTTTATTTTCTTCTTCATTTACAAAAACTTCATGTTCTAAATAATATACTTCAAAATTAAATAATTTTAACTCTAGCTTGTTTATTAATATTTCATTTACATCATCATTATTTAAATCTAAATTACCACATAAATAATCATAAGTTTCTAAGTTTAAATATTTTCTATAGTTATCCGAGAACAGATCTAGCAGAGATGGGGCAGAGTCTGTAGCTCAGAGGATTAGAGCACGTAGTTACAAACGACGATGCGATAGTTTGAATCCCTCCTCTATCATGCCTCGACCCTAGGGTCCACCTATGACAATTGTCACAGACCCTTGTAATACATCTTCTATTCCCAGAATATATCAAAAGAGTCTACAAAGTTTACCTGTAATTCTTAAAGCCCTTAAAACAGTTTTATATACAAAATTCTTATCCATGGGATTATCAACAAAAAAGAATTGATCTCCGTGATCAATTCATTCACAACATAATTGATTAATAAAAATATCGATTTCTGAAAATTATTTACATATGCATTGAACAAAATAATAGTTTTCTCACATAAACTTTTAAGTTCAATACTTTACATGTATCCCCAGGAAATATATATATTCAAAAAATACATAGTCAAAAATATATATATCCAAAAAATATACAAATCTAGTGAACTCAAATGAAATACGTGAGTCAAGGAAGAAATAAACCTACCAAGAGCGTCTTAAGCTTTCTACTGCTACCACAAGCCAGGCTAGGACTAATATTAGCTCATAACCTGAAAGTTGTAATTGTGAGGGGTGAGTACACAACTATACTCAGTGAGTAAATACATACATACATATATACATACATGCACACACAGTTTCAAATTATAATATTGGGATTATTCTTAATAAGTCATGCTCAAAATACATACATACATTTCATGTACAGTAAATAACAGTAAAATAGATTACGGGTCTGCATTTAATTTAAACATTCAAAACGGATTGACCATACTTTCCCGATCGTTACCTTGGCCGAGGTAACATTAAAATCCATCAGTGAGCCTGTTATGCATGAAACCATATGCAATATATTTTTATAAAGCATAAACTATTTCCTATTCATTGTAAAATCATTTATAAAACATGCTTTTATAAGATTGACAGTCCGTCTCATTGATGTTAACCTCAAGTAGTCATTTGGAGATGAAGTGACTATTCTTGTTATGATCGTCAATTATATGAGATCCCTATCAAGCCGCCAGAACTTTTCATAGGGTTTCTAAAATTGCACCTAAGTGTACAACACACAGTAGGCTTACCATGGCTTATCCCTCTTATGCAGCCCTACTATTGCTCCATTCACCTATGAGGCCTCTCATAGTTCCGTCTATAGGCTACGTCCCTATATATATTATAACAAATAGGCCCAAAGGCCATACCACAATATTCGGCCTTAACGGCCTCATCACCAATATATATGCACAATTTAAAACAATTCATTTTCAATAAATATTTTCACATCACATAAACAAATTAGGCCTCTACGGTCGTTCAGCATATATATCAAAACAACATTTAAACACGCAGACCAAATATATATATTTCCTAATATCAATGTAAAGTGCAATGAAAACATTCATTTCAAGTTTCATGTTAAACATTTCAAACATTTAATTAACACACAAACGTACATATTAGCTATCACACGCATTCTATTTATATAATTGTGTATGTATATATTTACTCACTATAAGGGGAGAGTAATCACTCCCACTACATGTTTTCGTGTCCCCTTAACATTTTGCTCAAATTTCTGGAACCTAGTATCACACATATATATTTTAAATAAATTTCACATTCTTAATTAACTATACTTATATGCATAAAAATGGAATGTTCGTAAAGAATGTGGTTAAATATTCTTAGTTGACACATGACACATTCATAAGGCTTAACTAACGAGCCATTTATCCGATTTTCAATAATGATATTCCATGGTCATTAATATTCCAAATTCCACCTTTACGTCTAAAATGACTATGCCTATCCTTAACGACATTCAACACATATGCATCTTCATAAATTTTTATTTACTGTAGTTTTACACGAATCTATATTTTCGACAAATATAATTACAATTATTCTAATGAAGAATCAACACATCGGAGAAATTTGAAGAAATGAAATTCCAATCATCACACTAAAACACAAGTCTAAATTTCCTATGCATAATTCAATGAAATTCCTAAATTAATATTTTCGTCTAAAACGAATATACACGTTCCAAGCAATGTTAAACACATATATCATCACCGTACATCTCCAATTCACACAAATTAACATAAATTCTAGATTTCCTATACAAATGTAAGCGAAAATTCTAGATGAACAATAACCTCAACATTTCAACATCCACAAAATCATGAAATCATGACTATAAGGGGTTAATAAGCTTACCAGTACTCTGTAAAAACTATTAAGAACCCCGATTAATCCTTTAAATGCAAAAGCCCCAAATTTCTCTCGAAACCCAAATTCATCCCTCTTCGTTTCTTATTTTTCTTAGGCCAAAAGTGGTATCAATCTGAAGAAGAGGAGACGGGGAGTCATTTGGTGGCGGAATTTTAACAGAACATCAAAGAAATTTGGAGAAATGAAGAGAAATAGAGAGGAGAGAAAAAACTTAGAGAGAGAAAGTGTTTTAAGTTTTTAAAGAGAGGAGGAGATGAGAAACTATTTGGGGGTGATTGGTATTTATAGAAAAAAAAAGGCGAAAAGACCAAAATATCATAAAAAAAACTTTGAAAAATCCTTTTAAAAAAACCAGTTTTTCTAACAAACCGATCGACTGTTTACGAAATTGATTGACCGAATTGTTACAGTAACCATGAACAGTTTCGCTACAATGCTACAGTATCTCAAAAACATGCATTCTGTCAGTTGATCAGTTTCCCAATCCGGTCGACCGTTTTCAATTTTGCTATAGTACTTACTACAGTACTCGTTTTTTACTGTTTAAAAATTTTGCGATTTAGTCCCTGAAACTTTACAATTTTGTCCATTTTTCAGTTTTTTGAAAAATACAACTAAGTTCCTATTAATTTTTTTCATTAAACCAGTTTAAGTTCTCTTAAATCTCGATAATGTGTCAATTAAACCTTGAATCATGCATATGTGATAATAAATATCACTAAATAATCATTTTATTCCTATGTTTAACTAATAGGGTTTCACATCCTCACCCACAACCTTCTTTTTTGAAAGAACCATTCCTTATTAGGGTAGAAAAATCATGATCGAGATAGCGAACCCAAAGCTATGGAACTAAGGGTCTTTCAAAATTTGATTAGCTTTTAATATTTTTCTTTTTTCTATGACGCTTTATTTTATCAATAAGTTAAAAAAGAATGGACCAATATTTTTTAATTTAGAAGATATAAAATTAGTTTAAAAGATTAAATCAGTTGTAAGAAAGAAAAAAATAGAACCATTAGCATTACATATAGATAATTATTATAAGATTGTAAAAACAAACACAAGTAATAAAACTATTATTACAAAAGTCATAATGCAAATAGTTCTTCATCCCGAAAAAAAAAATTATATAATAATGAAAATTTTACACAAGCACAAACTATAAAGCCAATTATAGATTTAGAAATCTTAGGAATAATTAATTCTTTAAATTCATTTCATTTGTGCATAAAATCAAAGAGTTTACAATTAGAACATATTGTGCTAATATAATTCAATTTATCAATAAGGTAAATAATAAAAATTCAATTTATCAATAAGGTAAATAATAAAAATTTTGTAAGGAAAAAATTATTTAATAATAAAAGAAACTCTTCTTTATTAAATATTGGCAAGTGTCATACTTGACACATCCCATACTTGCTATGAAGGTTGAGTTAGAATGATTAATTAAATGGATTTTTTTTTGAATTTATCATGATATCAGTTTTAAAATTCAACCAAAAAAGAGAAAAGAAAAATCTATTACTTGAGCGGAGATGGTGTGAAAAATAACTTTTGTGGGAATGAAGTGGAAGATATGGAGATTTGGTTGGGTACCCAAGAAATAGGGTGGCTGTTGTTACTAGTGATAATAGGGTTGGCATTGTAATATATGCACTAGTCTACCTAAACGTAAAACAAAGTAGTGAAAATTCCCCACTGCTACTTCTCAGTTTTCTTACTTTTATGGAATTGTGTACAAGAAGCTGCAACAAAGCTTACTTAAACCAATTATTTTCCAGTTATCTTCTTCTTTTTAATATATATAATTCTTGCTTTTGGAGGTAGAGAGACAAGGAGCATATAGTTTACAGTAAGTAAATCAATAATAATTTCCTCTCCATTTTTAAAGCGTCCCTACTTACTACTATAATTTTTTAGATTAATATGAATTTAATTCACTACTATAAATTTATGGATGAATATGAATCCAATTCCATAGGCTGGTTAGAGATTAAATATGCTTTTCATTTTCTAAGATGGATAGATAACTTTAGTCTATTTTGATCACATAATTACTATTAATTAGTTTTTGCTACTAAATGTTTATTAGCACTTTGTCAGTTTTTCCATATTCCATGGTCATGTTGATTAAGTTTTCTTTGACACAACAATCAAATCAGATCATCTTCGGATATTTTTTCAGTTCCCAATTTCTCTCGATTAAACTAAACACCGGAAAGAAATTAAAAAAGCTCTCTCTTTTTTTTTTTTGTGCACATTTTTCTATAGATTTTGTAGAGAACATGACAAAAAATATGGAACAAGACTTAAACCAGGACCTATTGGTTTTTAAATAGGACATAAATTAGAATATTGCTATCTCACTCCATATTGCAATTGGGATCCAACCATTTTTCCTTTTTCTTCTTACTGTTTAAAGACTTATTGCCCCAATAAATCCCACCAATAACTAATTATACGAGGCCACTCAATTGAAAATTGAAAAAGAAATCAAAGATAATTTCATACATACACCTTGTACTATTTCAGGTTCACCACCCTCTAATCACAAAAGGAAAGACCCAACTCTACCTTTTATCTAGGACACAAATCCATAGGCAAATTGTTGTAAATCTAGTTCGATATTTTCTCACCATTAAAGACCCAAAAAACAGGATAAAACTACCTTATTTTATTTTTAATTTATTGATAATTAAGTATATATAATTTCCACTTTGTTAAAATTCAAAACTCAACACTGCATTGTTTTTCTTACATGCTTCCACTGTATTATATATATTAATATAGCCAAGAAATATAAATATAATTCAACCTGAAGTAATAAATGTGTAAAGTCCTACAACACCCAAGGATCATGACAAATCTACTATTAAATGTGAAAGGTGAATTAAGCTATATAATAGGAATATCTAATTCATAAAAATATTATAAATATTACAAATAAACTAAAGAAACGAGAATGTATTAAACAAAATTGAGCTGAATAAGAAACTGTAGATGTAAAAAAGCTATATAAATCAAATAAACAAATAAAAATCATTGATTACAAGAAAAAAGAAACAATCTCATACCAGTTGCTATCAGATCAATCAACATATTATCGAAACCAAGACAAATGGTATAGATCACAAAAGAAAATCTATTCAAAAGTTTAACTAAACAAAACATAAACATAGATATAAAAAAGCTTTAAGTTTGTACTTGGCTAAAATTGACGGCATGTTGTTCACCGACGAACTAAAGGTTATCAAATACAAAAACAAGCAAACTATTGGAAATCGACGGCGGTGATAGTGCTGGCATTGCATAAAGGAGACAAATTCTTTGAACCTTGAATTCAATTTTACCCCAACAATTTGAAAAGAATTTTTTATTTTTTATTTTTTTGCCCTAGGCAGCTCAGTACCAGTGCAGACATGCGGAGAGGTGCGGTACGCCATGAGTTAGGAGAGAAATCGCGTTTGTTCATATTATAACAAAGATTTTGGATCTGTAAACTAAGATAAGGGGATTTGCAAGAGAGAGATTTTGGGGCTAGGTTGTCGTGAAGAAGATGTAAACTAAAAAGTAAAGTTAAGACAGACTAAGCATGTGACGCCCTGAGCCTTGGATCCAACTGGGACAACAAACTCTGATGATACGTTCTTTAAATTCAGAAAAGGGAACCTGTAAAACTTTTCTTTTATCCTGTTTCTCAATAAAATTTAAAAATAGTTTCTAAAATAATATCAATCATCTACGGGATCCTTATCAAATATTAATCATCCATGATCAGCTTGTACGGGACCCTTATCAAATATTGATTATCCATGATCAGCTTATTCATCCGACTCATATTGTAATTAATTAAAACATTTTTCATGAAATTTTTTTTCATTTGGGTTAAACCAATAATAAATATTTATATAAAATATTTTATTTAAAAAAAAATTTACATAAAATATTTTATTTACAAATACAATATAAAATCTAAGTAAATATATCCAGTAAATATATTCAGTGAACTCAAAGTATATATGTAAGTTAAGAAAGAAAACTTACATAGAGCGTTGTAGGCTCTCTATCACTATCACTAATCCGGTGAAAACTAACAAGTTTAACTTGAAAGTAACAATGACGAGGGGTGAGTATATGAATATACTTAATGAGTAAATAAAATACACACATGCATTTCACTGAGACAGACAGTTATTTTAGCCACGAGTAGTTACTTGGCGACACGAGTCCTTGTAATCCATCAAATCTAAGATATCTCTATCAAGTCAGCAGGATTTTCAGTACGGTATCTATAACCGCACATATATGCACATCACACAATGAGCTTGCCGTGACCTTTCTCCTTTATATTAGCCCCATTGCGGGTCTACTTACCTATACGACCTCTCAATAGATTTGTTTATAAGTTTTCTCCTTGTAACTACAGTAAAAATAAGCTCACTGGCCATACACTAGTATTTGGCCTTACGGTCTCATCACCAATATACATACATAATTTAAATCATTTTCAAACAATGATGCAATCATATAAATCAAATCAAGCTTCTAAGGCCATTTCAACATGTATATTAAATAACTTTTCAAATAGCAAACCACATAAACATTGTCCCAATATCAAAGTAAAAACACAAATAAATAATTTCCTTTCACATTTTCTTTTAACAAAAAAAAAAAAAAACGTTTGTCTAGCATACAAGAATATTTATATGTATAACACACATATATTTACATATTCATGTATATATAGATTTACTCACAATAAGGGAAGGATAACTACTTCTACTAAGGGTCCCACTCGTTTTTGTCTCGGGTTCTCTGAACCTAATACTACACATGCATTAAATTATGACTTCCACGATTGCAAATAATTACATATATACACTAAATGTAATGTTTATAGAAAATATGACTAAAATCTCTTAGTTGACACACAACACATTTCTCAAAACTTAACTAATAGAGGTTATTTATCCGATTTTTAACAATAAAATCTCATAACCAACTTATTTCAAATTCTAATTTTCGTCTAACCCAAATTTACACATTTTTGTCTAACCAACCAAGTATAGTTTAGATCGAAGTTACTATAGCACAAATTACTGTTTAGATTAAATTTATTGTAGCATTGAGAGAAAAATACTTTAATTCCTTCTAACTAACACTTCAATCAATACAAAATCAATCCAATCTTATATTTCCTATTTTAAATTAACACAATCTAACATTTCATATATAAAATCAAATGTAAATTTTTTAGATGAACAGTAATATGAAATTTAAATCATGCTCAAAGTTTAAAAATCAAACTTCTAACGGGTTAATAAGTTTATTGATAACTTGTACCAATTTGTAGAAATTTTTAATTGCTGATTAAACAGAAAAATTCATAAATTTTCTTCAAAAGTCAAATTTTTTCCTTACTTTTTCTTTTTGGTTCTAGACCAAAATAATACTAAAATGGGTAATCATTTGACAACTAAAATTTGCAAAAAAATGAATAAATTTAAATCGATTTGACCAGAAATAGAAAGAAACAAGGTTCGGTGTGCTAGAGAAAGAAGAAGAAGAATAAAAACGGTGAAGTTTCCAATTTCATTTATCATATAAGCAAAATTTTAATGAGGTCCATTTTTTTTAATTTTTTGAAAATAATTCAAAACTTTAAAAAATTTTCTTTTTAGTTCCTATAAAGCTCAAAAAAATTTATAATTCTTGCCATTTAGTCCATAATCCTTTATTCCAACTAGTTCCTTTGAAAAATTCAAAATAAACTTGAAAATTTTGAAACCTTTGTAATTAAGTCCAAAGTCAATTATTTTAATTTTTTTTTACTTGGTTCCTTTATCAACTTTAAAACACTTTCGTTTATCGAAAGTCTAACATCATGAATTTAAATTCCAAAAGAAAAAAGAAAAAAATTAAGTATTAATCCAAAAGACAGGGTTTATAAAGCTGATAGCCAATTTTTTAGTTTTTTAAATTTGCAATGTGTACATTGTTTGTAAGGTTTTCTTGTTTGTAAGTTAACCAAGCCGTCAAATAAAACATGGCCTAAGAACTTTATATTTAGGTAAGCATTTGTTTGTTTTTATTTTCCACTTAAATATAAATTAGGGGCTGTTGTTTTTTGTGCTTAATACTTAACTAATTGAATTTAATTATTTTAGATAATTGTGTATGTTTATTTTTTAAGCTTTTTTTTAGTTTTTGGCTGAATCTAAAATGTCTTAAAATTTATATTAAATCTCTTCTAAAAAATATTCTTAACTAGTTTATTTATTTTCATCATTACTTATATAAAACATATCATTTTTGTTTGGAAGGCATATATATATATATATATATATCCATTCATCAAAATTTTCAATTAAAATATTATGATTAAATTTTTTTTATATTTATTATATTTATAGTGGCTTGAATATCAGGATGTTTTATATATTTATTTATTGTAAACTATTAGTATTAGGATGATGTATTGTATAGCTTAAGGTATTAGATATTCAAAAGTAGTATGATTTTTATTTTTAAATATTTTGTTTTATTCTAATTTAGATTTAGCAAGATTTTCTTACAAATTAAAAAAATATAAAAAAAATATATTTATTTTTTTTCATATAATATCAATTATAATAAAATTCATATTAACATAGTTTTTATTTGTGTATAAATGAAAATTATTTTATTCATATTTTTTTCTCTAATATTTAGAAGAATGTAAAAGTATTGATTTTTAAATATTTTTTATTTGAAAAAATAAATAACTTAATATATCCTAATTTTAGATTTAAAAAAAAATTTGGATTCAGTTGTGTAGTTCTATTCAAATTTTAGACTAATTTAGATTTTAGTCAATATATATATATATATATATGAAATTTGAATATAAATATTAAGTTATTTGTTTTTAAATTAAAAAGTAAATACTTTTATATTTGTACCTTTATAAATTTTAAATATTAAATAAATATAATTATTACTTATACACATAAATAACAACTATATTAATGTGAATTTTACTATAATTTACGATGTTATATATTTTAATTTATAAGATAATCTTAATAAATTTTAATTAGAATAATATAAAATATTAAAAATAATAATTATATTATTTTTGTATTTTGATAGTATATAAAAAAATTAAGATTATATAAAAGATAATTTTTACATTAATCTCTTGAGGTTTAGAATAATTGAACCTAGATGGTATCTATCTATTAAAAAATGTGCACCAATCCCTTCCTTTTTGTTTCTTGCTTCCTTTAAGAAAATTGTTGGGGTTAAATTTTTATTACTCCCTTCATATTTTGATAATAATCAATTTATCACCAATGTTTCTAAAAATATTCATTACGACCCTAAACCGAAACCATTTTTTATTAAACTTAAACATTAGAGGGATAATTTAATTTTTTTATATCAGTCTCAAACTTGGGTCCATCCGTAACAATCGCTACAGACCATTCTGATACGTTTTCTATACCCAGAACACATCAAAAGAGTCTATAAGGCTTACCTGTAAATCTTAAAATCTTGAAAATAATTTTATATACAAAATTCTCATCCATAGAATTATCAATAACAAAGAATTAATCTTCGTGATAAGTTCATCCACAATATAATGGCTTAATAAAAATACAAATTTCTGAATATCATTTACATATAAGTTTAACAAAATAATAGTTTCCTTATATAATCAGGAAAATACATTGCAAATATATATATATATATATAACCAAAAATACAAATCCAAAAATATTTCAAATCTAGAAATATTACAAAACCAATGGACTCAAATGACTCATGTGAGTCAAGGAAGAAATAAATTTACCAATTGCGTCTTAAGCTCTCTACCACTATCACAAGTCCAGTTATAACTAACACTCTTGACCTGAAAGTTATAATTATAAGGGATGAATATACAACTATACTCAGTGAGTGAATACATACATACATTTATATATATACATGCACACATATTTCAAATCATTAGATAATAAGATTATACTCAACATGTCATGCTTAAAATACATATATACATATCATGTACCATATATGATTGGTCTGCAATTTATTTAAAATGTCCAAATTGGGCTAGCCATGCTATCCCGACCGTTATCTTGGCTGAGGCAACATCGAGATTTATTAGTGAGCCTGTTATGCATAAAATTATATGCAATGTATTCTGATAAAATAATTGTTTCTTTCTTTACTTGTAAAATATGCATTTATAAAACATTATTCGTTTCACTGATATTGGTTTCGAGTAGTCACTTGGTGATAAAGTGACTGTCCTCGTTATAACAGTTACATTCATGAGATCCTTATCAAGTTACCAAGACTTTTCATAAGGTTCCTTAACCTCACCTAAATGCATGGCACATAGTGGGCTTACCATAGCTTATCTCCTTTATACAGCTCCCTTGCGGCTCCATTCACGTATGCGGCCTCTCGTAGGTCCATTCATAGGTTATCTCCCTGTATATATAGTAAATAACAGACAGGCCCAAAAGCCATGTCACAATATTTGGTCTTAACGGCCTCATCACTAATATATATACATAACTTTAAACAATTCATTTTTAATACAAGGTTTTCACATCAATAAACAAATTAGATCTCCACGGCCATTACGTTTTCAAAACAATGTTCACCAAATAAAATTCCAAATTCAACCCCCTTGGCCATTACATGCATGTATATCAAATAAAACTGATGCAGCAGACCCCAATATAAAATTCATCCTAATATCAGTACAATACAACAGTAAACATTTCATTTTAAAATAATTTAGCATACATGCATACATATAACTATCATATGCATTCTATTTATATAATTATGTATACATAAACCCACTCACAACTTAAGGGAGAGTAAACACTCTCGCTACATGTCCTTACGCTCAATCGGTCATTCTTACTGGTTTTCTATACCTAATATCATATATGCGTAATCTGATAAATCTTAATATTCTAATTAATTAACAATCATGTACTACATGCAATGTTCATGAATAATATGCCCATAATTCATTGGTTTGACAGATTTTACACTACCAGGCTTTACTAACACAACCATTTAACTGATTTTCAATAACGAAATCCTATGATCAATTTATTCTAATTCATATTTCTATGTCAAACTCTCGATATTCCTTGAATACCACAATTCACATGAAATCCAATAACCTCTCATATATTTGTCCACAAATTATGGTCATTAAACTTAGATTAACACATATATAATTTCACAATACTTAATATAATCCCAAATTAATACTATTAACCATTTCTATGCGAAATCATTAAAATTTTCAAATTTGTGTTTCCGTCTAAAACGAATATACACTTTCTAAGCAATACTCAATGCATATTTAATATCATATATTTACAATTAGCTCAAATCAACACATAACTTCATTTTCTATGTGAAAATTTACGAAATTTTTAGATGAACAGTAACTCAAATATTTTAATGTATTCAAAATCTTAAAATCATGCTTATAATGAGTTATTAGACTTACCGGTGACTTGTATAAACCCTTAGAAACCTCGAATTACCATATAAATGGAAAAGCCCCAAATTTGTCTCGAAACCCAAATTTCGTATTCGCTCAATCTCGCCCCTTTTTGCCCAAAATTAGTTCCAAATCGATGAGGATACGTCGCATAGTCATTTGGTCATGAAAATTTCAAAATTAATCGAAAGAAATTTGAGAAATTAAAGAGAAATGGAGGAGGAGAGGGAGACGATTTTTAGTGAAAGAGATGGCCAAACTTTTATGTTTTTAGAGAGATACGAAGTATAAAAACTTTGGGGCTGGTGTGTAAATATGGATAAAGGATAAAAAGACTAAAATGCCTTCAAAATTCTTGAAAAATCTTTAAAAAATCAGATTTTTACTATAAACAGTGTCATGAACAGTATGCTACAGT